>JAODKC010000009.1:846994-870890 GCA_026777985.1 Mormyrops attenuatus
TCCTCGCTCCTTCAGGTTAGGGGCGTTTGGGAGTCGGCTCCTCGTCCTCCCGCCTTCAGGTTAGGGGCGTTTGGGAGCCGGCTGCTCTGCCTCCCTCCTTCAGGTTAGTGGAAGGGAGGAAGAGGAGTCGGCTCTCAAACACCCCTAACCTGAAGGAGGGAGGAAGAGGAGCCTGAACGCCTATGAAGGAGTATCAACAGATGGACCTTCTCCTGGGTTTACTGGAACAGTGCAGCTCTGTTTCTGCTTTAGCCATTGGAGGGAACTGATTATATATATTATTGTGCAAGCTGAGGGTCACAGAAGCAGCTGGAAGATGGATGAACAGAATAAGCCAAGGAAAAGGCAGTGAAGATACCAGTGGTCAAGTGTAAACATGCTACAGCAGTGTTACTGCATTTTAGGCTCATTCCTACTTCATACCCTGACAAATGAATTCTGCGTTATGCATCCTGTTAATACAGTGAGAGAAACCACGCTGATCCCAAATCAGTCTCAACAGGGCTTATTCAGGCTTCCCTGGCTTTAGAAATGCACCACTGCTCAGATTAGTTTTTCGACTGTTGCTGCGCTTTATAAGCCAACAAATTAATATTGTGTAGCCAAGTGTTCATCACAAAAAGGAAGCTGACAGGCAACGCGCTTATTGCTGCTGTGGTGAGCCCATCCCTGGGAATGAGCCAGGAAGCCTGGCCTCTCGTCTGGAGGTTTGCTGCCAGAGATTAATTCCTAGAGATCAGAGGTCTTGCCAAGTTCCATTAAGTCTTTTGTAATGAGTCAAACCATTAACACTAAGGACGCTTTAATAGTAGCCTTTGAGGCACTCGGCTAACGGTGCCACGGAATTCAAGTCCAGTCCTCAATTTAATGTCTGACAATCACTCTCTGATGAAAAATGACTGAAATCGCTATTAAAGAGGCACCTTGGGCCGCCTGACGTGACTGAACGCTCACCACAGCACGGTCCTGTGACCGCCGCTGAAGAGACGACTGTGATCTACAGGAGTAAAATGATCATGAACACTGAACGCTCACCACAGCATGGTCCTGTGACGGCCACTGAAGAGACGACTGTGATCTGCAGGAGTAAAATGATCATGAAAACCGAGTCCTTCTGAAGCGCTTCAAAAATGAACAATGGAAGAAGCACAAGCCACAGATCAGTGGAGGGGAAAAAGACAGAAAGCTGAATTATACATTATACAGCTAATGCTGCTACAAAGACACGTACAGTCATTTCTGGACATAAAACCGACCCTGCAGCTCCAGTCAATTCATCACCCAAGTAAATGGATTCTTAGAGTCTGTAAGCTAGCAGTAATATTGAGGGCTCTCCTTAATAAACTCTGACAATGTGTTTAAATAGCTAATTTACACAATGGTCTGTGAATCCATTCTATTTCCCCATTTAATTGTTCATCTGTCACTATGGTTACCTCAAACAAATGCATCCCTTCTTGGTTTGTTTCTCAAATCCCCGTTACCGAGCAACTCACCCATGGCACCCGCAGGTAAGACACCTCGCAGTTTTCCTGCGCAGGAGCAGAAGCGTGGGGTAAGCTTCTGCATGGCCAGGATGCAGACATACAGGCCGCTAAGTGACAGCTCCACACTCCCGCGTGCCGAGTCCCCTGTCAGACGGCAGCGAGTGCCACGAAGCGAGCAGGTGACAGCCAGCCGGGGACCTCATCACACTGTCTCGCCAGCTGCAGGTTTCACAGAGCCCTCGGCACTGGGTGCTGGCTCATGCCCCGCTTAGCAGCACCCCCCACCCCCAGCGAAGCGTCTGTCCTCCCATGTTTCCACCGATACGACCGCAAAGCTTCATGTTTCCATGCTGGCTCTGTTCAAACATCATTCTTAGCCGGCTTCCAGGGAGTCCACTCTGCTGGTCCTGGGACTTCGTACTGATACAAGAAAACACTTTCATATTTTCATCTGTTTATCCACCAGACTGTCATCAACGGCAGCATCTCCCCTCACAACGACCTAAAGGGGGCGCAGTATGCCAGGACACTAATCTGCAGTGCGAAAGCCATAGCTAGGAATAAAATCAAATCATATTCAGAGAGGCGCACATAAGAAAGCCTGTTCACTGACTGATTGATTCCGCTTATTTAGAGAAGCTGACACTGCACATTTAGCTTTCAAGGGCACTGCAGCCGCTAGCTCGCTGACACCAGTTCTGCTTCGGATGACTAGTGGGACCATGGAGAGCCCAGCATGCCCCGGCTATACCATTCCTGCGGGTGATCGAAAACACGCTGCCTGCCCAGCCGATGGCGCCGGGCTGCCGCGATACTCGCCAAACACATGCCTCATGATTACCAGGACTGGGATGGGGGGGCTGCTGTCGCCGGGATACCGGCAACTGGCTCCGTCAAACTCATTCTTACACAATTACACATTAAATGTGTCATTTCCACAGCAGGTTCCATTTACACAAGTGACTCAAACAAGACTCGGCATCTCAGGAAATAACCGATTCATCTGATTCATGACCCTTTGTTGTTGGGTTGCTGTTCCTATATTAACGGCCATTCTTTATGACAGTGTTTTTCACGTTTCTGTGCTCTATGGTGAAACCACACAGAATTACCCATAAGCCTTTTTGTATCTGGAACTTTGTTCCAATTAATGTGTTAGATGCTAATTTGCCAATCTCTCTTTAAAAATCTGCTAGGGAAAAGGATGGCCGTAAACATTAAGGCATTCCTACTTCCTACAAATTATCTGAAGCAGGGGTGAGTTTCATTTTTGCACACAGAGAGGAAGGGTCATCTCTCTTTAACGGAAATGCCCCCATGCTGAGCCCTGGCATACACGGTGCCATCCGTGCGGGTCTGGTGTTGGAGGAAGGTGGCCACTTTGGGGCTGCCGGATCACCCCCAGGATCCCCCCCCACACCCCCCCCATTGCAGACACAAACAATTAAGTGAATAAATCATGAGCCACTTCAAAGGAAGAGATACGGATGACGTGAGAACACTAACGACTGCGTCGTTCATCCCGCGGGGAGGGGAGAGGGAGGGAGAGGCTGTCAAGTTGCCATTTCTCTCACACATACAACACCCCCCCCCCCGCCCCGCATGGCTGCGTGCGGCTGACGCCTCAGCAAGAGGTGTGACAAGCAGGAGAAGCCCGCAAATAAAAAAAAAAGAAAGAAAGACAACGCCTCTGCCAGGAAGCCAGAGGGGGGGGTCGCACAATACTGGGGGGTGGGGGGGGCAGCGCCGACACCATCACAGTCAAGCGGCCCCCCAGGGTTTCATCCTCCATCACAACTTTCATAGAAGCGCAAACTTTATCCCTAAATTCAGAGGAGGCAGGACTTACTTCAGGAAGCAGACGGGGGGGTGACCTGGAAAAGCAGCCACTTCTCAAACTGTTACATGACCCCCATCTGCATTTCAACTACAGACGACTTGTGCAGTCACACATTTTGACAAATTACTAAAAACAAGTATCATGATAATAATAAATGAGACATTTCTGCACAAATAACAGAGACTATTTCAGGTGCTATTTGCTTCAGCAGATGGATTTTGTCTTGAATGCACTTGTCTTGTCGTTTAATCTCTGAGCTTTTATGCCGGTCTTCCTGAAACACAGCCACCATAAACTTAATGCTCACTTTACGGCAGGAGAGAAATTATATCTGCTTGAGACAAATGTGCACTTTGCTCTGCAAAGCCCACTGCATTCCTCAGGGGGAGCAGGTAGCAGAGCAGGACCTGTTCCACCACAGGGGACCACCGGGGGGCGCTGCTTCTAGCATCAAAATGCCCAGCTGGTTATTCAGCTCTCCTTCTGGGCTTCAGCTTCTGTTCGGCGTGAAAAACAGTCCAACAGTATGAGATGGGGTCTCCCTCGCCAAGGCGCAGGGGCCGGGCTTTGCATGTGACACGTGAACGTGACCTGTGTGTATGACCTGTCAATGAAATCGGCATGACTGAATCAGAAAAATCTCAATGACACAGCGCCTCCAAGCACTCGAAAAGAAATGATTTGCCGATTTATTCGAGGAGTACGTGTGAGGCTGTGGTAATGATTCGCACACGTAATCGAGTTATAAATAAGAACCAGCATACGCTTGACACGGCGCTTCGCTGCCTGGTGCGGGGAGACAAGGACGCTGTAATGGGTTTCTAATCCAGACCCGCCTGTGCCATGTGAGATCCACCTGAATGGAAACGCAACAGACCCCGGTGCCACGTGAGCCCAGCCCAACACGTCCGAGTGCCTCTCCTCACACAAATGCAAATAATCCAATTCAAAACCCATTTCACTGCACAAAGTCCTAATCCTCATCAGTGCCAGGCGGACTGCTGGACCAAGGGGTTCTTTGGCGCCCTCTGCTGGCACCACGCCTAAGCTTGCTGGAGCAGCTATTGCCAGCAGGCAGACCGGGCCGGCAGCCAACGCGAAGGGTCCCGGAAACACGTGAGCGAACGTCGCATTCTTGGGGGTCGAAGGGGTCGCATTTCCAGGCAACGCTGTCAACAGGGATGCACTGAAGGAAAAGGCACTGCATGCGATGCAAGGAAGAGAAAAAGTCCCATCTGTCATAGCGGAGAGCAGCCGACTCGCAGATCCCGCCATCCAGCTCCTTCTGGAAGCTTCTGAACGCCAAACTCAGCTGTTACTCTCCGCAGTTATTAATATTCTAGCAAAACACCCCTTCCATTTCAGCTTAACCTATATGATCTTTCCCATTCATTTCACATCACACATACATATATCACACATAGTAAATAATCCCTTATGGGGCAGGATTTTACTGCTAAAAAATGTTTTGCTACAACCTTAGACTTTAAAAGCCGATTATACTGAACCTGATCATGCTGCTCTAGATTCCAAGCTACACTCCTGCTGATTAAAACATTTGTCTCTGAAGTATGAAGTATGATTTAAACTCTGCAGGTTATTACCATATGCTGGATTGATACAGCACACCAGGGATCACATGTTGATGCAAAAAGGAAAGGGTATGCTCTCTTTATAATTAATTTCATTAATTGAAAGCCCAACATCTTGGTATCAACCTGCCTGGCGGTGTGGGACTTAATAGGCAGATTTGAATGACAGTTGTCTATTCCAGTTAAACAATGCCCCCTGCTGGAGACATGACGAAATGGAGCTGGAATTTGGAAAAGGAAACCAGTACGGTGCCTTAGTGGCTTCCTGACAGATACTTGAATCATAAATTCATCTAGGCAGCTCATCACATTGTGCACAAGAGCAGATGCGTACACACACACGTATGCACACACACACACACACACATGCACACATACACATACAGATACACACATGCACACACACGCACACACACACACCTACATACACGCGCACACACACAGATACACACATGCATGTGCACACGGCTATTTACAGACACCAATACGTCTTAAACCACATGCATTTTCAGGTTTACAACCTTCTATTTAAATCTAACACTGTGTGTATTTGCAGAATAGATCACGCTGGTTCTTAAACCCTGTATATTTGTAGCAGTCCTGAGGCTGGGTAAAGTAGAGGTCATAACAAAAACACAGCAGACAGGCCATGTTTAGAAAAGACGATGATCCTGGAAGCGATGGATCAAAAGCACCACACAGTAACATCTGTTAGAGAGTCTGAGCTCCGCCTGGCCCTGGCACAACCGCCCTGCACTTTGCTTTTGATGTAGATTCAGCAATCTGATGAAGGGCTTTATCGGGCCTGGCTACCAAGTCCCTAAGGGCAGAGTCATAGCAGAGGGATGCAGCTGCTGAAAACACACTATACAAGTACAACATATAAGCACACTAGTCTGGGTATAGCAAATAGAATCAGTGAAATACGGTTTTGTTTTCCTCAAGCTGTGCACAGTTAAGTGTTTGTTTTCTCGTTACTTGGCAGACTTTTTTTAAATCCAAAGACATTTACATAGCATCTAGCTACCCAGCTACACATTCACCTGTCTGTCTTCCATAACTGTGAGCATGGTGCCTATCCATGACGCACAAGGTGAGCGGCACCCTAACCGTCATGGTGTCTGCACGCGTTCAACTGCACACTGAGAGCCTTTCAGAGACACCAGATCACCCAAGCCACATGGTACATTAGAATTACGCATATACATTCATTTGTTTGTCAAATGTCACACCCATGAAACCTGTAGTCGCACAGTAGCGTCTTGAATAGCTATTTATATGGTGGTCTTAATTAAATTATAATTATAGCTCAGTCCCTTTCATCCACTTTAAATTAACCGATTTGCCAAAGGTTGTTTATTTGCTAATGGATTTAATCTACTCTGCCTTTGAAGCTGCTCCTTGGTTGCTAACATCGATTCTTGGGTAGAATCAAAGACGAACACAAACACATCAAAATTACAAACACTTACAAATTACAAATATTTCCTAATCAAATGTAACAAAATAAAATGCAAGTATTCACAATATATACAGCTTGCCATAACTTTAAAAAGAATAATAATTTTGTGTTATAATATTATAAAATGTTATAATGTTAACTGCGAAATGAAAAATGACTTTTGTAACATTAGTAACGTACCGGGAGCTGAACAGGCTGCATCTACGGTAGCGGATGGGGTTTGGGAGGGATGTCGCAGTTACGGTACCGTGTTCGGTCTCGGTTTCAGCACCGTTAAGGGGGGTGCTGCTGCGCGTGCAGGTGGGAGGGGGCACGTCAATACTTTCTTAATTATCACGATGAAGGGATTTCCCGATTTGTGTTACAGTTGGGTACTGTGTGCAAACTCAAAGAAACTTCAGATACGAGTATATGCTGAAAAAATGGAACCATGCGTATAATATGCAACGTCAAGTTTACCAATCGGTCCTCCCTATTACACAGGCCTTGTCCACACGTACACTGATGTTTTTAAAACGTAGTTTTCTCTATGCGTTTGGGCCCTTCGTTTACACGCAAATGGTTTTTTAGGTGACTGAAAACGGAGCTTTTCCAAAACTCTGTCCAGCGTGAAGGTTTTCAGAAACTCCGTTTTCAGGGTCTATGCCGTAGACGGGGAATCGGACTTTTTGGCTTGTGACGTCAGAGTGTGCGCTGACGTAATTCGTAATTCCCTGTTTATATTAAGCGATTTTGCTATTTACAGCGCATTTTTAGCGTTTTCATGTGGACTGGGATTTTTTATAAAGTGTTTCTGTGGACGGGATTTTTCTTTTAATAAGGGAGGAGGGAAAACACCGTTTTTAAAAATACCCGTGTACGTGTGGACAAGGCCACAGACTCGGTGGCTAGAAAAACGCCTTCGTTTAGCCCACAGACATTCATTTTGTCCTTAGGAACAAAAGTAGCTAGCGTGTTTTATCGCTAATGCAGTCAATGAAGCCTTAAATGACAAACCGGTGCCTGACATGCCTGTTGGAATGAACTAGAATGGCACTAGCAGGTTACCAAGTTAATTCACAAGTTCCTGAGCACAGTACTGCTGTTTGCTAAACGCCCTATTTTTCTGTCCTATGATGAAATTCAGTGAGCAATATAGTGATAGTATATCTGACTACATATTGTACCTTGGGAATTTGCACCAGGCACCAAAGCAGCTTCTTTCCTTGGGTTACTGGTCATGAAAAAAGGAGGATTCTTGACGAACAAGCTGGACCCAACAGGGTGTGTCATGTGATTCACTTGCATCTTGCCAAAAACAGTGATGGGCTGCATTTAAAAATCTATAAGCTTGGTGACGATGGTTCTTAAAATGACAGAAAATAAATAAATGACATATTTTATTAAGTATTTAAAATATTTTAAATACATAAAATACAATCTCTCAAAGTATTTTTGTTACAAATTACAGATGTGTTACAAATCTGATTATTTTTAAGTCCAGCAAAATATAAACTACAAAATACTCAAAAGTAATTAAAAATGCATTTTTTATATATTTAATTGAAATACTGCCTACCTCTGGGTAGAAGAATTAGGAGGTGACCTGTAGGGGCCCCCACCTGCCCCTCGTTCGTGACACCGGGCTCTGAGCCTCTGGCATCAGCACAGCTCTCTCTCCTTGTTTGCTTATGTTTCTGGCCGCCTTCACCGTGTCCCCAGGGTAACTCAATGGAATGATGAAGAGGAATGAAGATATTCTTGAAGTGTTTACTTTGGTGTACTTGACCTTGTTTTACCTGAATGCCTCCTTGAAAAGATTCCATGCGTGATTTTAAGCTACACCCTTCCGACAAACGGTTTCCTTCCTCCACATCTTGGTAAAATAAAACGTGGAACATCTAACATCTCTTAGTTAAGCCCTTGAATTGCAACTTGAGATGTATCTCCTTAATGCTTTCATATTAATAATAAAGTTTATATGCTGAAGGTTAGTAGTTCACAGATATAACCACATATTATAATTTGACAGCCCACAACAGGTTTGCACCCTCTGGCATGAGAGCAGCACGCATGTGCCACGTATATATGTAGGACCTGTGGGGGGAAACGTGTGGCCATCAATGTTAGTTCTCTAGATGAATGTGAGCTCATCATTGTCAAATGATTTTTTCTTCTGATTCATTTAACAAGAACAGGTTCCACAGCACACTTAGAGATTAGAACTGACTAGAAATGCATAGGAGATGTCCCTTAGGACCCTGAAGGTAAATTATAAAAAGCTGGATAACATGACAAAACTCACTGCAAGTGGCAATAAATAATTCTGTAGCCTATTCAGTTTATGTATTATAAAAGGCAGGAAATTGAAGCTTATTTTAGATGAGATCATTAACTAGACAGAATAGATAATGAATCCTTTTCTCTTCAGCTTTAAGAGATGAAAGTAAGATTTTCTAAAGGGAGCCTGGAGCGAGGTGGGACAAAATAACTTTCTCCAGAGCCTTCAGGGGTGTGGGCTCTCGTACCCGACTCAGCACACGCCCCCCACTGACTGTGACAGACTCTGAAGCCTTCGGGGGTGTGGGCTCTCGTACCTGACTCAGCACACGCCCCCCACTGACTGTGACAGACTCTGAAGCCAAAAAGCATCCGGATGCAAGTGCAGCAAGTTTGATCGACAAATAACTGCTATGGAAATTACTGGGATTAACAATTAAATTGACCACTTTAAAGCTTGATTCTTTCAAATACAGTAACATACTTTGACAAAGAGTCATTCAGTGGCACCATACTGAAGTAGCCAGATTTTGCTATAAAGGAAAATAAAGTTGATATGGAAAAGATTCCAGTTAAGCAGAAATAACAAGTTGTGAGCATCAAAAAAAAACTGCCAGATGGTTGTGTGTTTGTTGTGTCACCCGCTTTGAACACGGCATCTTCCAAAAGTCCGAACCTCCCTCTCTGTTTTTCAGGAGAGCAAGACAACTCTGGAGCTCTGGATCGTGGTTTGAGGTGCTGATGAGTTGTAGGAGGCGTATGGAAAAAAGGCCACGTTGTGAAGTATGTCAGCACAGGGGTGAGCACAGTGAGTACATTTCACTGTGCTAGACGTAACGGTGCTTATTTCAAAACTACAGGCTGCAATGGTGATGTACTGTGACAGCCACCTTTAGTCTGAGGACTCTGCACCAGCGGGAGCCCATAGAGCTCCAACTGAGATCCCAGAGGAAAACAGGCCCTTGATGCTGCCAAGCTAATCTCCACATTAAACACTCTGTTCTCGTTGACCCTGTGTCTCCTGGCGAGCAAACAGCTGGTCTGGGCGGCCTGAAATCCGCAGAACCGCATGGTCTGTCCAGACAGGCAAGGTCACCTCCCTTTATTAGATATACGCAGACAAAAGGCTCAGTTGGTAAGTCAGTTAGTGTAGAAATATAAAAACATAGTGATCTCCACAAGAACCATGTAGCACAGTTAGCACAAGTTTTAGGCCAAGTCTAGCTTCAGTAAAATATCTACAGTAACTATACAAATGAGTAAAAGTCCACAGGAGAAGTGCTGTATCAGCAAGGCAATGAGAATAACCTACAGGATCATGCTGTTGAAAATGAGTCTTCTAAAGGATGTGAACCCCATCATCATGTGGCTTGGAACAGCCTGGACCCCAAAGGAGTCCTGCTTTAAGAGTAACCACATCTCAAATGGGGGAGTCAGTGGAGTCTGGCTTTTAGTACAAGTGGGAGCCAAGTGGTGGATTCCTGATGGCAGAGTTTAACGCGATGGCAGTGTCCAGACGCTAACGTGCTCTTAGGGGGCGGTCCTTGTGAGAAGAGAGCATGCAGGAGCACACATCTCCACCTGCAATCCATCTGCTAGCAATTCAAACAGGTATCACAGCTTATTGCATTTTATTCCAGTAAAAAACCTTTAATGCAATGCACAGCTCCACATTTGTAACACAGCTACCATTTTCAATTCAGAGCTATTGTCAGCACAAACCTCGTGCTTAAAAATATTATAGAGATTAGATTTTTCAGTCTGTGAAAGCAAATCATAGATCCAAGAGAATATGAACTTCCCTGCAGACCATAGTGATGGATTTTGCCGGCAAGTGTTATTATTCATGGGTCGTCAGTTTTGATCGACGTTTTTATGAAGCAATGTTGCTCCGCATATGTTTGCAAATACATGTCTGCTGAAACGCAAACTGAAACTGCACAGACAAATATTTCTGTTTTTTGCATGAGCTGTGGCTGATTTGTTTGAAAGATAAACCTGAAATTAAATATTCGATTAAATTTATTTTTATTTTTATATAGTGCCTTTCACAACCGAGTCACCCTATGGTCCTTTACATGGCTCTAATACATTCCCACATCATTTGTATACAATTGTTCAATGCACTCAAATATCAATTTGCATTTACAAACATAACCTGTAACTAAATAAGCATATTCCATTCTCCTTTGGGGACGAAAGCTTTTCTTGAGCATTACTCCAAGAATTCTGCTGTCCTACCCGAGCATGTTGACCTCCTTGTCTGTTGACTAATAAATAATGCAGTTTTGTTTTCCTGGCTCACAGCATTCAAAGGCAGCTGATGTCAGGCTTGGAAACCAGTGATAAAATCCCTCCACTGCTTGCAGGTTATGGATCCAGCACATTAAATTACCAAACAGGAGGGACAGGAACAAACTGAGCATAACAGCCTGGTTTCTATCATATCCTGGCCTTTTCTGCATGCTTAGATTCCCAAGTGATGCTGAATCACCAGGTCAGAGCTGAGCTACTGATCCTTTCAGACCTCCTACCTGACCGCTGCATAACCCTGGGCTCAGAGACTGGCCAGTTATGGGGGGCACTCCACCTAAAAATACTGGGTGAAATTATATTCATAACATCCTCTAAAGGAACTGTAATCTCTAGTATCTCCTTCAGACAATGTCATGCTAAACGTATTTGTAAATTAAGCACCGGCATCTTGTTACGGATTAATTAACACTGACATGTTACGGAAACATCAAGGATGGTCCCTGTATGGAACGGGGGGGTCCCTGCATGGCCCTCTCAGGTCCAGCCGCAGGGTGCAGAGGCTGGCGCTGATCCAGGCTAAAGCAGGGACTTGTGCAGGCAGATAACTACGGCATAAAGCTACACATGAAAAAGTGTGATAGCAGAGCAATTCCTAACCTGTCTTCTCAGGCCTGCAGCGCTGAAACGAACACAGGCTCATGTCCAAACACACCACCTCGAATTCCTAACAAGCACCACAATCCGCCCCAGTGCCATAGCTGGCTTGTTTGACACACTTCTGACACCGATGCAGTGACTTTCTAGGAGTCATGCAGAAATCTGGGCCTCCAGCACATGCACTACAGCACAGCGACCTGACTGAAACATTACAATACCGCGTGATGTTTGAAGACCAGTTGGTAGGAAGGAGGCCTTAGAAGCAGTTGCACATGGAGGGTACTGTTCTGTACTGTACAGTTCTGTACTATACTGTTCTGTACTGTACAGTTCTGTACTATACTGTTCTGTACTGTACAGCCCTGTACTATACTGTTCCAATCTGTACTGTTCTGTTCTGTTCTGTACTATATTATTCTGCACTGTTCTATTCTGTACTGCATGCTATTATATTATACTGTGTTGTACTGTACTCTTCTGTTTTGTACTGTTCTGTACTGAACTCTTCTGTTCTGTACTGTACCGTGTTGTATTATATTGTACTGTACCATACTGTTCTGTACTGCACTGTTCTGTACTGTACTGCCCTGTACTGTACTATACTATTCTGTATTATATTGTACTGTACCATACTGTTCTGTTCTGTACTGCACTGTTACAGTATGTACTGTATTGTTCTATACTATACTATTCTGTACTGTATTGCTCTGTACTGTACTGTGGTGCCTGTCACCCATGTCAAGCAGTGAGAGAACACAGAAAGGCTCTGGAGAACTTCAGCTGGAAAAAGTGATGTTGCCAAAGGAGGAGCCCGGAGTGATCACTTGCCTTGATCACTGGACCCTGCGGGGGGGGGGGGGTTCTCTGCTCCCGCTCCCCTGTCCCGACCTACAGTGCAGAAATACCATTTAATGAATCAGGATGCACAGACAATTAAGACTTTCATAAATGGAAGGTTATATCTGATTTCTATTTCTCTTTTAGTCTCTTTTTGTAATTGATCTGTATGGCACCATGTCTTATATGACTTATTAAAGGCCAGTGATTTTTCTTAATCAGTTTTTCAATACCAGTCTATTTCAGATGAAATGTACCCAAAAACTAAACACTTATTTACACTAAGTGGGTGCTGATTACTGGTGTAGATCATTGTATTTTAGGTTTCCTGTGAAAACAATGGCTTGGCAGGCCAACTTAATTATGATTTAAGAACATGTCATGGGCCGTCTAAAGCAGTGGTTCACATAGTATTACACTGACAAAGATGATGTCGGGGTGTCGGAAACATAGGCTAGAAGGCTGAGCTGAAAGCCAAATTATACATCTCTCATAAATCTTTCTGTTACCTTGCTTTGTGTGCAGCCTGAGTCTGCCTCACCGACAAAGGCGATAATCCCCATTTACTCACTGTCAGATGCCGACACAGTTACTAGTCTGATATCGTCAATTACCGATAATATCGTCATACTGTTATTCACTTCATATGGGTTTGCTCATAATATTTTGGCTGACTTACAGCTGTATAAAGCACATTACTCTGCCAGGCCTTAACTACGGTCCTGTACTGTGCTGCTGGCTGACTTACAGCTGCATAAAGCGCATTACTCTGCCAGGCCTTAACTACGGTCCTGTACTGTGCTGCTGGCTGACTTACAGCTGTATAAAGCGCATTACTTTGCCAGGCCTTAACTACGGTCCTCCATGCTTGAAGCTTCATTGCACATATTAATGGAATCTTGTTTTTGAGCAGAGCACTGTGGCATAAATATTAAATAATTTACAATCTGTTCAGAAAAGTAAATAAATCATATTAAATGTACTTGCACAATACATGATTAATAATATAACAGACTAATGCACCTGCACCCCCCTACAAAAAGCAATGCAATTACGTCCTGTGCACGAGCAGAACATAAATATATGATGCAATATAAAATAAAAATATACAATGTAATAATGTTAAAACTGAATAAGATCGATGCCCTTATTTGAAAAATATATAGAAATTCATACGTATGTGTATGTTTACCATATATGCAACTATCTTGAAAGCATTTGAGTGTATTGCAGACTTCTAGAAATAAAATATTGTAAATGATCTTCATAGAGTGTTATTAAAACCAAAGCGCCCTGCCATGCTGATGCTGCTCACAGAGATGCTAGTTTCAGGCCCACTGAGCTTTGCGCTGGTCTGCGCTGACTGGGGGTCTCTCACATTTGTCTGCATCTGGGGAAGAAGCAACACACTGTGTCTCACATGTAGCAGGAGGTAAAATGAGGAGGTAAAACAAAAGGTTACAGCTGAATTCCCACAACAAAAGGAAACGTGTAATGAGGTAGGAGGAGCTCAGCCAAGACAAATAGCGTTTATTCACAAACTCTGAGTTACTCGCTCCCTCTCCCATATGAGAAATTGCAGTGATGATATGCAGGTAGCGCTGTCGGGATGAAGACTGGGTTAAGGTTAGGGTAACTCTCCATCGCAGGATGGTTACTTTGGGTTAAACCAGGCAGTGGCTTAATGTACCTGGTAATCCAACCCACCACGTGTTTGAAAGTTATTTCTTGCATTGTTTTATACTGTAGTCTTTTTGGAATATTTCTTAATTTTCAGGTTTAAACATTAAACATACTTATAATAAAAATTATGTAAACCAACAAGACGGTACTGATGTTCTTCAGGATGTGTCGCAACAGGATAATCATCGTACATGATAGGAGTGAAGAAATTAAAGAGTGTTCATGTGTTCATATTGTTTAATTTTGTGTGATAATGCAGTAAACAATAGTAACATTTTGTATAATGAAACATCCATCCATATTCAAGACAGAGAATGACCCAGGATAAGGCACAAACCCAGGGCAAGGGACACACCAACAGGCAATTTGGCAACTGCAATTAACCTCAGCGTGTTTTTGGCTTGTGGCTAGAGTACCCAGAGGAAACCCCATGACAACGCGGGGAGAACATGCAAACTCCAGATACATGGAGTGAGGGGAGACGCATGAGGCCACGATGCTAACCACGATGTTAACCACGACGCTGTTGTGCCACCAACAGAAGTCACAACACATTTTCAATTCTTTGATTGTGTTAACTCAAATTGGATTCATTTTTAAACTGTGTTAACTGCTAATAGAATTAAATTTTTATGCTGAATATGTAGAGTATAATACCTCATCCATCCATCCACTCTCCAAGCCACTTATCCTTCCGGGTCGCGGGAGGGTACGAAGCCTATCCTGGAAGCTATGGGCACGAGGCGGGGAACAACCCATGGATGGGGGGCCAGCCCATCTCAGGGGAAGAAGCATACCTTTTTTTATGGTATTGTGACATGATTGTATATTAATTAATTGCCAACCAATTAATTACATTTAAAAATGAATAGTGTGACAACTCTTACAATGTTTGCACTCAGAGTGTTTTTTTTTTGGTCACATTGTGCTAACCAGACGGGTTGTGCTGCACAGGTTTATCCAGTCTGAAGGCCAGTGGCCACTGCTGCACAGGTTTATCCAGTCTGAAGGCCAGTGGCCACTGCTGCACAGGTTTACCCCATCTGAAGGCCAACGGCCACTGCTGCACAGGTTTATCCAGTCTGAAGGCCAGGGGCCTATGCTACACAGGTTTACCCAGTCTGAAGGCCAGGGGCCTCCGCTGCACTGGTTTACCCCATCTGAAGGCCAGGGGCCTCCGCTGCACAGGTTTACCCCATCTGAAGGCCAACGGCCACTGCTGCACAGGTTTATCCAGTCTGAAGGCCAGGGGCCTATGCTACACAGGTTTATCCAGTCTGAAGGCCAGGGGCCACTGCTGCACAGGTTTACCCAGTCTGAAGGCCAGCGGCCACTGCTGCACAGGGTTACCCAGTCTGAAGGTCAGGGGCCTATGCTACACAGGTTTACCCAGTCTGAAGGCCAGGGGCTTCCGCTGCACAGGTTTACCCCATCTGAAGGCCAGGGGCCTCCGCTGCACAGGTTTACCTAATTTGAAGGCCAGGGGCCTCCACTGAAAAGGAGCCTGTACAAACCTTGGTGAATAAAATTTAATACCCACCCCGACAGCTTTTATCATTGTAGGGGGTAGAGGTGGACAACATGGTAAAAGTATCATATCACAATGTTTTTCAGGCAGGATCACAATCTATGATCTTATCACGATTCTTTTTCATGTGCATTTTTTAAGACTATTTTGCAAATTACTGTGTGGCTGCGGCAGCTGAGCCCCTCGCTGTCTGGTTGTCACAGACTCGATCAGCTGTTTTCTTTTGAAGTTGGTGTAATATGTTCGTCGTCTGATGTGCAAACCTTACCTTTGACATCAGTAATATGGAACTTGTTTCCAAAAAGCAAATTTGGCAAATTCTTTTAAGGGACCAGCTCCTCCAATAGGGAATGTGCTGCCTGTTGTAGTCGCATGTCGGGACGAGTCCGCGAAAAGGACAGAGTGAGAAACCCAAAGCACTACCTACTGTTTGCTATTAGGGGTTTACTGGCGTGTTGAAATGGATTTGGCTGACAAAGCAGCTGTAGGTGTGTGTATGAGCCAGAGAACTGCAACTGATAGAATGTGCTCTGCGGCACGATACCAACGATCTCGCTGTATAGGCAGATTGTAGTTTTAATCATTTTAATAGAATATCATCAAATCCACACCCCTACTAGGGGGCCTCTGATAACTCGATAGTAGGGGGGGGCACTAACCTAACAGCATCCTTGAAACCAATCCCTGCCCCCATCACATAGCATTTCTGTGCTGGCACCATAGTGGGCGTGACCAAGCCAGTTTCACTGTGGCTTACGTGCCAGTGAATTCGAATGGCTAAGTCGGCACCCATCAGAATCTGGGGCTTTAGGAAGCCACTTGGGTTGACTGGTCTGGCCTCTAATCGGGAAAATGGCAATATTGGCCGACACCGATATGTGAACCAGGACATCTTGCATCACTACACACTACACATAATTTCCTGTGGTGGATTAAGAGTGTTAAGTGTCCCAGGGCAAGAGCGTCACATCAGAAAGAAGCAGAAATGCATCTAAAGACAGGGAAAACACTACACAGGCTTTTCAGTGAGTGCCATATTATTCTTATTAAATCATTTCAACTTATTAAAAAGACAACCGTGAATAGGATGGGAGGGCGGGCTAATGGGGGGCTGCCCTGCTTGGTGCCTCCTAAGGACGTGGTGCCCGTAGGCATAGCCCAAATGCCCATATGGCTAATACTGTCCAGATAATTGCCACATGGTTTGGTAAGATAAAAGTCACAGGGTTCGTAAGCCGCACCTGCAGTTGTGGGTGAGAGTGGGAACCTCAGAAACAAAGGCTGATATGCACTGAGTCCAGACCTGAAGGGGCAGGTCAACCCCATCAGTCCAATGCTGCCAAGGTAATCCTGAGAGCACCCCTTTGACGATGGAAGTTAATGTAGGTCAGGTGTCCTTGATGGTCACCCTGGATACCGGAGTGTCAATTTCAGCTGTTCAACCAAACACTTTGGAAAGGTGCTGAGTAATTGAACAGGCGCTGAAAGTTGTCATTCTCAAGTTAGTCAGTTTTAAAGGCTGCAGGCTAACTTGTCTGATACATTGAGCCATTGGCTTGTTTGACCGTATTTTTATGATAAGGTAATGAAAATGCTAGAAGTAGGCATTATTATTTCTGCATTGGCTAGAGGAAGATCATCCAAGTTACAATTAAAGATTCATACCCACCTCTAAGGGTAGAGGAGTCACTGGACTTTTTATCACGGGGCAAAAACATCAACACTACACCTCACCAGAGGCTACTGGCAGGCATCTGTGGCTGAGGACTTTTTCAGTTTAAGGTCATGCCCTTTGGACATTCGGATACCCATGACCTTCTACAGATTGATGAGCTCTGGGCTGACTGACCCCATATGAAGTTGCTGTGTAGTTTTACCTGCATGACAGCAGCGGCTATGCCGTTTTTGAGCAGCACAGAGATTTGGCCTGACTATTGAACCGTCCTGCACATGCAGGCCTGACTGAGAAGCAGGGAAATGCCATTTCTATAAGGCATCCTTTTATTTACCCTGATTACAAGGTCACACCAGAGGGTTTTAACCTGGATGAGGACAAAATCACGGTCATTACGGATTTCCCTATACCAGTGAATGTGAAGGGTATACAGCAGCCCTATACCAGTGAATGTCAAGGGTATACGGCAGCTTTCTGACCTAGCAAATAGGAGATTTTGAATGATTATGCCAGGATTGCAACATCATTAATTACTCTCACCCAGGTAGGACTGGCTTTCATCTGGGACCTTGACTATCAGGAGGCTTGTCAAAAACTTTGAAAAGCTATTTCCACCCCATATGGATGCTTGTGATGTTAGTCTGGGGGCAGTGCTGCTTCAGGCTGCTGCTGTAGGAGGACAGAAATGCAGCAAACTGACCTGTAAAGATGTCTTTCACCCAGTTTCCTTTCCATCTGCTTGTTGCTGGGATCTTGGACCATTGCGATGTGCACGAGCGCAGCAACCATACTGCATTAGTCAGTGCCGCTATTTGACATTCGACATACACTTTTGGAAGATAAGCTCTATTTTGATAGTTGTCTATGTAATGTGTCCTTTTTTGTTTGCAATATTACCCGCGGATATTTCACACAACGCGATATCATGCAGCCTTATTCCATGTAACCAAATATCCACAATTACATACCAACTGCTTAAAAGGGGGCCGTAATCGCGGAAGACTGTCTTTTGAAACAATCGTGTAGAACATGTCTGCAATACCTGTTGAAAACTGAGCAATTTATAAGGTGTCTTTCTCAGTTGTGCAGTTTTGATAGTTCCTGTTTTAATAGGCAGTTAATGGGGGTCAGTTACTGCATTGTGCATAAAAACCAAAAACCAGGGGATGAAGACTACTGATGCAGGAATTACCTTTGTGCCTTTGCACACATTGCCCTTCAGACATAGTGCTAAATGACTATTTCGCAAAGAGACAGATTAGAATAACTATTGCATAAACCTTTTTTATATTAGTGACACAGCGACTCAGTATATTATCGCTGCTCTAAGCAGTCATTTCCATTACAATTTCTATAGTGCATCTTGACTTTTAATACTACGAAATCATCAGTGGTAAATATAAACATTACAAAAGGTTTAAAACAAGGGACATTTTACAAGAACCCATTTAATTTTCCAGATAAAAGGTTTTTCCATGGTAATTACATTTATAGCCGATGATTAAGCATGTTAAATACGCTCCAGATAAAAAAATCCTTTACAGTTTAGGGATTTAAGGATCCCCATTACTGATAAGTCTACATTTTCTAAAGGGCATTCTTCTGTAATCTAAACATGGAAGATACTACCGTACTAGGAGATAGAGTCGTACAACCCCGCTGTTCTCTGTGACTGGTAGCTACACCAAGGCAGACGGGATCTGAATCCTGGGGGCAGAAACTCACAGGTAAGCTTCAAAACAGAGGACGATCAAACAGGGAGGGTGCAATCCTCCCCACAGCTGCTTATCCAGTGCAGGGGAGGGCAGGAGGGTGGGGCACAGCGCATTCTATAACCTCAAGACAAAATGTGCCCATATCATGGAAAATTCCAGCAGCTTCATCTTTCTTTAGTCACCAGGGCAGACAGGTGAAAATACTACAAATGTAACAGTAACTTCTAAAGGCTAATTTAGACATAGAGCACAGGCTACGGCACAGGCTACGGTGTAGGCTACGGCGTAGGCTACAGCACAGGCTATGCCATATGGTACGGCACAGGCTACGGCGTACGGTACACAGCTACACCATACACTGTACCGACAGTGGAGATTCTAAAACAGAAGTATAAAATCAGCCTTAAGTCAACACACCAGTGAGGGGATTATCATCTTGCCAGCAAGGTGCCCAAACTGAGAACAAGTTTAATCTATTCCACTTAGGAACACGCATACCAACCACTGGGCTTCAAGTTACCAGAGGTATCTAGTGACACTGGACAATGACCAGCCATTTGCTCAAAAACATTCTAAACAGATAAAATTAATTGTAAAATTTACTATCATTGGAGAAAAACATGCTGTTGGTCATCTTACCTTGCTGTTAATCTTTATGCAAAATGTACAAACCCTAAAATCAGCATAAAAGGGGAAAATGGCAATTACTACTAAAGACAAGAAAAACCTAACGTGGAAAAAAATCACTCAGATGAAGAGATGGACCAATCAGAAACTGTGTCGGCTGGCTGGAGCACCGTAAAAATCACCATGCTTAGTGCTCCAATCAGCTCTACTCACAGCGAAACAACCTGCCCTTTCGCGTGATGCCCGTGTGCGTCTCCGTAATGTGATAATTCAAACCTAGCTTTACCTTCACAAACACCAGAAGGGGGCATGGGGGGGTTGCGGGGTACAGTAAATAAAATGGGAATGATTCAGAATGTGCACAGTTGACCCACTTCATACATCCATCGTCATAAAAGGAGACATATATACACTAAGGAAGACTCCAGGAAGTAATCAATACACCTCGTTATTGCACCCATTTGAGAGACAGCACAGCAACTACTCTGCTCCTGATCTGCGGCTGCATGTTTAAGTTAGACTACAGTGTTCGGGAGAACAATACAGAGAAAGGGGCCCCCCCCCCCCCCCCCCCCCCACCCCAAGGGCCTTTGAGTGACAGACGCTCTAAAAAATTGTGCCACCTTTGGAATGGTCTGGGTCGGCCAGCTATGAGGTCACCCAGGTCCGGACCTCGGTAATTTTTAAGAGCTAAGAATAAAATTTGAAGCTAAATATTCAGCTGAATAAAAAAGGCTAACTAACATTTCACATAACTAATTACTTTAAAAAAAATAAACAGCTTATGAAGGCAGCGATATCAATAATGTGATTGATGACACCCAACCCAACCCCCGGGTCCCGCACCTCACTGTTTTTCAAACCCTTGCTACAGCCGTGTGGGTTGGTTGCCTAAAAGGATTCTAAGCTTTCTTGGGGCCCACAATGTCTAGCAGTGCCCCTCCACTGCACCATGAAAAACTGAATAAGATTTGATTTGTGAGTGCAGGTAGTAAAGGTATTTGAATTTGTTGATCAGTGATCATTGTTGACACACCACAGCACACAGTGCACAACAATGAAATGTGTTCTCTGCATTTAACCCATATGTGACATAGCAGGGGGCAGCTAATTCAGCACCCGGGGAGCAGTGCTTGGGGGCAGTATCTTGCTCAGGGTACCTCAGTGGTACCTTGTTGGTTGGGGATTCGAACCAGCAATCTGTCGATTACAAGTGTGCGTCCGTGAGCTTACGTAAATCTATTAGTCATTCTTTTGCAAAGACAGAAGTAACTGGGCTAAGGTCTTGATTGTACTGGATAAAAGAGTTCCACTCTTATTTTTGGATATCTGAATGAAATTACATGCATTTGAATCCAGTGCCCTACTTTTAGGTCTGAGTCTGATTTTTTCATGGCAGAGAGGTGGATGGGGGAGGAGTCACTGATGTCCTGTCTGGTGCCTTAAAAAGATGAATTTTTGCCTTCTTGGTTAGGAAGTCCTGTTTATACCACTGTGGCAGCAATTGTGTCTGTACTGTGGCTGAGAGGAGGACGTGGTCGTGGCAGTGTGGTGACGGCAGCTCACTGCAGTCCAAGAGCTAAGGCACAGATGCCGCGTATACTGTAATCTCTGAGGATGTCGAAGCAGATGTGTGACTTACAGCTTGTGCTAACAAATGCAGTTAAGGTGCAGGAAACAGTATGCGTGTTCTGTAATGATGCCTCATTCCTGGCAGACTTATAACAACTAGTTTTTGAAAATTACAAAAAAAAACACTTCTGGAAAATACTGGAAAGAGGGTACTGTAGTTTTACAGCCATTATTATCATTGCACAGTCTTTTTGCTTGTCACAGCTGTTCCACCTGAGAGAGCCAGTTAAGCACGGCTAAGCACGGCCCAAATGTTAAATTGCGGAATATGATGAATCCTTTATTTGCACATGTATGAGTACCGGTACGCTGGAGTTCTTCCGATCACAGTCACGGATAATACAGGGATATTAACATTACCTGGGCAATGACCACGTAAAAGGCTAAAATTCAGAGATATTAGTTTGCACTGTGAAGAGAACCAAAAATGCGACACAGAAGTAGCCTATAGGTATCGTGTGTGTCTAGTTGGACAAAGAGAACTTTTCAGGCCTCAGCCCCACAGGAGGCTTCCACAGGCAAACTGCTCACAAGACCAGAAACCGCTTCATTCATGTGGGACAGTTTTGGAGTGGAGAAGAATGATAGTCTGGAGCATTGTCTCCCACGATGTTCACTGCAAACAGACACGCGTATGCGTTCTGACAGAACAAAGTGCTTGGCCGTAGCGCTAAGTATTGCTGGCAGCTCCAAAACGGTACGGGGCACGACTCTCTGGCTTTGCCTGCAGACATTCATTCAGTCAGAAGCAGAGTGTGCATTCCAATAAATCATTCACATTGTGCCATTCCATGCTGGGAGCCATGACTTTAAGGGATGACAGCGCTTCAATCCACAGGCAAAACCTTGTCAACTTGTGGTTACAGAAGTGCAGAAGCCTTGCCAGTTATTGAACCTTAGTCCTAGAGAACGTTTGTGGGACTTTCCAGCTGGACCAGAGGATCTCCTAGATGAAAACTGGTGCCGGAGTCATGCAGAGCAGTCACAGTCTTTGTTGAATCCAAGTCACAACACAGCTTTGGCGTGCCGGCTACATGCGCTAAGCCGGAAACCTTCCTATCCTGTTTGGGTCCATACTTTTCTGAAAACATTTGTTCTTCTTTTTCAGAATTGTTATTAACTGACTTGACAAATCCCTTTTTAAACTAAAAGTATAATTTCTGCCTGTGGTTCAGTGTTACATTTTGAATGTATATTTAATACCACTATATTAATGTTGTTTACTTAAAATGTCAAAGTGCTAAACAGCACTATTCTTTAGTGTTACTGTATGGTTACATTTTGGTCCATTATCTCTGCACTTTCTTGAAAGAAGTTACAGACAAATAAGTGCTAGAAAGCACACAAACTCTCACTATGGGAAGATGCCATATTTTAAATGTATTTCTTACCAAAAATAATATATTCCAATAATGTAAACCTTACGACAAATCCCCTTCTGCAGGGGCTATTGTTTTTAAATGACAGAAGTGGTCTTTGTGCTCTGTGGGAGTGCAAAGAGCTGGACTAAAGACTTCAGGCAAACAATCATATGCTGAAGTGCTCACTGGGTCATTGCTGGTGGCCTTTCAAACACTCTGTCAGGTCCCCTTTGACGCAGGTCCGTTTCCTTCACAAGTAAGATTTTTATTGTTTTGAGGGAGCCGACTCCAGAATCTCTCTCCACCAGCCACTTCCTTCTTCCTCTCTCACAGGAAATACTGCAGAAACTCACTTTTTTTTCTTCTTCTTCTTCCTTTTTTTCTCAGCCAAATCTGCAGAATAGAGTTCAGAATTACCCCATATGGGTAATGGAACAGCTTAATGGAAAGAAAAGATTCCTTGAGAAGAAAGATAGCAAAGCTACTAGCGGCAGCAAACAGCTTGACCTGAGTGAATTTTTACCACGGCCCAAGGACAGCGCGTCCCCATGGTGCTGGGTCACATACACAGCTCGACACAGACGGCAGCCCGGAAGCTAAATGCACTGAATGGCTACAAATGGGAAATATATGTACATATAACCAAGTATATCCTCACTCATTCAGTTCATTAAAGCATAACATTTAAGTAAATACCTTCAAAAATAAAACACAAAATGGTAAACATTAAAAACATTAAAGACAATGCCAAACTTGTATACATCATTACAGTATATGCAGGGGCACGCTGGCTGGTGGCCTTCGCTGTTGTCTCGCACCTTGAGCTTTAGCAGTTTAAATCCTGCCTCTGCTCTGAGTGTGGAGTTTACATATCAGCTTATTCTCCTGCTGTTGTGTGGATTTCCGTTGGGCTCTGCGCTGTTTCCTCCCACAGTCCAAAGACATGCAGTTAGGCTAATTGGTGTCTCTAAATTGCCCATAGTGTGTATGTGTGTGTGTGCATTATGTTTTTATGGCATTGTGGGGATCAAATATCCAACACAATATGATAAAGAACAGTTATTTTGATGTTGTGGGGACCATTTTTTAACTGGCATTCCATCCAGAGTGTCCCCAGCCTTGTAACTTGTAATGGACTGGTATCCCATCCAGAGTGTCCCCAGCCTTGTAACTTGTAATGGACTGGTATCCCATCCAGAGTGTCCCCTGCCTTGTAACTTGTAATGGACTGGTATCCCATCCAGAGTGTCCCCTGCCTTGTAACTTGTAATGGACTGGTATCCCA
>JAODKC010000009.1:875366-890701 GCA_026777985.1 Mormyrops attenuatus
AGACAGCACAGCAACTACTCTGCTCCTTATATGCGGCTGCATGTTTAAGTTAGACTACATGGTTCGGGACAACAATACAGACAAAGGGACCCCCCCCCCCCCCAGGCCCAAGGCATCCAGACAGGCCTCCCACAGGTTTTCTTCGACGATGTGCCAGAAGTTTCCAGAGGCAGCAGGGCCAGCAGGTGGGCAGAGGACCTTCTCGCAGAGGCACCTTCTAGTTCCTCTGGAAGGCGCCCTGGGCAGCAGAGGTGGCGGCAGTGGCAGCCGCGTTCTGGAAGGTTCTGTTGCTGAGGACACCCTGCGAGAACTCCTGCTGGGCCTTCTGGAAACTGGCCCCCGTCCGCCGGTATTTGCCGTGGACCTGCAGAGACACAGGGGTCAGACGGTTTCACAGCCTGCACACTCCACCAAGTCCTAGTGATTTAAAATCCTTCGTGATGCTGAGATCAGCTCAAACTGGGAGACAACCTGTGCTTTAAGGATTTTTTGGGGGGGTTCAATTAAGTTTTGATTAAACAAGGTGTAGCATATGGAGTGAGCCTCACTGCACACATACAAGACAACAGACAGCATCATAAACACTAAAAGTCACACAGGAAACAGCTGCTAATTCCCAAACTGTCATTCTGTCCTGTATTGGTCCAGTTTGACCACAGTTAGCCTAGAACTCGATTTAAGGAGCGGACACACGTACCATTTTCAGCAAAATGACCGAGAGCACAGCGCAGACCGTGAAAAAGCCAGCCACCACCATCATCACCACGGCCACGGCCACGTTGGTCTTGATCATGGATATGGAGGAGATCCAGCCACTGCAAGTGACGGGGATGAGTTACTACAGCTTGCAGACCAGCTGAGCAGATCATTCCACCACAGCACACACTCAACTACATGCCGACACAGGTCACTGACCATTAACACTATTCATGACATTTTTTACTGCAATCCAACTTCCAGGCATTTGTTCATAACAGGATTACAGATATTAATTTCGTAAAGTTTACTAACAGCAAGACAGTATGTGAGTATTAAACACGTGACATACACTGTATGTATTCAGCCTTACGGAGAGGAATGAGATTGTCCTGACACTGAATAATGACTCAAACACTGCTACCCGTCTCCTGAAGGTTTACACAGCCTGTACTTCTTTGAAAATAAAAAAACATTGTATTTCTTTTCTGGTTCAGTAATAAAATTGCACATCACACATTACATTGATCCTATCACCTTCTAGCATGGATTTACTGGAATTATACTTGATAGTTTAAATTCAGTCCCACAGAAATCAGAGTGAAAAGGGATGAAATGCAGAGTCTATACTTCAGGGTTTAAGAGCCAAGCAGTTGGGAGCAGTGTGATTTCCTACATCCACCGAAGCAGAGCAGGCAGAGAGCAAACGAGCTGGAACACCATGAGTTCAACAGAAGGGGCTGTAAAATCGGTGCAGTACAAAGTACGTGAGAAACAAACAGCTGGTCTATTGGACAGGAGTGAGGCACGAACTTACAGGAAAAGGCCTCAGGCAAGAAATCACACCAGCATGTTAGGCTGCACAGATCTGTGAAAGAGACAGTACAGAAAAGATGCTGGAGAGAAGACCTGGAACCTCAACACTGCAAAGGTAGGGGAGGTAGGGGAGAGGACGACCAGAACCACGATGCCGCACACACCGGGGAGGGGAGATGGGGGAGAGGACGACCAGAACCACGACGCCACACACACCGGGGAGGGGAGATGGGGGAGAGGACGACCAGAACCACGCCACCGCTCATAGCGGGGAGAGGAGGTGGGGGAGAGGACGACCAGAACCACGACGCCGCACACAGCGGGGAGAGGAGGTGGGGGAGAGGACGACCAGAACCACGCCACCACACACAGCGGGGTGAGAGGATGACCAGAACCACGACACCGCGGGGAGAGGTGGGGGAGAGGACGACCAGAACCACGACACCGCACACAGCGGGGAGAGGAGGTGGGGGAGAGGACGACGACACCGCACAGAGCGGGGAGAGGAGGTGGGGGAGAGGACGACCAGAACCACGACACCGCACAGAGCGGGGAGAGGAGGTGGGGGGAGAGTACGACCGGACCCACGAGGTGGCGCACACCGGGGAGAGGAGGTGGGGGAGAGTACGACCGGAACCACGACGCCGCACACAGCGGAAAGAGGAGGTGGGGGAGAGGATGACCGGAACCACGAGGCGGCGCACACCGGGGAGAGGAGGTGGGGGAGAGGACGACCGGAACCAAGACACCGTACACACCGGGGAGAGGACGACCGGAACCATGACACCGCACACACCAAGGAGAGGAGGTGGGGGAGAGGACGACCAGGACCACGACACCGCACACACACTGGGGAGAGGAGGTGGGAGAGAGGACGACCGGAACCATGACACTGCACACATGGAGTTGAGACACAAATGCACACCTACAAACCAAAGAGAGGCTAAGCAGATTCAGTCGACTGACCTGTTCCCCCATTTCGGGATGCCGACACTCTGGATGATGAAGACCACCACTTGGAAGAAGAAGACGAAGAAGAAGAAGAAGAAACTGAAGGAGCTGTCTGACCTGGATCATGAAGGAAACAAACTGTCAAGAGGGGGAATTACGTTGTCTCAGTCTCAAAAACACAAGTGCGCATAGTCATCAGGGTCACCTCATAAAAAATGCATAACGAACAAAGGGCACGATCTGGACAAGCTGGTCTGGAATTATTACAAAGAGGTTACAAAGTTATTAAGAGGTGATTTGTATTTTGCAACATTTGAGCCAAGAAATACTTCTGCCTTCTCCCTTAACAGGGGAAGATGTGAAAATGCCGCTTGTGTATGAGGGAGAAACTCACTTGAAAGCTTTGTACACAGGCCTGTACCAGCAGAGGAAGGAACAAGGGCTGAAGAGGATGAACCAGAGGATGGACAGGCCAAAGTCCACCCCATAAGTGGGGTCCACGGTGAAGTAGGATAAGCAGGCCAGTACGTTCAGGAACAGGGTCACGCAGTGAACTGCAGGGAAGGGAATGGCGAAGGCCACTGCCACTCAAAACAGGATCCACAGTGACACTCAACCTGCGGCTTGTCTGCCGGCGCTGGTGCCTGAAGGCAGCCGTACATGCTGCTCTGCGCCGTGGTGTCATTTTGCTGTCATTTGTTATTTACTGTTGGCTGATGTGTTCACTGTCTTTCTTTATTGGGTACGACTTTGTACAGGAGCATGCAAATAACACTTCCATTGTACTTTGTACACATGACACTTTAAACATCAGCGTTGTACTTACACATCCAAAGGTAGTACATCATTTTGCAGACTCTTTGGTATTCAAGAGGAATTTCTTCAGCAAAGTCCTGGTAGAAGCAAGGTTTTATGGGAAAACGCCGTGGAAGGGGGGGCCAGTTATTTTCTTTGCCTGTGGAGAGGGATTCATTGATCAAACTAGATGCCAATTACAGCACCCCACCAAATCTGTTAAATAGCTGCATTCTATCCCTTTTTTCTGTCAACATACACGACATGATTTGGTAGATTAATCTTACAATACAATTCTGAGGTGTGAAAATATTAAAAAGCATGCCAAATGTACAAACAGATCTTCAACACTCAGAGGAATATGACTAACTCTCTCCTGCCACTGATTTGCAAGAGATGCATTTTTGTATGATAGTCTTTGATGATAGCTGCACAATATCCTGCTGTGAAATCCAGTGAAACTAATATTTTCTGTAACTACAGCAATAATGCTTCCAAAACACTAGTGTCGTCTCCCAGAGAAGTTCACGGTGGCTGTAAACTTCAGAGAATCTAAAATCATATCCAGTTAAAAGCCGCAGTGCAGCAAGCTGCTCGCCCGTCACACTCTGAAGCCGCTATGCTGAATTTCCTGTTGCTTCTGGTCTGAGTCACTGCGGAAACAGCGATCTTCAAGCACAGCAATAGTGCACATGCTCAAAACCGCTACCAGGTTAATTCTGCAGTTTCCAAGCAGGGGGTGATAGGGGAGGGGGAGACCAAGGTGACGCTGAGCAGAAGTCGAATGTTGGTGCCCTGCTACCGTCAGCCGTGGGGGAAGACACTCACCTGTGGGGGCTCCCCGACTGCGAAGCTCCTGTTCCTTGCGGTCCAGTTCAGCCGCCTTCCTCTCCAGCTCCTCCTGCTGTCTGAGGAGGTCTGCCTGGGCGGCGGCAGCCGCAGCCTGGGGGCACAAACCGAAATCACATCACAAGGCCATGAGTGCCTGGGGCGGGTCATGCAGGTCAAGAGGCACCTTTCTCCAGTCCAGAATAAACTGTCCAACATAAACATAATTCTATGTGTTCTGTTGTGATGTGAGCTTGCTACAATCAGAATTTATAGTGAAATTTCAATCTAAAAGAATGTTTTTTTTCTTTCCCTTGGGATTGCTTATTTTACACTTACAAAGTCTTATCAGAGATCATTAAATCAGTGAATCTGTTGGATCACCGTTTTCCATCTAAATCAGTCACGCCGAATCTTTCTGAAGCATTGCTTGTCTTTCCTGAGTTTTACTTCTAACAGTTTATTTTGCCGCTGGCTTTTCTCAGAAGCGTACACAGACGGCTCACAAGCACACCACAAGTGTGAGAGGTATCAACCTGTGCACTGGGCTCCACCGATGGCTGCAGTACGGCCGGCTGGGAGGGTGACGCAGGGATAGTGGTCCTGTTCTGGAAGTCCTGAGGCACAGGATCCAGGTGGGTTGTGTTAATTCCACAGCAATAACAAACAGTCCAGAACAAACCTTATCCACATTACTAACAGGCAAACTAAATCGCATCAAGCCACACCACCCCCAGACAAACTCACTACCAGTTCTTAATATTACTCTGTTCCACCAAGGATTTTAACTTATTTGAAGATCACACCTTAGAGCTCTCAGAGAACGGGTTGTATTCCGAGATGCGGTCCTGTCCACTGCCGGTCGCCTGTGTCACCGAAGGATCCTGTTACACGGCACAAAAACAAGAAGCCAGCATTTTACTAGAGACAAGTTATGATACCATGTGACAAAATATGAATGAAAATTTACAAGCATTTCCTCATGACAAATACTGGAACTGGGCTGGACAACATGAGCATGTCCTGATCTGTGTGTCCTCAGCTTGATAACAGTCGCCTGACTTTTTGGTTCTCCTCCCATTCAGTCTTTTAACACCATGTACCTATTGTTAGATATATGTAAAGCTCTTTGGGAAAAACGGGTTAAGGAAGCTGTCATATATATATATATATATATATATATATAAAAAAATCAATGCAATCAAACCAAATAATATCAAGTTTTCCAAATGATAAAAGGTGACTAATAATAAGAGCCGTTTCCAAACCGGTGCATTGTTAAGTGACACGCAACCATAGGACAATTATTCCAGACAGGTCTGACTTCTTATAGCAAGTGCTGCGGGTTGGTCTGGATGAGCAGCGGCCGGAAGCCGGCGCCCGCGAGCTGTGACGTCACAGCCCGTCCCGCCTGCAAGCTCCGCCCCCACAACGCGGCACGCCTCTGCGTTCACGTACTTAAGACAGTTTGGTTTTTATAAGTATATTAATGGAGTTCGATCATCAGTATTACCAATATAAACACCCTTTAAAATAAATAGGTAGGGACAATCTTACCACTCGCCATTAAACAGAGGGCAAAATGCATAATGTCCTATTTACCAGGAGAACGCAGAAGCCTTTAAATGTGTTTTTAATAGTGTGAAAGCGAAAAAAAAGGTTTGAGGTTTATCTCTTTTAAAGGGGAATTCTCAAAAGTCTTATATGAAAACAATATTGCAGTCGTTGTTTATGACGTAATGTTGATAAACACTTTAAACGCTATGCTGCAGTTCATATAGTAACTCGTCAATATCTTACAGCCGAGAGTATATATATATAATTTAGTGATTAAAAACGGGGTATGTAAGGAGGTGTAGGTTTTATTCAGTCTGATTCTTAACATAAAACCTGTTCAGTCGAATCAATTTGGTCAAACGCATTTGCTAACGTCACGTGTCTGGGAACAAACCCCGATAAACTTGATTTCTAATAAAAAGCAGCTCGTGTTTCGGGTTCGGCGACATCAACACTGAATTCCTCTTCTATTCACCTCAGCCACGCCAGAAAGGTGTTTTGACACGCTACGATAAAATAGCGTTGATTATTGCACAATGATGCCCTCCCTGCTCCGACCCGACGGTCATGGTGGGCTGTGAAGCGGCCGGACGAAGCGGGGTCGCCGCTGTAGATCACGGGGGGAAACCCGGTGTTCCGGGGGGGGCACCTTCGGTAAAACACCCGAGCGGCACGGCGGGCTGCCGCGGCAAAGGCCGTCCCGTCCCGGTTAGTTTACGGGCGCCGGCGTCGCGGGTCGTCCTTCCTGGGGTCACACCGCCCACTACGAAAATACTCCTTCAGAAATTATAACCAAAAGGCTCAGAAGTGGATAATAGAGTAAAGTAGGGGTCCCGTCTTTTAATTGGATTACGAAAATGATCTTCTGAAGGAGACTGGCTGGCGCAGACGTCCGTCATGACACGCAGACCCACCCAGAAAGCAGCCCAACAGGTTTCTGTCTCACAACTTTCTAAGCAGATAGTTTCTTTAAAAAACAGGCGTCGATTTTCACTTTTACTGCGCATTCTTACCTGGAAAGGGTTGCGATCTAGGGGCTCCGCAAAGGGGTTGCTGTCAAATCCAGACATTCTGAGACGGTTATCCTCAACCCCCCCAAAGCAAACAAAACTGCCGTTTCGCTCCTCTTTCCCCTTGCGTTACGAACTCGGGTTACTTCCTCAGAACCGAGCCTAGTACGCATGCGCAAGAGCTGCGGGTGACGTATGGGACACGTCACCAAAGGTAGCTCTCGTGCGAATTAGGTGGCTGGAATGTCGAAAAAGCAGGTAATAATTGGGCATGTTTAAATAAATGATACATCCTTTATTTGCCATTTCTACATGTGCAGGAACACTGTCATTATTCTCTTCGCCAACTCCATCTTTATCTTGAACATGCTTCATTCAGTAAAAATATTGCAAATTTAATGGACTTATAACAAAAATCATTATTTTATTCACTTGTATACAAAAACAGCACATTAGAAACAACCAGTAGTTTTACTTAGTAAAACATTCAAGTTGTAATAAGTTGAAACCCAAATTATAGTTATAAAAGGGCTGTACTCTCTGGCATTGGAACGGCATGGAGCTCGTGGCTGAGGACTAGACCAGCATGTGGATGTCCTTGCGGCAAACGACAATGCCTGCAGACCTCTTGCGTTCATCCAGCCCATTCATATGCAGCTGCAGCGCCTGGCCCTCGCCAAACGCCTCATAATGTCTCTGAGCACCGCAGTTTCCTGGGGCTCACTTCGTACAACAGGCAGTTCATCAGGGATTTTCTGGCACCAGCAAGCCGCTTGCAAAAAAGGGCCGGTGCTTTGAGCAGACTTAAGATAGTGTCACTGCCTTTGACTAGCCAGCAGATAGAGTCCTTGCTGGAAGTGCTGCAGAAGTACGAATTGGATCTAGCAGCAGCTGGGGAGACTCCTCAGTGACTCCGATGGCTTCTCACACCTCTGTATCCTGGGCCCATTCCCAGGAGGCGATGCTGGGAACCGTGCTGGTGGGATGGGGCCATGTGGCCAGAAGCATAGAGAGTTCTCGGTCAGAGTGCGGTCACCACCGCCGGAAAGCTCATTGAGTAGCTCTTCTGCGGCTTTGGTATTATTGTCAGAGGAGCTGCACCACAGGTAACTGGGGAGATCTGTAGGCAACTGGGAGTCACTGTAGGGGACTTGGTGGTGGGGCCACCTCGGTGTGTTCCTGTGGCGTCTCTTGGAGCACCGGAAGAAGGCGCAAGCTGGTGAGATGACACCAGGGTGAGAAGTGTGCCTACAACATGCAACCATAGACAGGACTTCTGTGCCAGTGACTTGGTTTGGGGGTACTGCCCTACGAGGAAGAAAGGGTGGTCACCCAAGCTGGACCGTCACTGTTGAGGATTAGGAGAGGTACTGTAGCGGCTCTCTGATGTCATTTATTGAGGATGGATGGAAAAACAAAAACATTACTCCCGCTTTCCAGATGGAACATAAACAAGCTCCGCCCCCACAACACGGCACGCCTTAACATCTCTCACACATGGAAAACTCAAATGAAAGAGGGGAAGTTGTTTCATTTCAAGTTCTGTTTAATAAGCTGATGATTATTTGATCATAAACTCATTTGTACAGCGATAAACATTTTTTAAGAAATATTACACAAATTGCACTTTATACATATGACTCGGTCCTGAACAGCTCACACTAAAATACAAAGCTGAAACTGGATTGCGTCATTTACACAATCTTATGTGGTGCGGCATAAAACACTTTTAACATGAATACTTTATATATAAATATATAGGGTGGTACAGGATAATATATCCTTTTACATCAGGTCAATTTTTCAGATGTACACTAAAGCATAATCATTAAATTATTAATTTGTATTGTATATATGCATGTGTATATATGTATACATACACACACATAAAATGTATAGCAGAGCATTCCTTTTTCCAGTGATTAGTTCATTCACCTTTGCAGGATGCCAAGCATAACGACTCAGATCATCACCAGCTTCAGTTTATTAGGTTGCAAAGAGGAAGTGCAGTTTGGCCCTTCAGTGTCCCCAGCAGGTGTAGCAGCAGTAAAAGGTGACTGCGCCCTGCCAGGCCGGCCACGAAACCCGGCACAGAGCCGGCCACGTAACCCGGCACAGAGCCGGCAATGAACACCAGCGACAACACACGCTGCTGCAGGAGGGGCTAAAGGCTGAGGGTAGGTAAGAGTTACAAAAGCCCAAAATTCTTTTCTTAGATTGACTTTTTTCTTCCAGTTGCTTTTGATGAAAAATAAATGAAGTACAAAATAGTTTTTCCCACAGTATATGAGAGGCGAGTATACACAACCACTAAGTTGTCCCCCCCAAGTGCAAGCTAAAGTGATTATGGGTTAAAGGCCTTACTAATATCTGAGGAAGGAGTATGGGTGTGGCTTCACATAAGCACGACCTGATTGGTCCTCGAAAAGGTGGTGTATTACCAGCAGACTACCATAAAGAATAGAACCACAAGTGAGTTTATGTCTAGAAAGAGACACACAGGCTTTGGTGTACATCTAACAGCAGTAACCTACTATATGTGTATCTGTGTTTGAAATAGCAGAATTCACATAAGAGTTTTGCACCGGTGACATCATCCTGCGTACACAAGCACACTGTTTGAGCCGCTTTGAGGTCACTGGGGTTTCTACTGGATCTACAGATGGCAAAGACTGCTGGACACATTGTCAGTCTAAACAGCAGCAATGATAGTAGCTTAAATATTGAGATGGCTTCAGTATTTGATTACCTGGCTTCAGTATTTGATTACCTTTCATGTGCACCATATAGACAAATACACTTTCCAGCTCCCACTCCAATAGTGATGTAGTATTTAGAGTAGGCATAACGATGGTGAAACGTCAGTCTAGGTCGAGGAAGACTAAGTTAAGAGTATAATAGCTTCAGATGAGGTAAACTATTAAACCCTTGTGTTTTTTTGCACAAAGGCAATTTACAGAGCTGTTGGAGTAGGTGATGGTTTCTGATAGCTAGATCTGCTCTGCTGAGCTACCTGTGCAGATAGGAGGCAGCAGGACCGCGGCTGGCAGTTTGGTGGCGGAGGCCTCGAGGCAGATGCCAGAGTGGGCAGCGCAGCGGCACCTCCATGGTAAATATGCCAGCCAGTGTCCCAGTGCCTGCATAAGGCTAGCCTTAGCACGAGCTTGCCTGGCGCCATGCAGCAGTAAACACAGTAACTCCCAGAGAGCCACCCGCTCGTCAGGCTAAAGGGACAGTGCCTGCTCCAGGGCCATATGTAACTGTGACGCTACTGCAGGTGCTGAGCAGCCTTGCCACTGTGGCCTTGGGCTGAGGTGGCATTTCACTGGGCAGAAGAAAGCAAGGTGAGAAACGAATCCAATCTGACCACTGGCACACAAGGGGATGGCCCAGGAGACCACCTCCCGGGTCAACACAAGGGGGATGGTCCAGGAGACCACCTCCCGGGTCCACACAAGGGGACGGTCCAGGAGACCACCTCCCGGGTCCACACAAGGGGACGGTCCAGGAGACCACCTCCCGGGTCCACACAAGGGGATGGCCCAGGACACCACCTCCCGGGTCCACACAATCATCGCACACACAGAAAGGGGATTCATCACCATTTAAGTGCTACACCCATGGACATAACAGTAAAAACCAGGAACACATACAATGGTAATGATCATGATAATGATGAAATTCAAGTCCTTATTTGGTTACTTTAACACTGATACCTCAAAAGGTATTTTAGGGTGAAACCAAGAGAAAAAGGCATCTTGTGAAACAGGGCTATTACATTTACTGCAGTGGGGAGCATAACAATAAATGTGTTTCTTAGGGGAAACATGGGACTGTAAAGGACAAACTAAGCTGGTCCCTAGACCTCCCCTCGCCCCCCCACAGAAGCAAAGAGCAGCACGAACACAGAAGAATGAGTCGTCTAAAAAATCTATTCTTTCAAAAATACGATTGATTTGCCACAGATAACTGTTCGCCTCTAACTACCCAGTAGCTACTGGTGTTCCAGCTTCATATTCATACGTAGATCACATTTTATACATTTATACAGATACACTTTCCACATCATGAAAAGGGAACAGGATATTTTATGGTCAGCAAACTCCTTCACTGAATTATCTGAGCCCTCTGTAGCAGCCGCGTCTGTGTTTCCTTCACGCACCCTGCCCGTCCGTTGGCTCTGCGGTGCTTCATTATCCAGCCCCCCCAGACGTGGTGCAGGCCATGTCACCGTGTGACGAGTCACGCCACCCCCCCTCCCCAGTGCTGCTGGCAGCAGGGGCGGATGGAGCTTTGGGGTGCAGAAGTTCCTCTGTGACTCATCTGGCCAGTCAAGGCCCAAGACAGACACCTTAAAGGGCAGGTCTGCTGGCTCTTCCCTCTGGCCAGAGAGTGGGGAGATGACTGGGGGGGGGGGAGATGACGGGGGGGGAGGGTGATGAACTGATGAGCTGAGCAGCTTTGCACTTAGTGTCTGTCACACCATGAATTCGCTGCTGCCGTACAGGAGCTGCTGCGACAGTTCTTGCCCCCCCCCAGAGCCGGCCTCCTCGGGGGGCTTCTGCTCCGGCTTCTTGGGGGACATCTTGGCAGCCTTCAGCTTCAGCCGGCCCTTTTCCGCACTGTAGGTGCCGTGGCTGATGTAGAGAGGCCTTGACTCGCTCTCCCGGTCTGGGCCGAGGGAGGCTGACCCGACCCGAGAGGAGCGAAACAGGTCAGACAAGGGTGACTGGGAGCGGAGGTGAAGGTGGTGGGGGGCACCAGGAGGACATGGGCAGGAGGAGGCCGTGGAGCCAGAGTCGGTGGAGTCCAGGGATTCGGGCTGCCGTCTCAGGACACGGCGGCCTCTTCCCACCACCTTCCTTGACCGGGCAGGAGGACCCATTTGGTTTCTCTCTGCATGGTGACACAGCGCACAGGAATGAGAAAATGTCACCCCCTATAGGCAGCGGCTGCCAGGTGTCGTGTGCGCACCAGGCTTACCGGAGTAGTCTGAGACGGCTTCCTCAGAGTCAACATTCAGGTTCTCCAAGCTGTCTGCCGTGCCGATGGAGGCCTCAGACTCCAGAGTCTCGTCATCGGACGCGCGGGGCTCCAGCGTGAGCATCTCGAAGGTCAGCTCCTCCCTGTGGGATGTGGGTGGTGGCGTCACCCTCGCAGGACAGGCTCCACGTGCACACGCATGCAAGCATGCACGCACACACGCATGCAGGCACACACGCATGCAGGCACACACGCATGCAGGCACGCAGCAGCAGACTCACTTTTCCTTCTGGAGGTTCTCGATCTGCTCAGTCAGCACCCTCTCCTCCTGCTGCATGGCGATCTGCTGCTCCGCCAGCTCACTGTCCCTGGGCCCGTCCTCTGGCCCTGGCTCTTCAGGCACATGTGGCACTGGTTCGGGCCGTGGGCTTGCGGGGGGAGAGGGCACATGCTGGCTGCCCCGGCGATGTCGCCCCTTGCCCTGGCAGACATGGAAGTGCGCCCGTCAGTGTGCTTCCTGTCTATGCCCAGCCAAACCGCCGCAGCTCCACCTTGTATGTCAGTGCCGGGCAGCTTAGCAGCCAAATGAGCAGTTTAAGAGCGTGGCGACTGTCCCTTTATCCTCTCACCAGGCACACTTTTCATGAAATGATCACTCGCCACACTGCTAAACCACTGCATAGCTTTCCCACGTATATGATGTTTTGGAACCTCACTACGCCTTAAACTGGCAAGTTGCTCTGAGCAAGAGCATTTGTGAAACAAACTTATGCGAATGATTGTGTGAATCAGTCACATTGATACTGAAAGTTTGGATGAGTAAAAATCCAGCTTTGGAGACAGCATGCGCGCACAGACGCGGCTATGAATCGCAAGGGATGTTTTCATTGGCCTGGAAAGCAACACGAGAATGACACTGGTTTTCCAACAAGAAAAGCCCCTAAATAAAACACACTACTGCTTACTGGACAGAAGAGTCCGTAGACAAATAATAAATAATGATACATCCAGTCTTCTGGCTTGTGCTTTTCGGGCAAATGCAGCTTTTCCCAGAAACAAACATTTTACCATGTATGGTTGGAAACGGGATCAGCTGGCAGCGAAATGAGCTAGAGGGCGGAGAAACGCACATTCCTGACCGCCTGTCTGCTGCGGCGCGGAATGTCCAGGCCCGGCCTGCGCGGAACACCAGGCCCGAACGTGCATCCAGCCCAAGCAGTCATGCAGCCCCCAGCCGCACGTCGATTATTACCTTACTGGCTGGGTTTGGCTGCCCAGCACCATGGAAACAGAACAACGAGAGGTGTGGGGGTTAGAGAGACACGAAGTAATGACCCCCACCACTTAACCGACAAGCACAGCAGGAAGGTGCACGCTCCCAGTATGCCCAGCAGAACCAAACCTACAGCCTGCACCCCCCCTCAGCCCGGCTGCTGTGTCACATACATCGCAGCGCAAAACGCCAGAACTCAGCTCAAAGAATAAGCCGGAAGAATGAGATGCTCAGCGGCATCAAAATGGCGTCTGTACTCAGATTTTGCCAAAATAACATTCAGACAATTCTACTGGCTGAGGAGAGTGGCCTGTATATTTAAAAAATTAGATATACAATGGCAAATAAAGCTGATGTTCTACTTGACCTTAACAAACGTCTTCCGCAAAAACAGAATTTACAAAGCATATTGGATCCTCTTAAAAGCTTCACACAGCAATTTTAGGGCATCTTTAAAGTGGTTTTTGTTTTAAAAGGCAGAAATGTCCTGTGTTGGGTCTGATGACATTTTTCATGCATGATTCATAGGACTCCATGTGTCACACATGAATGGGTAGGGATCCCAAACACAGACAGGTGACACCGGGACAGGACGGCACAGCGTGTGACACCCTGCGCTGACGTCTCGCCGACAGGCAGATGTGCAGGAAGCGCAACGCTGAATCACGCAGCTGATGCCAGCAGCAGAGCTCGGGAAGTGGACTGTCTGCCAGGATACCTGTGCTTACGGTGTGCTTCTCAGTGCATGCCATTGCTAAGACCTTAACACACACATGTTCATATTCTAGACAGTATTATCAGTGCCTTTCCAGGGAGCAAGGTAGCCAAAAAGCCGGTATCTCCTGATTATAAAGTAAATTGTTAGAAACACTAATCTGACAGGGGTGTTAACCTGGTTAAGTTTTGGTACCAGTGCCGAATACAGGACCCATAAGACCCATAAATTCTCAGAAATCTCTGCCGACAGTGAAGCTCACAGCAGTACTTTGGACGGTGATGCACGTGTGAGCTGGCATGAGCTGAGCCAGCAGCAGCAGACAGGCACAGAGACAGACAGACAGACAGACAGGGCCTGGGGTGGTTGGAGGCGCCAGGCACGGACAGATGGGAGGGGCCTGGGGACGATGGAGGAGACGGGTGTAGCGGCGCGGCCCGCGGCTGCAGTGAGTGAATGAGCACGCCACATGGAGACAGACACGTTATACGTACCGAGGCCACAGTGCGGCTCATGCTCATAAACCTAACGGCAATAAGTACAGGTTTCTGGGTGGGAGGGAGGGAGGGAGGTGGGGGAGAGAACAGGGTTAGAGTGACTTAGGAAGGGCTGAAATGGAAAAGATTGGGGAGAAACAGAGGCACTGAGGTCCATCCTCACTAGCGGGATGAGGGAGAGGAAGAGACAGGCTACCCTGTTATCTCACAACATCTGGCTCAACAAGCATCTCGTTCAAACAATGCAGAGTCTGGTTTAAAGCAGACAGACCTAATAAAACACAGGCTTTACCTCTGATCGCTTGAAGGGCTGGCTACTATAACTATTATGAGCAAATGTGAGCAAACGGGAAAAAAATTTAAGGCCTTAAGGGAATTAAGGTTTTAGTTCTGTGAATCACTGGGACTGGGAAGGCATTTCACACAAAGAAAAAGACCCAAAAGACACGGCACTACCCAGAACGCTGAGAATGCACGCATCCCGTTAAGGATCTCTGTTGCCCCCCGCCATGTTCATTTCCACCCCAGCTGATCTGTACCATTGATCTCCGGATGAGGGTCAGCCGGCTCTTGGCCTTGCTCTCGGCAAACTCCAGGCTGCTAATGTCCTTAAGTCTGGCCTTATACTTGTTCATCTGCTCGTCGATGATAAGTTCCACACATCTGCAGAGTGGCATAAAACTTGGTCAAGATGTCATTTAACAAGATTACAGAAGGGGGCACCATAGGTGTGGGTAGGCGGTCATACGCGGTGGTCTTGCTGATGTCCTGCACACTCTGCAGTGGATCGATGGTGTCGGGGCAGCGTAGGATGCAGGGGGCGAAGACGATGGCCAGGGCGTTGGCAGACATGCGGTTGGTTTCCTCCTGCAGAGCAACCCTAAAAAGACCCCAGTGACGTGTGTTGGTCACAGAATGTCACACTGCCAGTGCCTTGCCATTGCTCTCCCAGCCCCCTCCCAATGCTCTCCCAGCCCCCCCAGACCGCTCCCACTGCTCTCCCAGACCCCTCCCAAAGCTCTCCCAGAACCCTCCCAGACCCCTCCTAATGCTCTCCCAGACCCCTCCCAGTGCCCTTCCACTGCTCTCCCAGTGCCCTTCCAGTGCTCTCCCAGACCCCTCGCACTGCTCTCCCAGACCCCTCCCAAAGCTATCCCAGCCCCCTCCCAGACCCCTCCTAATGCTCTCCCAGACTCCTCCCAGTGCCCTTCCAC
>JAODKC010000009.1:890801-901381 GCA_026777985.1 Mormyrops attenuatus
CTCCCAGCCCCCTCCCAATGCTCTCCCCGACCCCCGCCAGCCCTCCTGCCAGTCCCCTCCCACCGCTCTCCCAGCCCCCGCCCAGGGCCCTTCCAATGCTCTCCCAGACCCCTCCCGATGCTCTCCCAGACCCTCCCACTACTCTCCCAGGCCCCTCCCACTGCTCTGCAAGGCTACTCCCAGCCCCCTCCCACTGCTCTCCCAGACCTCCTGCCAGTCCCCTCCCAAAGCTCTCCCAGCACCCTCCCCAGCCCCTGTAAGCTCCATATCCCCACCTGACCAAATGAAAGATCAGGCGCTCTAGGGTGCTGAGGTGAGTTCTGCTGAGCTGGTCGATCACGGAGTAGATGCTCCGAATCATCTCCTTCCTGTCCTGCAGACCTGTGAGATCAAACATCAGTGCGTGAAGCTACGCCAAGCAGACAATACCTAGAGGTCAGCGAATAACAGTTCAGATAACTATTACTACTAAAATTTAATCTATAACAGAAGATACATTATAGAAATACACTATATTTAAAAACTACGCAATCTTTGCATATGTGTTTCTTTATGGAGTCATGTAAAGGAGAGTATGAAGAAAAGATTCAATGGACTTGTCATTACCCATGGCTCTAAGGAACTCCTCATAAAGTTCAAAGGTCATGAGTGGATTCGGTAAGTCACGGAGCCACTGCTTGAGGACGCTGGCAATGACGTGGATGTTGTACTCGTCCAGATTCATACTGTTCACATCTGGGTGTGGAGAGTGGGTAAGTGCATTAGTGCCAGTGAGAAGACTCCCGTTCACTCCTGCTACCCCAGCAGCCAGCGCTCTCTGCTACCCACACTCATACCAATGTCCAGCCCCTGCTTCAGTTCCTTGATCTTGTTAGCGGACCCCGATTTCCTGTAGATGCCCTCAGTGTAGAGGCCGTGCATCTCGATGTAGTTGATGAGCTTCTCCACGACCAGGGGCACGGTCCTCTCATCATTAGTCAGCCGTGTCACCTCCACGCCAAACTGCCGGGAGGTCAGCTCAGGCTCGTACTGCACCGGCAACACAGACACACACGTCAGTAACTCTACTCTTGAATATGAAGGAAAACAGGAAACTACTTTCCTTCTTCTAAGTAAAGATGTGTACAGCGATGGCTGCCCTCCCCGGGACACCGAGGCACGTAAGGACATAAGAACATAATAAATGGTAGGGGTATTAAACTGAGTAAAAAAACAATCCTGTACTAATTCCACCATTTCAAGTTCATGTACAGAAGAGCCAGAGACTGTGTCCCACTGTATCCCAGGTAAATTAAAATCACCCACCACATCATTTTTAGTACTCATAATCCCGATATCGTCATATAACATTCTGCTTCCCTCTGCAGCTACATTAGGTGCATAATCCCGATATCGTCATATAGCATTCTGCTTCCCTCTGCAGCTACATTAGGTGCATAATCCCGATATCGTCATATAACATTCTGCTTCCCTCTGCAGCTACATTAGGTGCATAATCCCGATATCGTCATATAGCATTCTGCTTCCCTCTGCAGCTACATTAGGTGCATAATCCCGATATCGTCATATAACATTCTGCTTCCCTCTGCAGCTACATTAGGTGCTCTATAACAAACCCTGACAATGTCGCTTTACCTTTTTGCTGCATTTGGTCGTCGTCTTCAAGCAGCACTTCCTATGACAGGCATAGCGACACACTGCAGAGGAAACAGCATGGAGTCACGTCAAGTGGCCCAACACAACGCGAGTCATCATGCCATCATGGCGGTCGAGGGGAAAGAAGACCCAGGGCATTCTGTGCCGGGCGGAAATGAACCGGAACGTTCACCTGCAAGCTATGTGCTTACAGTGGGCTGCCAGCAGGAACAAGGTGGCCAGAGAGAAGCGCATTGGGCCATACTCACGCTTGCAGACGCAGGCCCGGTCCATCATCCAGATGAGGGAGGAGCAGTACTCGCAGTAGGTGGGAATGCTGTACTGCGCGGAGCGGAACATGTGGCCACTGTGCTCCTCGACCTGTAGGGAATGCGATGCAGCTACACTTAGCAAGTCAGGAGACCTCCAGAAGGAATGCTTCTGCAGACAACAGGTACTATGGGAACCTGTTTCACAGCCTTTAATTCTGCAAGAGAGACCCAATCAGTCCTTGGGATTTTTACTGAGCCAACTCAAAAGCAAATGAACACCCTGGAACTTCAGAATTTGACATGAGTAACCGATCAGATTAGTCACAAAATGTTCCACCAAAGAACACTCACAATATCGGCATCCTTCTTCCTCCTCTTCTTCCGGTCAGGCTTGGCCACCTGGAGTAGGACACCAGAATGAGTTCCTGCTGCAGGCCTGAACATGCGCACTTGTCACCGCGGCCATCAGCGTGGTGCTGGCCTGCTGTACCTTGCTAGCAGTGCTGTCCAGAGGTTTGTATTCCGTCATGAACTCATCCAGGAACACCTTGAAAGTGTTGACCCACACTTTGACGGGGGACTCAGCCCAGACCCGCTGCTCCAGCCGCATGGTCTTCTCCAGGATTTGCTCGAAGAGTGCATACAAGTCTTTGCAGCGGATACACTTCCCATCGTCCATCTGTAGGTGAGCAGGAAAGAGCACAAGTGACGTCATCTCTCTTAGGGAGCAGATGTGAATTTCCAAAGCAGTCAAAGTAGGCATGTAAATACGGCCATATACGTTATTTTAGTAGAATTAGCCCAGACAAAAGGCCCTCATTTCCTGTTTAAAGACCCCACCCATCAGGATTAAGACTACAGCTCACCTAAATTAATACCCTCTATTATATTTATATATTTTTTTCTTAATAAAACTCTGGACAAACACTCTTCATAGGGTTTGCATGTATCACACATGGCAAAGATGAGACCTTACTGAACAATAGCAGATGCAGCAGGTCAGAGGGAGCTGATGGTTACTCACAGCCAAAACAGTGGAATAGGAGTTGAAAATGTTCAGACGGAACTCCTTGAGTGCCTTTTTGAAGACCACATCCACCAAGGTGTCTTTCTTACTGTCATCAGTGTCCAGGTCATTGATCTGCAGCGCAAGCGTCACCCAGGAGAAACAGGAGATGTGTCAGCACAAGTTACAGTGTTCAGGCGGTAAGGCCAAGCCCCTGTGCCCGGCTCCACCCCCGCCCCTGCCCCCAATCCCCGGGGCTTGAAGACTGGAGAGGAGCAGAGGCAGCCGGCCACCTTCTTCATGAGGAAGTCGTTCATGCTGCGGTAGTCAGCGGCGCTGGTGAGGATCTGCAGGGCGTCGTTCTGCCAGGCGGCGGGTTCCAGGGCTACGCCGCTGATCTTCACACTGCGTCTCCGCTTCATTTTGGGGGACGGCTCCTTGTTGTCCTTGAACTCCTTCCCCCGCTCGCCAGCCAGTGTGGGGCTGTGGGGGGGGGACGCAGGCTGCGGCCCTGTTGGAGCGAGAAGACTGCGGTCAGGGGAGCGGGGAGAGCAATGCTCATGTTCCCACCAATTACTTAGCAGAAATTTCCCACTGGCTGCCAGTGTGGTTGGGAAGTTATACCTCTGTGCCAGCAAAGACCAGAATAAGCTAAACCAAGACATGAGAGAGTCTGTGCGTGCGCCCGCGTCTGTGCGTGTCTGCGTGCCTGTGTACTACTCACCCTCTCCCATGAACAACCCAATGTCAGTCAAGTCCCCCCCTGGTATGTCAGCGGTACTGGCCAGGGATCTGATCGCCTTCTTTTCACCCTGCTTCATTTTTCCCCAGAACCGCATCTTGCCTCTCATCCTGCCACCCAGGGAAAACACAAAAAAACAAAGTGTCAAGCAAGCTCACACAGGCCATAAGCGATGGCACGTTATGGCATCACCACGCCCAACATCATCCTGACATAAGAGATGGCACGTTATGGCATCACCACGCCCAACATCATCCTGACATAAGAGATGGCACGTTATGGCATCACCACGCCCAACATCATCCTGCCAAACAAAAGGACATGCATACCAACACCAAAGGGTGAGAAAGCGGGAAAATAAACAAGGAAGAGGGTCCTGCTGTGGAAAGTGTTTCCCATTTTCAGGGTCAGGGTCCAGGATGCGACGGGCCCCTGGCAGGAGCGGAGCGTACCTGCCGTCCACATGGGAGCTCTTCCTCAGTGAGTCCACCTTGGCCAGATCCCCTGAGGATGCAGCTTTATGGCTTTTCTTCGGATCCCCACCGGCAGATGGTGCCTGCAACATTAATGGATGGTGCAGCTTCAGAGTGGCGAGAAAACTACCCCTGTGATGAGGTCATGTGATGGAGCTTCCCAGTGGAGCTCCTCTGGTGGTGCTGACGGACACCCGTGAAGATCTCAGATTTCAGACACAGCAGTACTACTCTACACTTACAGACTGAGGCGAGACCATACACCCTACCGTGCAAACCGTCCATTTTCAAACAGGACTACGCTAAACACATATTCCCATATCAAAGGAAGAGTCTACCAAACGTAAACATACCAAAACTACCAATTCCTTATGTACACTTAAATGCTGAGGTCATACAGGAATTACTGTCAAATGGCCTCTTCTGAGGTCTAAGCATAACATCTTATATAAATGTCCCAAGATATCTGATACCTTTCTAAGTGATTTAAAGGTAATACATTCCTGCAGCTCTAGGTGGCAGCGTAGTACTAGATTAAATGACTGACGCGGCTTCTACCGTTCACTGAAGTGCGCCATTGCTGGTCCTGTCATGCTCCTTTGTTCCAACTCCTCCCGTCACTTTCAAAGCTCTGCTCAACCCAAGGAATCATCTGATCTGTCACATCAAGCACCCACAAAGTGTGGCTTCGTAGCATTTGACGCTAATTCACTTGTTAAAAGACTGTCAAATAGTGATTAACAGATTGCAATCTACAGATTTACAACCCAAAGCGCCTGGTTACCGGGGGCAGGAACCCCTTCAATGGCCGTTTCTACAGGCAGCCGTACAGAGCTCCGCCCTCGGGAGGGGCCTAGCTGTGTCTGAACGTAGACTAACTTCATTCAGCATGTCGCCAGTCACATCTACAAGACCTTGCTCAGCAGTCACACGTCACATTATGACACCACTGCGACACAGGAAAGTCAAATCCCAGAAGAAGGGGTGAATGAATCGACACGAAAGCGGTGAAGCCTGCCCAAGGCACTTCACTGGGGCTCCGGGCCCCACGGAGAAGCACGGCACCGACGGTGTGGGAGAAGGGGGAGATGATGACATGCCGCCTCAGACAGCTGGTGTGGTGGCCTGAAGCATGCAGTAGCTAGGTGAGACCAGCTGGGGGCAGCAGTGAGAGAGGGGCGGCCCACACCTCCAGCCTGGAGCTCCAGACCACAGTACCGACAGCAGAGTGGGTTAGGGTCAGCTACTCTCTCGCGGGCAGGGCAAACACGCTTCTGAACGGAGCCATCCTTGTCTACAAGGACAGGTCAGCTGATTATTAGACATTTTGGACTGTTTCAGCCAGATGTTTTTAAAGAGGGTCAAGCCAAAAGAGGCATGTGTCTTAAAACAGTGTTGTAGTTATCTGATACAAATTTCTTTTGCAAAAGCGTTCCTTTGTCCAAATGCTGAATATTAACTTTAGCGATTACTTTCATTGTGTTTATTAAAATGGATAAATGCAGTAATAGTTATAAGACAAAATCAAAACAAAATCAAAACAAAAATCTATGAATTTTAAGAAAAGCTGTAAAAAAGTACGGGCAGTATTTTTAGAACAATGCCAAAAGGATCATTAATATATTTTAGCCATTTATTTATTTTCCCTAAAATTTCAAAAGGTGTTTCCCCGTCTAGAGTAGAGTGGAAGACACTACAAAGAATGTGGAGCACTGAAGCGGTTTAGTACTGCGATTTTTCCCAGGAGGGTGCTGGAGGGATTAGCAGTAGAGAAACACCCCCAGCAGTGTCCCCCCACCGGGAGGGGCCCGGTGGGGCCCTGGGCTCACCCATTTACCATTTCTGAGTCACTGAGATGACTGTCAGCCGCCTCCCCCTCAGTGTCCTGCTCTGGGGGGGGCACACGGGGGGACAGGGGGGGCGGGGACAGGCAGTCACCCCCCTCATCCTCCTCCGAGTCGCCCTCCCCTGCGGGGTGTGACACTCGGCTCAGGAAGTCGGAGCGTGTCCGTGCCATGCGGGCTCTCTTTTTATGGCCGGCTGTGGCGACCTAATTAACCAAACGATAACAACACAGGTAAACGCCTCTGGCTGCTGCTGCTCGCTTGTCCGTCAGCCCCGTGACCCATCCACACCCGGCCAGATTCTAAGGCAGGACACAATCTAAAGAGGGGCTGGGACTTTGTGCGGGGACACCTGCGGATGCGAGCTATGCATTAGCTGAGACCGTTAAAGGACATTGAGGGTAAATACAAACACATTTATCTCTGTGCTGGGGACAAAATAAGAGATATAAGAATATACTCAACAATAAACAAAGCTTTAAAGACATTACATTAAATATGGAAACTACATTAAGGAATAGATCAACTACACAGCTGTGCCTGGCTATACCCATGTCAGCGCACTCAGTGACGACCTGCTCTGCAGGCACATCTGCACCTATCGACCGGCTCTGCAGGCACATCTGCACCTATCGACCGGCTCTGCAGACACGGCAGGCACATCTGCACCTATCGACCGGCTCTGCAGGCACATCTGCACCTATCGACCGGCTCTGCAGGCACATCTGCATCTATTGTCTAATTCCTGGCAGCACTGGCACACCCACCCCCTTTGACTCACTGCTCTGAGGGCCTCAGTGGTTTCTGAAACCTTCTAGAACAAGTGAGCAGTTCAGGAAGTTCACCTCTTTACTCACCTCTCGTCCTTTCAGACCCTTGGAGGACCTGGAGCTTCTAAGGCCTTCGTTCTTTTGGAAAGCCTTTGACCTCTCCTGATTGGCAATGTCCTTATCGGACCTGTAACATGTGCAAACACTTTCAAAATGCCGTCCTGTTACACAGTTACAGCAAATAAAAATGCCATGTCTGTCACTCACTTGGAGACAGTCAGCTTGCTGTCCTTTGGTGTGAAGAAGATGTTTGTTGGCTCGGTGGCTGTGTTCAAGCCCTGGATGGGAACTTTAATGTGTGACCTCCCTCTGGGAAGACCCTCCTGCAAATCCAGGGTCAGCTTGGGTGCCCACCCATCCATCACAGCCCTTCCTTCCAAGGATGGGATTGGTTGATTTAGGCTAGTCTGTGGAGGAGGCTGCTTTCCATGACATATGAGGTTTTCGGTCATCTGGACATCCAGGATTTCAGGAGAGGCCAGGGTGCTGGGCACACATGGAGACAACTGGAGATGGCCTGGCCTCTCAGGCTTGCGACCTGCAGGTTCCTGTGCCAAACTTCTTTGTCTGCTCTGCTCAATCTTCAGCAAAGCCTCCCCCCGCTGCTTCTCCAGAAGGTCCCTCTCATACTGAGCATAGCACTTCCGTTGCTTCTTGAGGTTCTCGGTCTGCTGTCGAATCTGCTCCATCATCTCCCTCTCTTTCTGCTGCTGCTGCTGCTTCAGGCGCTCCTCTTTCTCTTCGTTCATCTTCTCCAGCCTCTCGAGGATGGCCTGGCGGTTGGAGTCCTCTGCCCCAGGAGTGCACGGGCTCGTCTGGGCAGATCTGTCCCGGAGTTCGGCTGCTTTCTGCTGACCGCCATAGAGCGATGATTCCTTCTGCATGCTGATGAGCACCACCAAGGGCTTCTGAGAAGGTTCTTTAATCTCTTTAAGGTGCTTTGCTACTTCTGATTGATGCATTGCAGGAGAGGCGTCCGTGATGGGTTTCTCATGGGGCGGGATGTAGAAGGTTGGAAGGTTGTTTTCTATTTTGGGAGAAGGACCTATACCCATGAAGTCTGCCCTGAAACCATTGGAGAATCCATCTGACCTGATAGGTCGTGGTAGACTTGGAGACGTTGGACTGCTTTGCATCTGCTCAGGGATCACAGTAAGAGAGCTGGTACCTGCCACTTCCACAGTGACATGCAGGTCTTTAGGATAGTCATCTGTGCTGTACAGCTCAAAGTTCCCTTTGGGACTCTGACTGTCAGGAGTTCCCTGAGGCGAGTGGATATCCACCGAAGCCATCTTAGAAGGCCAGTTCCTCTCCTGGGATGGTGACAGAGGTTCTGTAGACCTCTCAGAAGGCCAGTTCCTCTCCTCAGATGGTGACAGAGGTTCTGTAGACCTCTCAGAAGGCCAGTTCCTCTCCTCAGATGATGACTGAGGTTCTGTAGACCTCTCAGAAGGCCAGTTCCTCTCCTCAGATGGTGACTGAGCCCCTGTAGACCTCACCTTCAGCAGCTTTAAGCTAAACTTCGCCTGCTCCAGCTCCCTCTTCCTTCGTTTCTCTCGCTTGACCCTGGTCTTGTGGCTAGGATCCTCCAACACCTGAAGCATCTCTTTCCCCACCAGTGCTCCAGCTGACGAAGCTCCCGCTGCTGCTTCCCAGCTCATAACCCCCAGTCCCACCCTCTCCTCCTCCGCCTGCGTGCCTCCCATGGCGGCACCAGGCCCCTGGGGGCCCCACTCCCGCTCCTGCTCCCGCTCCTGGCACAAGCGCTCCTCCCACGTGCTGAGATCCAGGCCAGTGGTGGCCAGGATATCATCCTCTGGCTCGAGTCTGTTCTGTAGCTGCCTCTCTCTCAGCTTCTGGGCTTTCAGATCCTTAAACCTGACGAGAGAGAATTCAGCGACACGTGGCTGTATTACAGTCCAAAGACAAATGGAACATCGCCAAAGTAACAGCGACATTCATTTCCATATTTATCATAATTATGACTGACGTCTGTGAGCAGCGCCCTGTTTCTACATGGCAGCACTGAGCGAATAAGGCAGGGCTGCACCTCCTCCTCACTGCGCCTCCCCTCGCTGCGGCTTGCAGGAGCAGCACAGAGCCCCGCATCCTCAGATAGCGCTCCCTCTGTCTGTGGCCGCGCCAGGCCACCTGGATGGCGGTCGCCGCCTCTGCTCGCCGGCGTCTCCACAGCCGCAGGTTCCTCTGGATGACTAGGGCTGCTTCTCGCCAGAGCAGGAATCGGCGCCGCTGCCTGAATCCCCTCCAGGCAGCCTGTAGGCAGAGCGCAGCACAGAGGACGCGGTCCGACTCCGCTGCCCCCCCGGCACCCTGCAGCCGCCGTCTGCGCCACCATCGCTGCACAGGGGAACGAACAGGCATGCTTTTCACCATCAGCCTCACATGCTCCTGTACTTTCTAGCGGACCCCGCAGTAACATATTACAATATTTCTTAAGCATGAGACTGAATGAAGGCGACGACACCCACATCTGGTTTTCAAATGTACACGCTATAGTAAGTTTCACTTTATAAGTCAATGGAGAACCTTTGTTTCCTTAGGGTGAAGAGGACTTCAGAACGATAAAATGCCAAGAGAATCACACCCCAGTCACCACAGGACTTACCAAACCCTTTCATACCGGTGACCCTTATTTACATTAATAGCTTCAGTGTCATTTCCACTCAGCAACTCTCTTTTTATTGACTGATGGCAGCCATTAGTCAGAGAAAGACCATGATGACAAAACGCATTCAAACACATATGAACAATATGGGGACCTCGGCCTCCATTCGGTGAGCTGCAGATGAAAAGCTAATTTGATCTATTCACAGAGCCTCAGAAAGCCATGTTACAGAGATTAAGCATCACAGACACCGTGTCACCACAGAGACACCCACCTGGATGAGGCACGCCGCCAGCCGCATGACGAGGAAGCGCCTCCTCTCCAGCGCGGCTCGCCAGCTGACCTGTAAGGCCACGATCCGCCGCAGCACCTCCTGGTGCAGCAAGTCCTGCAGCCGCTGGCGCTCTGCTTCCCGGAGGAATACCTGGGAGGCGACATGGGGATGGCATCACATATGGGGCGGGGACGGCCGTCCCCCCGGCCAGTCACGGCCCAGCCCCCGACCGGCCTGGAATGCCCAGTGTAGGCCGCTGATGAGAGCCCGGGGGGGGGGGGGGCGTGGTCAGTGATAACGGCACACTCTCAGCACACGGTGAGTGAGTGGATGAGTGGCACCCTTGTTTTGGACACATAGCAGGCTGAAACTACTGCACATCTATTTTTAGCAGACGTTAATAAGAGAGGGAACACTGGGAGGGTGCCCCCCCAGCCCGGGGACAGAGCTGCCTGTTTCCCAGGTATTGAGCTCAGATCCCGCCTCAGCTAGCAGTGTGTGGGACTGCCTGCTTACACAGGTATCCTCCTGCAGGCTAAAGGCTATACACACGGGGATATGAAGCCCTGGAGTGTCCTTGGCATGATCCTGTGTGTGTGTGCGCGCGCGTGTATGAGAGAACGTGTCCCTGAGCTGGGGTCCTCATCAGGGTGTGTCCTCTCTGAGCGTGATCCTGTGTGTGTGTGTGTGTGTGTGTGTGTATGTGTCTGCATGTAGGAGAGAATGTGTCCCTGAGATGGGGTCCTCATGAGGGTGTGTCCTCTCTGAGCATGATCCTGTGTGTGTGTGTATGAGAGAACGTGTCCCTGAGTTGGGGTCCACATCAGGGTGTGTCCTCTCTGAGCGTGAGCCTGTGTGTGTGTGTCTGAGAGACGGTG
>JAODKC010000009.1:905748-930129 GCA_026777985.1 Mormyrops attenuatus
GGATCTAACCTCCGGCCCAATTGCTGGGTACGGGGGCAAATTTCCCGGGCCAAGGCACTGCATAAATTATGTTATAAACCCTCCCCAGCCCGCCCCCCCCCCCCCCCCCAGACGGGGCAGTGCTGTGAAGCCCAGGCGACCAGGCCCGACCTGGAAGGAGTACTTGATGCTGTATCCTGAGCGGCGGATGCGCACAGTCTCCAGCATGCCAGTGTAGCGGAGCTGTCGGAGCACCAGGCCGTCGCTGAAGCGGAGGGGCAGCTGTGGAGGGAGAAAGGCGACTGTGACCGTCATGCAAGTAAATATTTAACGGGCTGATCTGTCAGCTATAAAATGTTATCGCTAATCTTTGGGGAGATTTTCGAAATGCTCCTTGTTTTCTCGACACAGACAGAAAAGCATGCGATCATCAGGCAGGTGAAAGGGGTAAGGCGAAAGGGGTAAGGCGAAAGGTCTGGAAACCCAGTGGGGTCTCAGAGACCCCCTGTGCTATGGGGACATACCTTTTCTGCATTGGAGCGGATGCATTTCACAAAGTAGGGCTCAGATTGGCCCAGCGTTTCCATCAGCTTGTTCAGAGAGGCCTGCAACACAAGGAGGGGTTTCACTGGACATATTCACGCCAGGGGGTGGGGTGAGGGAGTTGGGCCCAGCAGTCAGATGGTTTCCTTTTCATGTGTGAATGTTATTGTGAAGAGCTGTCCTTTGTGACAGAGATCCACAAGCAGGCGATTTTACTGGCAACTGCATGATAGGAAGGAGCTATCAGGCCAAGGAAACATACAAAAAAGGCACTAACAAAAAAGTGTGCGGCCTAGGAACCAGAGCGCCACCCTGCCCCCTTCCGCCCTCTGCCTCTGAGGTTCATCCCCTGACCCCCCCCTCCACCTCCCGCTTCCAGAGTTTGTCCCCTGCCTTCCCCCTCCCACCCTCTGCCTTCGGGGTTTGTCTCCTGACCTCCCCCTCCTGCCCTCCACTTCCGGGGTAAGCCGCCTCCCACCCTCTGCCTCCGAGGTTTGTCCCCTGACCTCCCCGGCTGCCTCCTTCCCACTGCCTCCGAGGTTCGTCCCCTGACCTCCCCCACTGCCTCCTCCCCTCCGCTTTCAGGGCTCATTCCCTGACCTCCCCTGGAGCCTCCATATCCTCCCTGCATTACACACTTAAAACCTTGAACTAACCAGCTCCCATGCCTGACCTATCACAGCCCTGCATGAGCTGTCACCTGTTATGCAGTGTCCCAGTGAGAAACGCTCAAGCTGGAGGAACAGATCATAAAGGAACCTGACCCTCACACCCCTGAACAGGGGCCAGGCAGTAAATTCTGGCAGCAGAGGGCCGGTGTGGGTGTACCTCTCCTCTGGGGGTCAGTGCCCTGCCTTGTGCCTTAGTGCAATCAGCACAGTATGTGGACAAGCGGACTTCATCGAGGGAAGTCATGGGCATTACTGAAGGGTTTCTGTACAGGTACTCAGAAGATGCTGCAGTGTCCCCAACTGGAGCCCTTTGAATTCAAGTGACATGGTGTCACAAGCACCGAGCTATGGACTGAGAGTTCGTATAAATACACACACTAAATATAACACTCCAGCAGTAAGAATAAGGGTCCGGAAAAGCATTCAAATGAGTTGCTTAAGCATTGTTTTAGTACCAAGAAATATTCCCTGCTTTTAATTAAGGAAGTTCTGATGAGAAAAATTCAAAACTTTGCTGGGTTATAAAAACAAGATGTGGCTAGAGATCCAACAACAACATGGCAGTGGACGTGACAGGCTTGAAAGCACGGCCTGTTCTGTGAGAACACTGAGGTCAGGCCTGCCTGAGGTCTGCACGTGAGCCAATCTGAGGGGGGGAGCCGGAGCAGGTCGGGGGGGGGGGGGAGAGAGACACGGACCTGGAACTGAGCACTGATGCTGGGGGGTTTCTTCTTCTTGTGAAGGTGTAGCAGGGACTTGGTGATGCGGTCCTGTAGCGTCAGGCCACTCAGGTACTTCAGAGACTTGATGTCCAGGAGGTGCTGGGGGGGGGTTACAGTGAGTCAGGGGCGGAACAGACAGCTCATCAGCGTGGCTTTCCTTACGGCACTACTCAGAGACAGCCTCACCTTCGGAAGGCAAGGTTTCGACTTGTAGTTTCTGTTCCGCCTATTCGAAAAAACACAATGAAAGGTTCATGCAGGCAAATGAAAGGAAATTATTTTGAGTTCACTTTATGAGGCTGTGGGGGGTGCTGTTATTCTGAAAACAGGGAAATTCTTATTCTTAGAAAAATAATTTTAAAAATCACTCAACATGAAGAATGGAAGAATGGAGTTTATATGCAGGCCAAAAATGGGTAAAGATATTAGGGGTCCAATAACGGCTAAGGACATACAGCAAAGAGCAGAGCCGGCAGACATTCCCAGAATGCCATGCACTCACATGAGGATGCCATGGGCTCTCTCCAGCAGCTTGCTGCTAGTGGAGTTGACGAAGATGCCATCATCTTCCAGCAGAGACCCCGAGGAGGGCAGCCGGCTTTGCCTGCTGGGTCGGCCATTCCATCCCACACCCAAAGTGTCCCTGACATGCGACAAGGGCAGACGCCTGTGCTCAGTCCACATCTACATACATACATAGATACACATAAATACTTTACATACACACATACAGACAACCAGACATACATACATATACACCGACAGACAGACTGACACATACATACCTACAGGTATACATCCATCCATCCATCCATCCACCCACCCCGAGACTCTGTCCAGGGCAGCTATACACCTGAGGGACAGCTACAGAAGCTAATGCATAGATGGTGTCTTCAAGTGAAACCTGCTCATCAAGCTGATGCCCCGTCATTAATCTTGTTTTGTGGCACAGTAGAGCATTTACTCTTCAGCAGTAGAGAAGCCCAAGAATTGCATTTTCTACCCCCAACACATCCACACTGTGAAGGAGCACAGTGGCAGTTGGCCGGCCTGAGCACTGGCAGGCCTGAGCATACCCCTTTGTACAGACTGAGGCAAACAGCACTGCAATCCTGGGAAGCCAGGCTGTCAGACAAGGGACACGGCAGAGAATCAGGTTCGGTGCAACATCAGAACACTGGAAAGCTTAAGCAGAGCTTAAGAGCTGCAGTCGATAGAATGTCCTCTGCGGACTCCTGTGCCGTGTCGCCCAGCACAGCGGGCTTCCACACAGCGGCCGGCTTCCACGGCTTCCGCACAGCGGCCGGCTTCCACGGCTTCCGCAAAGCGGCCGGCTTCTGCACAGTGGCCAGCTTCCAAAGCTTCTGTATGGCAGCCTGCTTCCACACAGCGGCCGGCTTCCACAACTTCTGCACAGTAACTGGCTTCCACGGTTTTCACCTAACGGCCAGCTTCTGCACAGTGGCCACCTTCCACGGCTCTCGCAAAGCGGCCGGCTTCTGCACAGTGGCCAGCTTCCAAAGCTTCTGTATGGCAGCCCGCTTCCACGGCTTCCGCACAACAGCTGGCTTCCACACATAAAAAGAGCCCATTTCCGTAAAGAGGACGTCACAATACCTGGTGATTTAAAGACCTAGGAACAGGACTGCAGATACGCTCACTTCCCTAAAGTTACACAGGCAGAGGATTATTCAGAGTTCATAAATTCCAGGGCCCAGGTTAAGTTCCGGAAGAGCTTGGTCTTTACCTGGCCCTACAAGTCGGAGGGTGGGCCGGCCGAGGCCCTACAGAGCTCCACCAACAGAAGTCCCTCTTGCAGAGATAGGCAGCCTTCAGGTGAGTGTCAGTGCTGACCAGAGACACAAGGTGACCAACCAGCTTTTTCTAACGTCGCCTAGCGATGTTTTTGCCCACAATCCCACTCTACTTGCCCTATGGAGTCAGGCCCAAGCTTCCCCATGCACAAACACTTAGATTAAGCCTTGCTGGCCGCAACCGACGGCGGGAAGGCTCGGAGGAAACACGCAGGACTGGAAACACAGCCACTGGATTTCTGGTGGGAACACGAGACATGACAAAGCCCCAGGCTCCCCCCACCACTGCACTCACCCCCCTGAACTGCCAATGGAAAATCCCATAAGTAAAAACAAGTGCCAGCCACAGCATAAGCCAGCGGTTCGATTCCAGAAGGACTGAACTCACATTCTACTCCGGGATTTATTGGTGTTTTTCCCCCCTCTTCTGGTGCTAATGTTACAACTTGAGGTGTTTTAAATACATTTTTCTAATACAATAGTGGAGGGGGAGGAGGGGAGGGGCAGGAACGATCCTATTGCTGCTGCTTCACAGTACTGAGGCAGACCTCTGCCTCGCTGCTCCCTGGTGAGTGATCACTCCGTTTCTGAGCCGGCAGGGAACCAGGAGACCAAGCCAATCTCACCATCCTTAATTCAAAAGTTCAGATTTTGTTCCCCTTCTGTTCTTTTGTTTTCCATTTCTTGCACAAATTCTGCTACCCATCCATCAAAATTAAGTATTGATTCCGCTGGCTCTTCATCGTCACATGGTGCAGTGCACTGCATTCAAATCACACTTTTACACACAGCAAATGTTATTTATTGATTTCATGGTGAACCTCCAGGTTCGTTTCAAACAGCTAGCAATCTCAATGCCGAAAAATTCCATGAAAAGCAGCCCCAAGGACAGAGAAACATCTGTAGCTCCTTGACTGAACATACGTGAGGCGCCTGGTTGGCCATGAGGTTTTAGCAGGTCTAATGGGGTCTGATTCTCAGGGTGCTGCTGGGTAAGCCTCTCATGCCGTAGGAATGACCCAATGGTCCCTGTGGTAACGGGATATTCATCAGCCGCCCCACTGCCTTTATGGACACATAACAGTGGCCTTAGATCATGCACAGGAAGCAGGCGGTAATACCCCCCCCAAAAAAAGTCAGTGAGGCTGTATATCATGCTGGGCCCTTTTTTATTAATGGCCCGTGGCCGATGTGAACAAAAGCACTGCTGTATTGCCTCCCTGTGCCATTTGCCCCCAGAGCAGGCAAGGCAGTAATCTGCAAAGCGTGTAGTAATTAAAGAAGTATGGGACTCCGGGAGTCATGTGTGCCTTGGGGGCCGATGGGGGTCACTGCTCACCCAGCGAGGTCACAGGAAATCGGACGCAAAGTCCAGCCACCGCAGCACAGGCCTATACTCAGACGGTTTTTAACTTTGTGGCATGCAGCACAAACAGATTTATGCCTCGGTGGAAAACTAAAAGGCCCTCAACAGGATTTGGACTTCCTCGCAGATCTACAAATCACACAAACGGAGGTATTACCTAAAGGCCCAATCACGGCACTGGGCACACCCCCATTCTATGTGATTGGCTGATTGGCAGTGTGAAGTGCATGAGCGGCAGACGAGAAGCAGACCAGGAATCCCTACCGTGGTGCTTTGTCATTGAGCGTGTTGGCACTCTGCAGGCTCGACAGCGGGCTTCGGGGGGTCTTCCGGGTGATACCTGACACCGCAACAAGAGTACACATCATAGGGTGATCGTAAACAGACAATGGCATTAGGTGATATTGAGGGCTGTCTGGCTTTGGGTTATCATATATTAACATATATAAAGATGGTGCAGTTAGAGTGAATTAGTTTCCCTTTCCTTGCTGTTACGGAGTACATGAGAAATAACATAGAAAGGGACCAATTCAGCTTTACATAAGTCTTACGACGTTAAATAACAAAGGTTTTTTCAGTAAGAGCACAGAGCCAAACTGCTGGCTGTCAGGGACCGTTAAACGGTGACCTTACATCTGACGTTAGTACAGGACGCCGAATGAGCCTTGAGAATAGTGATGTACATTGTGGAGTGTTAGACTGATGCAGTCTCACAGCATCTATTATCTGTAAACTGCTAAGATTCTTGACACGTTTTGAAAGGGTTACAAAAAAAAAAAGACAGACACCACAGAAACTGCCTCACCCTTGACATTAAAGTAAACAAGTTGAACCATAATTCATAAACTGTGGCTACTGTATTTTAGGGGGGTGACTGAAACACTGAATCCACTTCCTCAACATTGATCTGCCGCCCCTTTTACCCTCATTACAGTTTGGGAGGGGCTATTCTGAGTGGCATGGGACCCAAAGCTAGGACAAACGCTGGGTAGGACTCCAGTCCAGCTCCTCTCCTCCTCAATGCAATATTTTCCGTCTACAGCAAGCATATAGTATGGCTATAAAGAGACATTTTACTATTGTGTGACTGTAACAGAGCCATTTTACTACAGTACCACTGTAACAAAGCCTTTTTATTACATTGTGACTGTAAAAGAGCCATTTTTCTACAGTACGACTGTAACAAAGCCATTTTATTACAGTACCACTGTAACAAAGCCATTTTATTACAGTGTGACTGTAACAGAGCCATTTTACTACAGCACGACTGTGACAAAGCCATTTTACTACAGTATGACGAACAGAACGTCATTTTACTACAGTACCATTGTAACAGAGTTATTTTACTACAGTACGACTGTAACAAAGCCATTTTACTATAGTGTCACTGTAACAAAGACATTTTCCTACAGTATGACTGTGACAAAGTCATTTTACTACAGTACCACTGGAACAGAGGCATTTTACTATAGTGTGACTGTAACATAGCCATTTTACTACAGTACGACTGTAACAAAGCCATTTTACTACAGTATGACGAACAGAATGTCATTTTACTACAGTACCATTGTGACAGTTATTTTACTACAGTATCACTGTAACAAAACCATTTTACTACAGTACGACTAACAGAGAGTCATTTTACTACAGTACCACTGGAACAGAGCCATATTACTACAGTGTGACTGTAAAAGAGTCATTTTTCTACAGTACCACTGTAACAAAGCCATTTTACTACAGTACCACTGGAACAGAGCCATTTTACTATAGTGTGACTGTAACAAAGTCATTTTACTACAGTACGACTGTAACAAAGCCATTTAACTACAGTACGACTGTAACAAAGCCATTTAACTACAGTACGACTGTGACAAAGCCATTTAACTACAGTATGACGAACAGAACGTCATTTTACTACAGTACCATTGTGACAGAGTTATTTTACTACAGTACAACTGTAACAAAGCCATTTTACTATAGTGTCACTGTAACAAAGACATTTTACTACAGTACGACTGTAACAAAGCCATTTTACTACAGTACCACTGGAACAAAGCCATTTTACTGCAGTATGATGAAAAGAACGTCATTTTACTACAGTACAATTGCGACAGTGTTATTTTACTACAGTACGACTGTAACAAAGCCATTTTACTATAGTGTCACTGTAACAAAGCTATTTTACTACAGTACGACGAATAGAAAGCCATTTTACTACAATACCACTGTGACAGAGCCATTTTACTACAGTACCACTGCGACAGAGCCATTTTACTACATTACGACTGTGACAGAGCCATTTTACTACATTACGACTGTGACAGAGCCATTTTACTACATTACGACTGTGACAGAGCCATTTTACTACATTACGACTGTGACAGAGCCATTTTATTCTGAAATAATGATAGTAATGAGGCGAATTTCACTCAACACCAAAGATGTTCAAGTTAAAATGAATCCTTCAAAGAGCATCTTCAGCTTGTAGATTTCACGTGCGAATCATTTTTATTGAATACAAGTAATCCTTTGTGCATCTGCTGTGTGTCTTTGGCTCTTCCTTGTAGTAACAACAAACACATAGTACTGCTGCAGTAGGCTGTTATGAACACTGATAACAAAAATGCTCATTGTTCAAATGCCCCTTCCGAAGAAACACTGATTAAAGTGATGTCATGGCTGTTTGGAAAGAGACGTACGGTCCACAGAGAGTCCCCCTCTCTGTGGGGTGAAGCCTCTACCCACCCAGATGTGGCACAGCTGTGAGACTTGATGGCAGACAACTACTAACTCCAGAGGTCATGCACAGGACTGCAGACGAGGCCAGTGTGTCATCACATGCGACCAGTGGCATGCAGCATGGCCCGACATGCGATGAGTAGGGTTAGTTGGGCGGGGGGGGTAGGTGCAGCCAGTGGGGGAGCCCGTGTGGCATGCAGGGTGGCCGTTCTCACGCAGACAGCAGAGTGTCGGGGTGAGCGATGGAAGGTACAGGGGGCGTGGAAGCCGGCTACCATCCACACTAAATCACCCGTGGGAGGCCCAGATTGATTGGGGGGGGTGTCACAAGTTGGGATCCCTGGGATCAATATGGGGTATCAGAGGTGTTTTGCAAAAACACAACCAGTTCAGCGCAAAGTGCCCATGGAAGGAGTCTGGCACTCTTAGATGCGAGCCTCCCAGCTTTGAAGGACGTTTAAATCGCCATGGCTTCTGGCCAGACAATCGCCCACAAAAAGCCAGCGACCAGGGCCAAGTCTGGGGGCATGTTTCTCATCTGGAGCCAGGAGGATGTGGGGCGGGGGGAGTGTGTGCTGGGTCTGGGAGTGGAATTGGGGGGGGATGCAGTCAGTCGGAGCCCTCGCCCTTTTCCCCGGGTGCGTGCAGAGAGCAGTGAGGGATTGTGGGATTTCAGCCTTACTGTACTTCTCCTCTTTGCACCTCTGCAGGATGGCTAAGCTCCTCTGATGCACAGGGTGCTGCAGAAAGCTAAAACTATCCACACTTTTCAAAACTGCACATGGAGCAGCATCATCATGCCCTTTGGAAAGCAAAAAAAGAAATAAACAACAGAAACAAAATAAGAAAAACAAGAGAGAGAGAGGGAGAGAGAGAGAGGAGAGAGATTATACAGAGAGGAATGACAGAGCATTCTATAAGGGAAATGTGTGCAAGACATACAGGAAACAGTTATGTTCACCTATTACACTGCCGGCCTGGCTTAAAACTTCCCATTCATTACAGTTCACTGGACATCATGCCTGAGCGATCGTGCTCCGATTTCACCAGACAGTCTGTCTTGCCTCTGCTCATTCGTGTGACACAGCTGCTCATTCGTCTGACACAGCTGCTCATTCGTCTGACACAGCTGCTCATTCGTCTGACACAGCTGCTCTTTTTGACCAAGCGAAGCACCACACTAGGGTAGTTTTCACATTTAAAAAAATGCCTCACATGTGAACATAAGTGCATCTGTGACACGTGCTATTCTAGACAATACAAACGTGATTTTAAAATATACTAAAATTCCAGCAATGACCTTTGGAAGGCTGGAGACAGAAGGATATTTCGCCATCTCTGCAGCTACATTCATAGGCCCGGACACTGCGGGTCGGAGGGCAGACGAGAGGCCACTTTGTGACAGTGCCCGAAACGGGCCGATGCTTCGGGAAGACCAAAGAAACGAGACAACATGTGGCTACAGAGGCCCCCGGGGAAGCTGCCGTCTGGCAGGCAAGTGATGTCAACAGACAGGCCCGTCTCCACAGCCGCTGAGGGTGGGTAGGTACACGCCTGTATACACACACAAGCTTGTGCACACGCATGCACACAGACAACACACGCTCTCTGGGACGCTTTGGACAGTTAATGTCAAAGCGAGAAGTGAATCACATCCAAGGAAAGAACAATCTGATAGGAGGCAGAATTAGGCAAACTGGTATTGTATGGTGGCAAACTGATATTGTATGTTGGAAGCAATCCTTCCACTGGTTTTGCACAGGACATTTTTTCCTGAATGCGTCCTGTATATCAACCTCCATGTGTATAAAAATGCCCTCTACTCGGTTGTGATGCTGCATTTAGTATCAATCGCCGGCACGGTGGCACGGTGGTTGAGAAGCCACATATAAAAAAGCAGCAGTTTCAAATCCTCGAAGAGAGAATTTTGCTGTAGCATTAAGACAGTAAGTAAGTCAGCTTAATGAAATACAAGTACAGAGTATCAGGCAGCATGTCAGCCTGTGAAAAGTGGGCAAAGGGTGTGGATCTGGGGGGAGAAAAACAAATGATCTTCTCTTTGAATTTAGTGATTAATTGTCATTGTTGACACGCCACAGCACACAGTGCAGAGCAGTGAAATGTGCATTTAACCCATATGTGACATAGCAGGGGGCAGCTAATTCAGCGCCCGGGGAGCAGTGCTTGGGGGCGGTACCTTGCTCAGGGTACCTCAGTGGTGCCTTGATGGTTGGGGATTCAAACCTGCAATCTTTGAATTACAAGTGCGCGTCCCTAACCATCAAGCCACCACTGCCCACTCTGTTCACAGTAAGGCACCAAAAGCAACAGAGAGTCTCCTGAGACAGGGTGTGGGCGGGGGCTTGCCCCACAGCGCAGCCGCGCACACGGACAGCACATGGCGCTGCCCTTAAACGTCTCTGTGTAGCAGCATGCCAGCTTTTCTGGAAGGACATAGCTGTGAAGAGCCTGCAGGCCAGGACACGGCCCCAGTACACGGACGCGGGACAGGGCCCCGGGACAGATCAAACAACGCAGAGCTCGGGAGTCAGCCTGTACGCAGTAAAAAAAATATGATTTAAGTTTGAGCTTCGCCGGCTGCTCAGTAACAGGACCCCCCCCCCCCCTTAAGGGTGTGTGGGCCCTGATGCCAAAGCGCTCAGCGCTCACTAACACTCACCGGCCTTCTTCCCTGTGAACCTGCGGCCTGCCTCCCGGAAGGCCACCACGGCACGGAAGTAGGCGCGCAGCACGGCCCAGCGGAATGTGGCCACCGGGTCGATACCCATGAGGCTGCAGATGAAGGCATTTCTGCTGCTCTTCAGCAGGGCCACAATGTCAGGCCGCATGTGGTCTGTGTTCTTCTCCCTAAAGTCCTGTGGGCAAGGCAGAGTGCAAGTAGGGCATAAGGAGGGCGTGGAGGACGCGAGGAATGTAAGGAGGGCACAGGGGGTGTAAGGAGGGCGCAAGGGACATAAGGTGGGCACGAGGAATGTAAGGAGGGCGTCAGGAGGGTGAGGGGGACGTAAGGGGGGTGTAAGAAGGGTGCGGGGGACATGAGGGCGAGGGGGACGTAAGGGGGTGAGGGGAACATAAGGAGGATGTAAAGAGGGCGCGAAGAATGTAAGGAGGGTGCGAGGAATGTAAGGAGGGCGAGGGGAACATAAGGGAGGTGTAAGAAGGGTGCGGGGGACATGAGGACAAGGGGGACATAAGGAGGGCGAGGGAAACATAAGGAGGGTGTAAAGAGGGTGCGAGGAATGTAAGGAGGGCATGAGAGATGTAAGGAGGGCTCGAGGAACGTAAGGAGGGTGTAAGGGATGTAAGGAGGGCGCGGGGGATCTAAGGAGGGTGTAAGGGATGTAGGAAGGGCGTGGGGGACATAAGGAGGGCGAGGGGGATGTAAGAAGGGCGCGGGGGACATAAGGAGGGCGAGGGGGATGGGAAGGGGATGTAAGGAGGCCGCAGGGGACACCACCATCAGGCCTTTCCATCAACGACTCACTCATATCCTCAGTCCATATGCCTGCTGTTTTCACTCTCTGGCACGAGAAATGCTTTATTTATTAAGGCTGCCCTGAATCTCTAAATATATATATTAAAAAATCCTTAAACGACAGTTGTGCTTCAGTCCACAAAACTGCAATCGTAATGAAAGGATTACAGTAAATGCCACTAAATACATTTTGCCCAACACTGTTTTTTTAAATAATTTTAGGATAATTTGCTTATTGGACCATGGAAGCAATGTGGAAAAAAGCAAGAGGTGAGTAATAACTGAGGAATTAATAATTAAAGTAAATGATGTGGTATTTCTGAAACCAAGGAGAGACAAAATACAGCGGTGGCACGCGAACATGAGAGTGAAAGAAGGCAGAAGACAGGCCAGCAGATAAGCAGGCCACCATGTGGCCTGTAGGGGGCGCCAAAGCTTCCCTCCACTCCGTTCGGTGGCACCATGGATGCCCTGCACACACCTTCACGCCATACTTGACCTTCCCAGCGTAGTGCCTGATGATGAACGCAGGCTCCATGACAGCCGGGAACTCAATGTAGCTGTTGCCCTCATGCTGCCTCTTGAATTTGTCCAGCAGGGTCTGATTGGTGGCCTGGGGGAAGCTGCGGCAGAAATGGTTGGGGGCGGGCAGGCAGGTATTATTAGGTTACAGACCCACCATGGTCATTACTCATGAGGAGAGCTGTACAAGAGCCCAGTGGCGTGTTTACGTCTGATGCCATACTTCTCATTCTCCCCGCTCTATGCCGGAATGCCGCCACGCGTCGCCGGACTTGGGAACCAACCAGCTTCCTATTCCGCTTTTAAGGCCGTGTGCCAGTATTACAGAGCAATTAGTAAGCCTATACATCACCTTTTATGTGAATAAATGTCACTAAAGTATACAGAGCCTTTCTGACCTTTTTCTTTGCGCAAACAGCCCAGCCTTGAATCCAACAAGTTATTGGATCCAGATGCGCTTTGAGAACCCCGATATTTGCCCTTCATGTGAGACTTTAACATTGAAAAAAGGGCCAAAAAGTGTATAAGAGCACTCTTCAAAATGCATTTCTTTACCAACCTGAGCTAGTAAAAAATATACTGAATTGTTAGGTGTTTGGGAAATTCTCTCTTCCGGTGAACAGCCTGTCAAAGGACACATTTGTCATTAAAAATGCCAATCTGTCATATAGTCAGAGAGTATGCCAAAGCAGCCATGTTCATTCCTGCCTCAAGGGGGTCTCAGTTAGCCAAGGTCCAATCTTATCAGCGCAAAGGGCTTTTAAAAACCATGACATCATGGACCAGTAAAAAAACCGTTCATCACTTTGGCGAGGTGGAGTCAGACACAGGACTGTTACTCAGAGCACAGAGGGGAGTCTGAGCCAGAGCAGCCATATATGACTGGCAGAATGTACACATGCTATTTGTATCGCAGGCAGCCGGCTAGCTGGCATGATCAGGGCGGGCTGACGTGGGGGACGCCCGGGGGAGCTTCTGCACACTCACTTGCTCTCTTCATCCAGCAGGTGGAACAAAGCCGTGGGCTTCTTGCTGATGAGGTTGATGCAGCCCGTGTTGTCGATGTAGTCAATGTGGTGCCAGGCGATGCCCTCAGACCGGTATTCCTCCTGCGGGGATAGAGAGGATGACACCTGTCTGCAGGAACGTCCATGTGCCCATGCCTCCCATGCCCTTTCCGCTGTTAAAGGCTGCCCTGAGCCGGCGGGATACAAGAGGGCACACGCCACATGTTGGCTCTCCACACTGCATGCAGGATGTGAGAGGGCTCCACATGTTGGCTCTCCAAACTGCATGCAGGATGTGAAAGGGCAGGCGCTGCACGCGGGATGTGAAAGGGCGGGTGCTGCACGCGGGATGTGAGAGGGGACCACAGGTAGTATGTGAGAGGGCGCCACATGTTGGCTCTCCACACTGCATGTGAGAGGGCGCGCAGCGCACATGGGATGGCAGACGGCGGCACACACGGGATGAGAGAGGGCGCCATGGGATGTGAATCTTGCTGGAGGCCATTTGCTGGGGAAAAACCCACCATAGCACTTGCAGAGCATTCTGAATGATAGTCCATCTGGCCGAAAATTGAAAAGCAACCAGCGGTAACATGGAAGGGGATGCACATGGGATCCAGAAGGTTACTTCTAGGGTTCACTAGCCCAACAATATCAGCAGAACCAAAGAAATATTAGGGACGCCTGCTCTTTCCTCAAAAGACACACCTATAATCGACCTGATAAATTCAGAATCCATCAGTACAGATGCTGAGAGATGAGGAGACTGGCTAAAGGGGGATCCTAAGGCCTGACATAATGGAGTCATGGATTGTGTATGTAAAGGAGAACAAACACAAAAAATATTTCTGTGTGCGAAGCGACGATAGGCGGCAGGCATGTTGAGCAAGCGTGTTAAGAACCGCAGTGCTGTCGGGCTTCCAAAGCTCAGCGCTATCCTGTGTGGACCTGGAACGATGCAACACCCTGACAACATGCAGCCAACTCAACACGGCTGCGGGAAAAGCGTGGGGTGGCTTCTCCAAGGAGGCCTGGTGAGCTCACAGCCCGAGGAAACACGGTTGTGCTGAGGGTGTGTGTGCACCAGTATGACACATACTTTCCTGTGTTCAAACGGATCGCTGGCAACTAGGGGTCTGATCTTTGCTCCTTCAGTGAAAGCTTGCAGGGAAAGCGCAGAAAGTAAGCTCCGTGCTAACCCTCGAGCAGTGCCCAAGTTATGATGAGGTTAAGGCCGCTGTGTTACGGGCGTATGAGGTTGTTGTTGAAGTCTGGCAGCAAACACTGCAAAACTGCCACCCAAACCTTTGTGGAATTTGCTCATGAGAAAAATGCACATTTTTGATAAATGGTGTGCTGCCAGAAAATTGCACACTTTTGAACAACCGAAGGCCTGTCCCTCCACACTCAGTGTACATTGAGGTAACAGGGTGCTGAAGGAAGTCACATGTTCAGGAATCACATTTATTTATTTTAAGTGTAAAACAGAAGACTGGGATTGTTCCCATGCTAAAGTTTCCCAGCATAATTCAGTACTTCAGAAAGTAGTGTTGTGGTGATGGGATCAACTGCAGCCATTAGCTACTCAGGTAGGATATGCAGGTGTACAGGGAGCCAGCTGGGTGGCTGGAGCTGAACACAGGAAATGCCAATTTATGCTGATTAACGCCAATTAACACTAATTAATGCTAAAGGGAGAGAGCTTGTACTGGTCTGAAATGCGACATACTGCTGAGTACTGCTCCCAGTTTCATAGTGATAGAGATTCACTGCTGCATACAATATCAATAAGACGCTTCATGTCCGACTAAAACACCGGAAACAGAGCCAGCGGGACCGGCAGTGACATCGGGCAGCGCGGCTCTCCTTCCGAAAGCAACCATCTGGCTGAGGGCGCAAATGAACTCCAGTAACCGCCTGAAAGCAAATGAAAGAATTTACAACATTATCGTAGATGGCTGGGCAGAGCGTGGGGGTGTAACCACGAAAGGAAAGCCAGTGTGCAAAGAGGCTGGGCTGCATTTACGAGCGGCGGGAAGCACACAGGGCAGGCATGCGGCCCGGCAAGGGGCCACCGTGGGGCCCCGCCCACTGACACCAGCACACTGTCTGGGATGGACACAGTCCCACTGCAGAACTGCACAGCGGCAGCAAAAAAAAAAAACCCAGGCCAGCACCAAAAAACAAAACTCCGTAACGGGAGGCTATAGCCTGGGGGACGTCTTATAAATGTCAGATTTCCCCCCGATGCTGACATAATAAAATCCACGTATCACAATTCTGCCATAATTCGGCAAAATCCCATTGGCTATTACACAACTCCCATGATGCATTTCATTTGTGTTCTCAGTAATCGACCTTAAGTAGGACAAACCAAGCTTATGGTATTGCGGTGATCTGTGCCATTACTGAAACGTTACCATCATGCTGTGAAAGCTGATTCTGCCATCCCAGAGCATGCTCAGAAGGAGCATCTTACATGGAGCACTGCTGAGTTCCTGAAAGGAAGCTCTCAGCTCCGGGACGGTGACCAAAAGATGATCGATGGGGGCGATGTCCCAACACACTGCAATGTGTCACATGTGCATGTTTAAAAGATACAAGGCATTTAATAAATAGACGTGTCCGTAACTGCCAGGCTGGGATACGAGCTGCGGCTGGCTTGCTGACCGAGCCACGGTGTCTCCCTCCTTCGGCACGAGGAGGGCACCCGTATATCAGGATGACTGGACAATATGGTAATGAAATCAAATGGAAAATAAACGGTGTAGGTGTGCTGACAGCTGCTGATTGTAAATCATGCTCCCATGAGTACAGTCGTGTACCAGCGCCAGTGGGAAATCCTTAATAGTACAGCATGTGCGACACAGGGGGAGCTCTTGACACTCGAGTCTGCTGTGGGGGAGGGACACAACAGCAGCACGCAGCCAGGTCTTCAGTGCTGTTCTGAAGCAGTCCTTCCCACTGTCACTCAGCATGGCAACACAGAACTTCAAATGCCCAGTGCTGTGTTTTCCATAGACACATCTTTCAGGACAACAGGACCAGAGTGCTTCCCAGGAGCAAATGCCCTCCAGACAGGAGAACACCCCTACCTTCAAGAGATCTCTGGCAAAAGCCACGATGATGATGATGATTTCAGATGGCTGCCTTTGTAGGTGGATTTGATCATCACAAAGCCTGCTGCTACATGGTGGCTACATGCTGTAGTACATGGCTGCTATGTCAGTCTCCACAGTTCTCTAAGTTCTTAAGGAGCACAGAAGAGCTGTCCTACTGAAACTACTTTAAAAGCCAGTGCACAGTCTGCAGATCTGGAATGACAAGGTCACACACCATGCAGCTACCCTTATGCTATGTTCATTTTTAATCCCAGCGTAAGCCTGTAGGATACTCCCCGAAAGTGTCATAGAGCCAATAATGGCACAGCAGCTTGAGGGTCAAGGAAGCGCCAGACAGAAATAGATTCTCCAGACGTCTCAATTCTCATCAAATCTAATCATTCCAGAAATTCAAGCTTAACATCAAGACCCTCATCCTGCAGCCACAGGTATCCAGCCAACGCAGGGGGACGTCCTGCACCTGGCCCCCAGGGCGGAGCCTGCTCCAGTGGCCGGCAAACCCCTTCCCTCTCACCCACATCTGGGATGTGTGGCACCCGGCTGCAGGCAAAGGCATGCATGTCACATGATTCACAGCACTGGAAAGAGGACACAGCATAGTTCACCACCCACATGCATTTGCTTCTTTGTTGACCAGAATTTAAAATAAATAAAACAGCTCACAACCCATTCATTTCTACTTCCAGCTTTTCTGGGAATGTAGTTCACCCACGGCAAGTTAACCTGATAGTGGAAGTGTCCAACTGGACATAACAGGTTGCTGTCAATGCGTGCGGACACCACCAATGGTGAATGCCGAGAGCGCTTGCACTGGTGGCGGACGGCGAGATCGCTCACCTGCTCCAGCTTGAAGGTGTGCTGGTTGAAGTAGTGCTGGAGTCTCTCGTTGGCGAAGTTGATGCAGAACTGCTCAAAGCTGTTGCTCTCATAGTCTTCAAAGCCAAAAATGTCCAACACACCAATGGACAGGATCTTAGAGGGAAGGATGTAGGGAGTAAATTAGAACAGACAAAAAATACAGAACATCTGGAATGTGCAGGGGCTAGGAGGAAGGGTAACAGAACTGGGTAAAGACAGAGCAGCGAGTCCGCTCCGCCAATTCCCAGACCGGTGAGTGCACTCCGCCAAATCCCAGACCACCGAGTGCCCTCCGCCAACTCCGAGAGCGGCGAGTCCGCTCCACCAATTCCCAGACTGGCGAGTGCGCTCCACAAAATCCCAGACCGGTGAGTGCGCCCCGCTAATTCCTAGACCGGCGAGTGCGCCCCGCCAATTCCCAGAGCGGCGAGTCCGCTCCGGTAAATCCCAGACCGGCGAGTGCGCCCCGCTAATTCCCAGACCGGCGAGTGCACTCTGGTAAATCAAAGACCGGCGAGTGCACTCCGCCAATTCCCAGACCGGCGAGTGCACTCTGGTAAATCAAAGACCGGCGAGTGCACTCCGCCAACTCCCAGACCGGCGAGTCCGCTCCGCCAACTCCCAGACCGGCGAGTCCGCTCCGCCAATTCCCAGACCGGCGAGTCCGCTCCGCCAATTCCCAGACCGGCGAGTGCGCTCTGCCAATTCCCAGACCGGCGAGTCCGCTCCGGTAAATCCCAGACCGGCGAGTCCGCTCCGGTAAATCCCAGACCGGCGAGTCCCCTTCGCCAATTCCCAGACCGGCGAGTACGCTCCGGTAAATCCCAGACCGGCGAGTATGCTCCGGTAAATCCCAGACCAGCGAGTCCGCTCCGCCAATTCCCAGACCAGCGAGTGCGCGCCGCCAATTCCCAGACCAGCGAGTGCGCGCCGCCAATTCCCAGACCAGCGAGTATGCTCCGCCAATTCCCAGACCAGCGAGTCTGCTCCACTAATTCCCGGACCAGAGAGTCCGCTCCGCCAATTCACAGACCAGCGAGTCCGCTCTGTCAATTCCCAGAGGGCTGTAACCCCAAGTAGCACCCTAAGTACAGCAATGCATGCTGGAGCATGACAGAGTCCCCAGAAAGGGCTGTTACAGCCTCACCATGGGCTGTGGGCATTAGAGTGACTGACAGAGCTGAATGCTTTCAAACACATTTGTGTCAGAAAAGACTAGAGGTAGGTAGATGCTGAGTCACAGAGACAGCATTTCAGACATCATTCCTAACTTCTCCCCAGGCATGTGGCTTCTGTCCGGCTGCACAGCATGCACCTCTGCAGTACCGTCCATATTTCATGACATTCATAATGGCGCCGTGTGCCTCTCTGGAGTTGGATTCAGTGACCGTGTCTGGAGGATCACATATGGTCCCTTGAGCAAGGTCTTTAACCCTCTGGAGTCGGGAGATCTGACAGAAATTTCACCAAACCGTTTAAATAACTGCGAGTTTTTGTCATATAAACATTTAAAAAACATCCTCAGAAACCTTGGACAGTCTACTTTTCAAATATATACAGGTAGAAACTAAATATATTTTTACAGCTTTGCGATACGAATAAGAAGAACAAGAGTGACTAACTCAAGCGTCCGAGTCCCGAAGCAGCTCTGATCGTCCACCCACTTGCAAATCGTGCTATTCACATGATAACGACATGATAATCCGACAGTTGGTACTGGGTAAAGAAATGTGTGAATACGCCCATTGTGATTCATATAAACAAGAGCACATGTCTGGGTAGTGTTTACACTGATCGGCTACAACATGGCACATGCACACGTCTCTGCTGCTGAAGCTTTGCCCCAGCGTTGCCACTTTGAGCGGCGAATCTCATACCTGTGTTCATTTCAGCGTTGTTCATTCGCATGCGGCTATTTAGAAAGCGAATGGCGATCTTCAGGTGAAAGCGGTACTACACGCCCCCGATGCAGGGAAAACAAAGTAAGGACATGGTTTACGTTTTTGCCTATTTAACCTAATTTTAAAAACTTTAATACTTCCAACAATGGACGTTTTGAAAAGAAGACAAGATCACGGATTTAGTCAGCGTTTTTTCCACGATTCTACATAAAGATTTCAGCGAGATATAAACTGAAATACACAAGAAAGATACACGGCATTACTGACGATGCCCTCGTCCCCAGAGGGTTAATAATAGTTAATTATTTTATTTCCGTTAACTCTGCATAGGCACTGCATTATATTTATCACTTTCTATAGCGACTGCTCACAGTTTTTCATTTTTCATTCCATCTACCAATAAACTGAAAAGGATTTAATGGTTGCTTCTTTTCTTGCGTTTCAAACTGCCTTTCCAAAGTGATGGGTGTGGGGTGCAATGACATTCCAGACTGATGGGCCATCGACAGTACGCAAACGACTACAGGTGTGGGCACACCTATCTCATCAATATTCATTGTGTAGGCCACTGACTTTGAAAAAAAGAGTGTCACTCCAAAGTTCTAACACTTTAGTAATCAAACCACATAAAATTTCAGAATGTCTCATTCACCTATGTGCAGCCAACCCCTGTGTCTATAAGCTTCAGAGCTCAAAAGTCTTGGCTAGAAATGTTTATAATGCATTTTTTTACAACTTCTCAGCATGTCTGAAAATAGGTTTTTGAAAAGTATATGTTTAAAGTTGATTTTAACAATTAAATAGAATAATAACATTCTAAGTGGTCTCAGATTATTGGTGCCGAGTTTGTGCTGAATAAAAGCACATGTAACACTTTGGGATAAATGTTTTTTAGATAGGTGAAATATTTTAAAATGTCAAGGCATGAGCGGCTGAGAGGCCTCAGACTCCAGAGGGTTAACCCCAAAAATCACTTCAGGGGTGCCAGATAAATGAATGGCTGAGAGGCCTCGGACTCCAGAGGGTTAACCCCAAAAACCACTTCAGGGGTGCCAGATAAATGAATGGCTGGGAGGCCTCGGACTCCAGAGGGTTAACCCCAAAAATCACTTCGGGGGTGCCAGATAAATGAATGGCTGAGCCACTGCTCTGACCCCACGCTTCTCTCTCTCGCCTGAATGTATGTCCCATGGAAGCTGCATGGGAAACCGGAAAATCAAGGATTCCAGTACACCTGTAATCATACTTACATAAATGGTAAATAAAATATCAGAGGAGTAGTCCCTCGTAGTGCCCTCCTGAGGGGGCGCCAAGTTCACGCCATATATCACACCCCTGCTCAGCCAATCGGAATACCAGAGACATTTACTGCCAAGAATATAAAGCAACGTTCATGTGGATTTCTCAGAATGCCCCTGCACAAATACCACATCTAGGCAAAAGGAAACGGGTAACAGAGGAGAACACTCCCTGGTTCTGGTGGGGGGATTAGGCTGTTGATGTGAGAGCTCCACCTAGATCTGAAATACAAGGTCACCCTCCCTTTCCCCAAACTAGTCCTGCAGTCCAAAGCAGAACCCTGTCTCATGAGCTCACCTTGGCACTCTCCTCCAGGTCCTTGTTGTTGAGCAGGGCGTGGTTGATCCGGAACACAATCCAGTCAAACAGGGCACTGTAAAGGGATTTGGCCATCGAGTCCCGCACCGTGCCTGCCTGAGAACAACAAGGGCAACATGTTACTGGAGGCCAACTTAGCCTCACCTTTTCATATGGGCTGCCGTCTGTACTGCACCCCCTAGTGGCCATGGAGAATTCACACTTTTTCCAAATGTGATGGAACCAACAGAGTGACAAGCAACCGCTGAGCACAATTCCAGGTGCAAATACCCAGAGATTTCCCAAAATGTTCCCTTCTACAGATGCGTTGCTTTTGGACAGAGAGTGCACACATAAGAAGTATCACTGTAACACGCACAGACACAGAAACACACACAATCGCCTTCAAACCACATTGGGAGACCCCGCCTGCCACATGACTCCTGCTGCCACTGTGGCCTGTGCACCGCGGTGGACACGCCATGACATTGTCACCTGGACAGACTGACGGGACAGACTGGACAGACCAGCCAGGCATCTCAGCTGTTCCTCAGAAATAATAAACTGATATAAAGAATGGGGGATAGAAGGAGCGTTATGGACCAAGAGCTCAGTCAACAGAAGGTAAGAAATACGTGCCGTAAACGGAGCCACAAGCTGCTTAGGTCAGATGCCATAAAACCTGCTCACTACCGAGCTGCATGGCACTTCTGCCATCTTCTCATTAGGGGGCGTCTTATTTTGGCAAAACAGTGGCAGGCCTGAAGGGGGTGGCGGGGAAATCACAGAAATGACATCACCTTCATCCTGTCGGCCCTGAGGTCTGTCTTTTACTTGCGTATTATGGGCTGACATGACACCAATGCGCATCATGAATACCGTGTGAAAAAGCCACGCGAAAACGAAACAGACCAGACTCAACCAAAAATCAGGAAACATTCCTGTGACATATACGCACACACATTGCTTTCAGTGCCGGTTTGAAGCCTGTCTCTCAGGGTGAACATTCCGGATCAGTGGCGCATGCTTCAGGGAGATCGCCACCAGGAGTTGAGGCCAGAGGTGCTGGGAGCGGAAAGCCGATGGCAGAACAACGCGGGCGAGAGATTTGGAGGAAGAAGCCCGGGGCACTGTCATGATCATGAGAACGGGTTGTGCAACTACAGCAGCCATAAACCGCTGATAAGCTACTTATTAGTCAACCGGCCTGGCAGACAAACACGCCGACACGCTCCAGCAGAGAGGCATGTAGTTGGGACGCAATCTAATGAAGGAACAGCAAATACCATTACCCCACTACTCCGAGAACAAGATAATCCTGTTCTCTAACCATAAGAGGCATTTAAATTCATTTGTTCTTTGACAAGGGGTGGAAACTACTGAACAGATTTAACATTCAACATGGTGATCTTGTTTTGGATACATTAGCAGACACTTGGTGAGGCACAAATAAACAACAATGTAACGGAGGATGGCAAAGCAAGAGCTATTCTGGTGAATTCCTTTTTGGTATCAGGCAGTAACCAGAAGCTGAGAATGTGGAGGAGTAGGTTTGGCAGGCCCAGGTCAGACCTCACCAAAATGACATCATCACTACCGAGTGACTGAAAATTGCAGCGAGAGGCACACAGGCACATTCCACTCCCATTCATTCTCCCCACAGCCTTATTTCCCCCACCTTTCCATGTTTACTGAACCCCTCCCATCACAGGAAATCAGCGTGAGTCACTCCATGCCAAACGTTCTGGCGATTCAAGACTCGGTGATATGGACACGCATGGCCTGTTGGCCAAGGTGGCCTATCAGGTGGGCCGCTGTATCCCCATGTGACTGGAGAAAGTCACAGCTGCTGCTGCAGGGAAGATTGTTTCACAATCTGCCAGAGTGAGATTACAGCCATATATCAGTGAACGAGCGACACTCAGCATCAGATCACATACAGACGCGCATCACCGTTGTCCTCAGGTGTGAGAGAGGTGTGCTTCAGGATTACATATGTACGCAGATCACGACTTCAGATACTGGATTTGGGAGAAAGACCCAAAATGGACATCACCCCAGTCCATGACGTCTCCATCCCAAAGAGAGCAGAAGCAGAACGCTGTTCCTGACAACCCGCCTGGTCGCATCCTCCTCGTCCTCATGCCATGCGGCAAAGCCCCAGCTGACCTACGTTTAGGTTACTTATGGTAGTCAGAATGTGTCCTGCTGATGGCTGCGACTTGCCCTTCACTTTAGGCTTGGCCACTGTTACGGTAATTTGCGGTAAAAAAAAAATTTCAGAATATCGTTGCTCTGGAAAATACTGCCAAAATACTGTATTACCGCAGTATAATGTCTGGATGGTATAAATATTACACACCACCCAAGTCTACTTCCCTTCCCATCTTTATGAAAAGTTCAGATTCCGATTTTTACTTTTTCTCCTCCCTAATAAATTACTGCTTCATTCCTCTAACACACAAAGGTAGTAACACACAAACACATCGGGCGTTTGTTACTAACAGGACAGGATAAACAGCCAAGGGAGATATCAGCTTACAACATTTTTTCCCACCCGTCTCAGTAGCAAATAATCTTGTCAGAAGCAGCGCTTTCTCATTCCAGCTATCCACCCTATGTGTCCCTGGCACAGACGACCAGATGGAGTGAATAATCTCAGTAACGCGAGGCACCTACAGCTCACGAAGCAACAAGTGCTACACACAGCTTTGCGAGAGACACAGCTGCGACTCAGGAATCATATTTTTCAAACTGGGGTGTGTGTCCTTGTGTCACAATCCAGGATGGTCAACGGACTGTGGTGCAGCATACCAGAAAAAATAGTCACCCCCACAGGAGTGATCCCACATTTTAAAAGGCGTCTCTTCATCCACAAGGGCTCATGGGGGGGGGGTTCCCTGACGGCTGTGCAGACACGAGGCATGACACAGCAGTGTGGGAAGGCCTCAGCTTTCTGGAAGCCCCGATTCCGGCCCTGTGGGTGTCTGAGGTGAAGGACGAGCAGTACCTCCGCCAGCTTGTAGGGCACGATCAGCCTCTCGCCCACCGTCACGGTCTTCCGGGTGGTCAGGGCCTCAAACAGCATCTCTTCTTTAACCTGTCAAGCAGAGACTTCGGTAAATTTCTGAGAGAAGACGAACCTCAGCCACATGCCCCAAGCTCTTCACCCTGTGCTTGGACTAGCCGGCATGTTCTTGAAAGCCGGCTTCACAGCGAGAAGGGTGACGTTCCTTGCTCTGCCGAAGGAAACGCCCCACTGACAGTCCAGAGCTGAAGAATAGCAGTTACTCTGTGATTCTTGAGCCCAGTACCGAAAGCTTAGACTTTAATTCCATGGATTGTTTAGTTATGTCTATGGCTTCTGCTGCAAACATCTGCTAGCTGAGGGAAATGCGTCATGAAGAAGGGCACCATCAGCAACCGTATACCTTCGCGACTGAGTCCAAGACACAATGACACGGGTGACACGAGAGAGCGGGATGATACAGGAAATGAGCAACAGAGGTAGGGGAGGAGTGATTCTGTTACCTAATGGCAGGATGTGACCCAATAAACGTCAGCATGGATACTGTATCTCCCCTGAGACACCCTGGTGTGGCTTTAAGTGGGTCATGGCACATGAAAAACTAAGCTAACACCTGGAGTCGACCCAGATAAGGGTTCCTTTACCGAGAACAGAATTAACTGGTTTCCACTCGCCGCCAGTGACGCTCCCTGACACAAATGCTGGCCATGTAATAGTGCTTCACTTCCACAGAAAGGATTTGTGATTCCTGCGATAACGGACCACAGCGGTGACTGGACACTGTGGCGATTCCTGCGATAACGGGCCATAGCGGAGACTGGACACAGTGGCGATTCCTGCGATAACGGGCCACAGCGGAGACTGGACACAGTGGCGATTCCTGCGATAACGGGCCACAGCGGTGACTGGACACAGTGGCGATTCCTGCGATAACGGGCCGCAGCGGTGACTGGACACAGTGGCGATTCCTGCGATAACGGGCCGCAGCGGTGACTGGACACAGTGGCGATTCCTGCG
>JAODKC010000009.1:938279-949679 GCA_026777985.1 Mormyrops attenuatus
TGGAATAGTCTTCCTGCTAGTGTAGCGCAAGCTAAAACCCTGGGTTCCTTTAAATCAGAGCTAGACAAGATTTTAACTCTGAGTGACTAGTTGAGTTCTCCCCAAATGAGTTTCATGGGCCTAATGGCCTCCTCTCGTTTGTAAACTTCTTATGAGAGAGTGCCAATACTTAGCCCCCCTCTCTCCATCAGGTGAACGGCGACACTGAAACTGCTCACCACATGGGTTAGATGGGAGGGCGTGGGAAATGCTGCCACTGATGCCATTCGCTACAGCAGACGCCCCCACGGGGGCCGCACGCCCTACACAGCAGAGAGGGGGTCCCTAGCCCGTCCCAGAAGCTATGGGTGTAGGGCAGGTAAGAAGCTAGGAGGAGGTGCTGACCCATCACCTGGCAAACACACCTTCACACTTTACCGACAATGTAGCAATTCCAATTCACTTCAACATGTTTTTGGACTGTGGGGGGGGTTGTGGGGGGACCTGGGGAAAACCGGAGGAAGACACGAGGAATACATGCAAACTTCATACACATGGACTGGAACCCTGGTTTCCAAAGGTGTGGTGGTTGGCTGGGTGAGGAGGTACTTACCTTTCATTGTGCTCCTGGGAAACCAGCCTGGACTTCTCTAGAAGGTACTTCTCTACATAAGCTCTAAAAAGCAGACAAAAGTGGTGAGGTCAAGAATTAGCAAATCAAGGCAATCTCTCTAACATTCTTATACTCCTATATGTAAACAGGAGACAGGAATGGAAACCAAATGAGTTGTGAAATGACACCTGACTATAGTTTCGTGAATCAGAGGATTGCAGAGCTTCTTTCACTACCTACACATTCCTATCATAAATGAAAGATAACCCAAGCCACGAGAGCAAGGAAAGGAATCTTTGAACTTTAGCTACATTAACCAGCTGAGCTAGTTTTATCAGGAAGCCGGGAACAGCCTGTTATCAGACGTCAAGCAGATTGCGGTTTCACGGGCGAGCCGAAGCCGGCCAGGTGACAGCCACAGGGTGACGGCGGAGCGGGAGCCCGGCAGGCCGTCACGTGACGGCGGAGCGGGAGCCCGGCAGGCCACCAGGTGACGGCCACACGGTGACGGTGGAGCGGGAGCCTGGCGGGCTGCCATTACCCGCCAACGGTGCCGCTCTCCTGGTAATTCACTTGGATGAACTTGCCGAAGCGGCTCGAGTTGTTATTGTGAGCCGTTTTCGCGTTTCCAAATGCCTGCAGGAGGGACAAAACAGGGGGGGGGGAAGTGAGCAAATAAGGGAAAAAATACAGGCTGATGAAGGATGGGGGAGCTGCTTACATGTTTGGATGTGCTGAAAGTATAGAAAAACAACTAGGCCTCATAAATGAATCTTTACAAGCAGAAAAAACATCGATCTGGGAATGACAGACTTGAATTTAGCAGTCACAACTGACCTCACTGAATAAGCTTCATAATCCGGGTGGAATTTAGAAACATAATCTAAGGGTTGAATTTCTAGCAAGTCAGATCCTTCTGCATGAATTTTGTAGTACATGCAAGGCCTAGTATCTTTTTGGACATCACCCAGCCCTTACATGAAGCAGGGGCGCAGCAGCAGATCTAAGAGAACTAGCTCGGCGATGCCCCTTGGGCTCCCGCATGAGTGTAACCCCAGCCTACTGGGGAAGTCATCAAAGCTCACACTTATTTGTAGCATGCCGAGAGTAAACAAACTGCTGCAGGCAGGGCCCTGGCATGGGCCCCTCCCGTCCCGCATCATCACGACACGCCGCACCGCAGAGCAGTGCTGTGGCCCGGCCCAGAAGTAAACATTGGCAAGATCTCAGGCGAACCCCCCCGCCATGACTCACGCCTCGCTGCTGCATCGAGGGCTGCGGTGGGAACCGGAAACCAAAGGGCCCCGCGTCCCTGGAACCAAAGGGCCCAGCGTCCCTGAAACCAAAGGGCCCAGCGTCCCTGAAACCAAAGGGCCCCGTGTCCCTGGACAGGGGCGGGGCCAAGCCGATCCACAGCTAAACCCGTTCTGCCCTGGCCGACCGGGCCCCACGCAGAGGGGACGCCTCACACCTGCTCTCCGGGGGGGGGGGCACCATGGGAACAGGCCGTGAATAAATAAACTCAGGAGAAGAGTATAGGTAGGGCAGGAGGAGGAAAGCTGACAGGCAGTGATGAGATTAAACGTGGGGGTGGCGAGTGGCCCAGTGCGCTAAGTCTCTGTGCCTGTGGTCAGAAGATCACCAGTTTGAGCACCGGCTTCGGGAGAGGCCCTTAACCCCCAGCTCTAGGGGTGTCGCCGCTTGGCTGACCCTGTGCTCTGCCCCCGAGCTATGGAGAACAACATGAGGTCGACGAAGAGAAGTCATTATTTATTTCATTTACATGCTAAGAGGGCTGAGCAGCTTTTAGCAAACAGGATGTAGTGAGGAGCAGCAAAGCCAAGCAATGTCCTGAGCTCAGAGTATGGACACTTGTACTTTGAGCTTGTGTAAAGTCACTGCTGATTAGCTGTCTAGTGTAACTTTACATAAATACGTTATAGAAGGGGGAAGGAAAAATGTTTTTGGCTGTCGCATAGAGTAAAAAAAAAAAAAAAGCCTATGAAATCAATAGTGTGGCTCCACAGGGTCCAGACTGCTACCATTTAGTCGCATTTTGTGACTACCTTTTTGGAGACAATGTGACTAAATTTTATAACTTTTGTAACTTGGCGCACCAGTGTGACTTGCAAATACACCCCACGTACAGCGGCAAATATATCGATACATCGTCATACATCCCTGTGGTGTGTTGGCAACTGACCAGGGTCGGTTCCCGCCTGCGCCCATTGTTCCCGGGATAGGCTCCGGCCCCCCCCGCGACCCCACTTGGAATTGAGCGGTTTCAGAAAATGGATGGATGGATGGATGGATGGTCGTATATCACCTGAAACACCCGGAGAGAGCGAGAGTTGATGCTCATGTGTATGCGTGTGTGTGTGAGCAAGATCATCGGAACTTGGTTCGATTGCAGTTCCTCAGAGGCACTACTGAGGAGGCGCTTTCAGTGATAATCTTGCTGACTGCTTGACCACAAGCACCGGCGCTAACATGGATGTTACGCGGAAGTGCAGGAAAAAAAGACAGAACAGATGGAATTATTTTTGTACCTCAATAATAAGACTGAATACCTTAATACCTTACCTGAATACCATCTTCATACACTGACGGTGCCAGCAGTGAAACGTGCCAGCGCTTATTAGTGGAAAAACGTTACATCATTTTTATTCTGTGAAAAATGAAAGACCGATCTTGCTGGGCAGATTAATTTATGAATTATAAACATGTTGCGAGTCAAACAATTAAAATATAAATAGATGATTGAGAAAAGTATTGTTCAGGAACTGGTACTGAAATCAAGGTATCGTTCTGGTACTGGTATTGAACATTTTTGAATGATCCAGTCCAGGCTGGTTTCCCAGGAGCACAGCCCTACTTAGCAGTGACCCAAAATAATAAAACCTTAAGAGCTTGCTAAAACTTGACAGACATGGCAGACACATCATTAGATAGTGGGTGAGAGATACCATCAGCACCGTGCGATAAAATCGCTGCTTCCTCCCAAAAGGCACAGTCTGGGCAGCTAAAGGCACCGGCCAGAACATCCATCCCTTTCACAGAAATAATTACCACGTTTGCCAACTCTCCCACTGCTGCTTCCATTTGGAATGGAGCATTAGAGCTGCGGGAGATAACAAATGACAGAATTGGGCATGGTGGCGGGCCGACGATGAGGCGGCGGCCATGATGTCATACAGCTTCTCCTCTGCGCGGTGAGGAGAGGGGCATCTGTTTCGGCTGAGCCCCCATGGAAACCCAGAGCCACAAGTAATCGGCCAGAGAAAAATATTTCTAAAAACCTTTAATATTGTAAATGAATGTGATTTTTTTATTTTGGAGATGTTCATTTCTCACCCAAGCGAGTCTGAGTCTTACTGATTTAACCAGATTACATTAATGTTAGTGGCAAACTGGCCGGCTTACACTAACCACCAGCAACCTTACCAGGAGCACTACTCAACCACTAGCTTAACTAGTCAGCAGGTCACTGTGACAGGATGCAGAAAAGCAAGTTTGTAAAACTCACTAAGCAAGATGCCTCAAATGCCTTTCAAAAGACAGTAGACAGATTTCCATTGATCACCTGAGAAACCTTGATCTGTCGCTCCTCTGAGGGACATGAATGACAGTCGCCCATGGATGCAGTGTCCAACTCCACAGAACCACCGCCATATTGGTTGAACAGTGTAATAGCCACAACCTGACAGGCATTCAGCGCCACACAGGGTTAAACACGCCCGGTGTTGGCGTGGGAGCTGTGCGATAGCGCCATGGCCGCGTGCTGCCCTCCGCATGCACCCGCGTGCTGCCCTCCGCATGCACCTGCGTGAGCTTACAGGGCCTCACAGACGCAGGTCATATGATTTACCCTTTAGAGATGGGTGTGTATTAACTCTTATCCAGGGACTGACTGTCCTACGCTATAGAAAGTCTATACTCAAGTTTTTTTCTCTAACTGCGACTCATTTCCTTACAATATTTGTACAGATCAGTCACATTAAAATGATCCAGCTGGAAATGATGACGATGCTCCTTCAAAATGCTGCTTTAAGATGCTGCCTGACATTTATTGACCACAGAACGGCATCTACATGCTGCCCACGATACCTCCACCCCTGGTGTTACTGGTCCTGGGCAGTGCCGGACTGCAGGCAGCTCCCCTGTCCTGTCTCTGCCCACGACACCTCCACCCCTGGTGTTACCGGTCCTGGGCAGTGCCGGACTGCAGGCGGCTCCCCTGTCCTGTCTCTGCCCAAGACACCTCCACCCCTGGTGTTACCGGTCCTGGGCAGTGCCGGACTGCAGCCGGCTCCCCTGCCCTGTCTCTGCCCACGACACTCCTGGTGTTACTGGTCCTGGGCAGTGCCGGACTGCAGCCGGCTCCCCTGTCCTGTCCTGCAGAGTCACGGACAGCTTCCGCGCTACCTCCGAGCTGCGGGCCCAACTCTCACCACCTCACATTTCCGTGAAAAATGGCACACGGAGAAGACAGCTACAGGGTATTTTTAGCAACGGCCTCCAAAATCAGACGGCTGATTAATGTGACTCAAGCCAGAAAGATATTCAGGTGTGCTGCAGGCGGAGCCCTACAGAAGAGGCACAGGCAAAGCCCTGCTCCCAAAGGCATTACAAACTATAAATTCCAGAACCCTTGGGGAAGCAGCAGACCGACAGAGACGATGAAGCAACAGACACGAAGGCAGCTGTGGGTCTGGAGCACACAGCCTTTCACGGGCACGGCACATTGCAAGCTCAGGACATGAAACAGACAGACACTAACAGACCGTCTGCTTATGGTCTGGGATATAATATACACATAACTGCGAGCAGCAGTGAGACGGCATCCACGGGCACAGCAGCGGCCTGAGATGCCAGATACGGCCCAAGGAACAATCCGGAAACCCCGGAGGTCCTGGAGAGCGCGTGCAACTGGAGACCCTGAAAACAGAAACATGACAAAGGACAGCCCTGTCCCGTGCCCAGCTGACCTGGAGACACAGCAGGCAAAAATGAGTCACTGCTGACCCTGGTGACATGGAGATTACGGCTGGGTGCATAATTATATGCCTCAAGGTTTTTGAAAGAGCGGAAACATTCCAGGACGTGGCAATGCGTCCACTGAGCATCACACACCACACATGTACGAGACCGCCCTCATCGGCGGCCATTTGAAAATAGACCATTCTGTAATGTGCTCAGACAAATCGCTGAAAAGACGAGCCCCCCCAGATGACCAGCAGCCAGGAGCCACACCACACCCAGCATGACTGTTGTTGCTGCAGGTTGGACTGCAGAGAGGTTGGACTCCTGAGGACCACTCTGGTATCAGATCATGGGGCTGTTCTGGCCACACATGCACTACCTTAGATGACAGGCCCCCATGTTGCAAGTACACTTAGTCTGGGCCCACAAAACATTTGCCTATTAAATCAATCACCATACTCATTATGCTGTATCATACGAAATACTAATTAATCACATCAGAAGTGTCATGTCCTGACATTACATGCCTTGATCCTGGGTTGGAGGGGCGGAGCAGATTGTTCTCCACCTCTGACAGATGATAGCACCGAGGAATCTGAAATGAGCCCATGGTGGACGGACTTGGTAAGGAGGGTGAACCTGCCCTTTTGGGGGCATGACCGGCCCCCCAGATCCCATACGGCGCACCTCGTGGTGAAGTCTCTCGCTGTGTTTGAAAACGGCCCATTGGAGCAGGACCTTTCATCTTTGTGGAATTAATGCATTTATGCACAACTGTGTGCAGGAAAGAGGCAGGGTGGGATCGGTAAGGGCAGGCAGCACTGCTGTAAAGAAAGCCCTGCAGCTTTTAAAGATCAAGGCTCTTCTAAAGCCCACAAATCAAAGAAATATTTCATCAATTAAATGGGCAATTTACTACTGCAAACAACATCTAGTTCTGAAAGATTTTACATCCTTTTGTTAATGTAAAATTTCTTCTGAAGCATTTGTCATGTAAAGTTTTTAAAAATGGTCATGTTTCAAGTATCCTGCCTAGCCTCAGATGGTATCCACGCTGGCTTTTTCTACACATTACCCCTAACTGTCCTGGCTACCAGGTTAATCTGATGGCACCGTCCATCTCAAACATCTGCCAGTCACAGGATAAGGGCTTCCGAGCGACACATGTTTTAGCACAGGTATGCCAGTTTAATAGTCCCACATGAAGTGTTACTGGGCCAGTCCAACCTGAGAAATGACCTTTTAGTGAACCGACCAATCAAAGCACATGTCGAAGCCCCCATGTTAAACAACTCCTGTCCATTGAAATATGTGACACTGCGCTTGCAATACAGGTATCTTAAGATCCCTCTGGCAAACTGAACAGCACAAGCGAGGAATTAGAGAGGTAACTAGTTTATTACAGGTGGGATAGAAACGACAGGAAAACCACACAGCAGACGATAATGCAAAAAGAGTGTATTAAGAAGAAACTCAGCCAGATGAGACAAATTAAAAGCAGGTACTGGAAGGACTTTCAGTAATATATTCAGCAACAGCAGACAGGTGGAACCAATTTTACACAGAAATCTGTCATCTGACTCTCCCACCCCTGCCCGCTACACGCCAGCTGTTAGCAATACCATACAACATTAAAAGTGTAAAGTCTGCTTTTTAATCCTAACAACTCGAATAGCGCAGAGTCTTAAGTCACAGGTCACAGTTACATCAAAGACACATGAAGCCAATGCCCACTATCTATTACTGCCTGTATCTGATTCTGTCTGGGCTGAAGCATCCTGATATAGATGCTAACAGGGGCTACCAGGTCTCCATGGCTGCCTTCCAGCCTTGAATCGGTGTTCCTGCAGAATTAGCATCCTATTCGTATTCTACATGGCCTGTTAGCGTTCATATATGCGATCAGACACCTGCCTTAGAGCCAGACTTACAGCCGAGTATCACCATCATGGGCAGCACAGAAATCAAATGACTCACAAACTTATTTGAGCCGAAGTACTAGAAAGATATGGCTTTAAACAAAATGAAATATTAAAGTATAGTTCTCAAGTTACCACCCTTCATGCTAGAAACGCCAGTCAGAGATACTGTAAAACACACGTTGACGAGCGTGGTGAGGTAAGCAAGGGAGCGAATGAATTATGTACAGTGATCCTTGAGGTCAAGCAAGTGCAAAGCCTCCTTTGGACACGGAGTTCCCGGAACATTCCGGGCCTAACAATGGGACAGTGTTTCCTCATGGCGGCCTAACTGGGGCGAGTTTGAACAGTAACGTTTTCCCCGGCATGGCTTAAAAGGCCCGAACAAAAACTGTTTCTTTTGGTGCCAACCAGAACGAAATGCACAGGCCAGAAACCAGGAAAAACTTCACACAAACACTCTTAGTGGAAGCAAAAGTTTAAGTGGGGCTTGTTTATTTTGTTTGTGTTAAAAATATTCTGGAAATTCTTGAAATTCCAGTACCATTACAACTAAAAATAAAATGGTGACTTTGGAAACATGAACAGCTAATTTTCTAGTTTTGTGGCTTTACAGGCACAAAATCCACTTAAATGCATTCGCACGAGACGCCGGTCCGTGGAGTCACGTGGTATTAACGGGGTGCTGATTAGCGATGTTGATCATCGTTTTCAGTCTCTGTGGAAGACAAATTGCTCAGTGGGCCAGATTTAATTATGATTTTAAAACACATTGCAGGCGGTCTAAATCCATATAGAGTTCACACACTTGCCACACTGCACACCAACTCTGAAAGCATTATGGTCCCTGCACACAACTGCAAAATTATGCTTGATTGTGAGAAACAATATATTCGGTAAGAGGTGCTATTATTTTCAGTGCACAAGGGTCATCATTTGACGATACCACAATCCATACTCATGTTTGTTACCCATATCTGTGCTCGTTTTTGCTGCACGGTGGGCTGCGGCAGAGCGTTTGACGTTACCCATATCTGTGCTCGTTTTTGCTGCACGGTGGGCTGCGGCAGAGCGTTTGACGTTACCCATATCTGTGCTTGTTTTTGCTGCACGGTGGGCTGCGGCAGAGCGTTTGACGTTACCCATATCTGTGCTCGTTTTTGCTGCACGGTGGGCTGTGGCAGTGTTCTGCTACTATCGATGTAGTTGTACTCTCTTTTTAAGCTTTGGTTTTAGATGTTTAATTAGATTACTAGTACTATATCAACTTTTTTCATATATCCTCTTGAGATTTTAGCAGAGTGCAGTCCACTAGGCTTTGGTATTTTATGATAATTTTGAAGTGCTTTCTCATCACAGACCTTTTGTGGTGGCTTATCTTGCTTAACGATTATACTGATACATCGTCACTTGGTATTGGTTGTATGAGTACATGAGCACTGAATTGGACCTGATCCTGATACTGGTATCGATGCATCGTAACAAGGTATCTCTACCAGCTGGGAAGTATTATGTAATAAACAAAGCTTCTCTACCAGCAAATAAACTTTCACTGTCAGCGCTTGGTTTCTCCTGCCTACCGAAATCAGCCACCCTGCTACCAGCTTGCCAGCCAGGGGTTATGGGTTACAGACTACACAAACAGCAGAGCACACTATCTACCGCTAATTATATTTACATAACGCAGAAAATCCAGTGGTGGGTTAACTGGCTTATCTCTCTAGGTGAGATAAGATTTCACAGCCACTCCTGCTGCAGACAGGAAGCGGATTCTCTCCCACCAACAGGGAATGGCGGTCACACAGGCCGCCGGAGGGATGCCTCTGTTCCCCAGGCTGGTCTGGACAAGTATGTGTGCGACAGTGGGGTCACAGAGGGCCCTGCAGCAGCAGAACATCACCGATAGGCTCAGCTGCCATCAGAGAGATGCCAAGCTAAGGCTGTAACACCAGATAGGAAAAGCCTAGCTTATCTGAGATGGCAACATGAAGAATAATCTTTCAAAATCAATCCCAAAATCTACACTCTTCAGACAATAACAGTCAGGTCCCTAATGTGCTTGGCTTCTTAACTGTGCAAAAAAATGTTCATCTTTCAGTGCACAGATTCAGTCCCCAAAAGGCCTAAGAGGTCATCGGGCCAAGGAGGCGGTGTGGGTGTGGCCACCAGGGGGCGGTGAGGGGCCCGAAGTATGCCAGCTGCCGGAGTCATTAAGCTTGGTGAAGAACGAATGCCTTTCATCCTCCCACATTCTTGCTCATGAGTCAGCGATCCCGACATGACGCACACCCCTCCTCCACGCCACCCCGCCACTAGGCTCAGCACCAAACCCCCCTGGAACACAGAAAACAAAAAGTCCTTGTGGCACATCAGTCCCTCTCAAACCGGACATGGGGAGACTCTGTGACGGCCATCATTAGCAGCAATCTGTCAGAGTCTTCGCATTTGGTGAGGCAGAGGAAGCTGGATCCACTGATTGTTCAGGTCAAACCTGATGGCCATTTTTACTAATCTCTCTAGTGACTGTAGTTAAGCTTGAAATAAAGGAGGAATGAGGCAGGCTGGGGCCTGCGGATTCAGGTGGCCTGGGGCCCGGGGACTGAGACAGGCCGGGGCCTGGGGCCTGGGGATTCAGGTGGCCTGGGGCCCGGGGACCGAGACGGGCCGGGGGATTCAGGCAGCTCACACACAGACAGAAGAACTTCAGTTATACACTCAAACAGCACACGCATAACATGATCTTGTTTATGGGGAGAGACTGAAGTTATCACAGGTGTTTCATTTCTGACCAATCAGCTTGTTGCCGCCACTAATCACCACCAAGCATTTCATGCTCCTGCTCCTAAAAGCGCTGATTGCCCACTGAGCCAGGATCCGCTGATTCTCCTGATTGCCCACTGAGCCAGGATCTGCTGATTCTCCTGATTGCCCACTGAGCCAGGCTCTGCTGATTCTCCTGATTGCCCACTGAGCCAGCCTCCTCCAAACATCTGCTCAGTGTTCTGGGTGATCCCAGGTGGGAAAAATCCCTTCTCGCTTACCCCATCTTGCGCACCATGACACACAGACATACATGTATGACGGGCAGCCACCTGCAGCAGCACCCATGGAGGTGGGGTTAAGGGCCTCACTCAAGGGGCCACAGATGTGTGAATGTTTTGTTGAGCCCTGAGCTCAAACCGCTGACTTTCCGCTCACAGACACAGAGGCTTGGTCCACTGAGCCACATGTTGCCTCTGTGTAAGAGGCAGGTCACCATGGCTGCCTTCCAGCTAAGAATCGGTGTCATGATGCTATGAATGTGGATCTCCTCTGCGGCGCTGGCAGTGATTCTTCTCGTCTTACTGCCTCTGCCCTTCTGCATTTGAGGGGTGCATCTGCTGTTGTGGCTCTAATTTCATGCGGGGTTCCCCAGGGGTGACCTTAGGCAGCTTTTGATATCTGTCTGTCATGGTGGGACTCCCTAGCGGCTCATACGGCGGACCAGGCTCCAAAGGAGTCATCCCCCCCCATGCTGCTAGCAGACCAGAAGGGAGACGCGCCCTCCATTGGATAACCCAGAACATGGAGCAGGTATTTGGAGGAGCCTGGGTCAGCAGACACTCCGGAGATACTATCAGCGGTGAGCAGAATCAGCGCTTTTAGGAGCTGGAGTGTGTGGTTCGCGGTGATCAACAGCGACAACAAGTCCCCCCGCAGGATTAAAAAATTGTTATTATTATTCATTTCCTTGCTTACATGTATGAATTAGTCACTTTCAGACAGCTGAAAGGAAACAACAGAGGTGGCAATTTTAGGTCCAGAAAGTAAAAATCCAGACCAGGATTTTGTTTCAACCAACCAGCTGCGCGTAAAGAGTCACAGTAAAATAGTACTCAAGTGGTTGGTTGAAACAAAATCCTGGTC
>JAODKC010000009.1:949779-971890 GCA_026777985.1 Mormyrops attenuatus
AGTACTCAAGTGGTTGGTTGAAACAAAATCCTGGTCTGGATTTTTACTTTCTGGACCTGAAATTGCCACCTCTGGGAAACAATACCTGCGAATGGGGGTTCCCTCTGGCTGGGCCAGCAGAGGTGCAGCGACACAGTGAATAAAGCCTTGCCAGAGTGAACTTTCCTGCCGTCGGGTTTCGTAAAGAAGGAAGCATCTGCGAGCAGAGGATCCGGCGCTGACGGTCTGCTCTTTTCGGCTTTTTATTTCCAATATGCCTTGGAGAGAATAACCTTGCCCCTGGTTAGAAAGGGCCACAGAAATGAGCTTTTAAAAGCCCATTTCCAAACAGGCTGCATGGCCCAGGAGTCACCCGCCTTGAATGGTCACCGTGGACCGATTAGCTCAGTGATGTCTAGCCCCTACGGAGCCCCCACCCCCAGCCCAGATTTCACTCCCCAGACGAAAAACCATCATCATGATTCTTAGCACATCCCACCTCAGCTTTGGGGCTTTGTAGTTCTAAACTTTTAAAATGCATTTGAAATTACAGAATATCGATTCCTCATTTAGACCAATAACTAACGGCCTCCCTTTTGCAAACGGATCTCCAGTGGGACCACAAACACGGAGCTTCCCAACCACATGGCACTCTAAAAATAACCCGGAGAAGCCACTCGCCTGAAGACGAAACTCTAAAGTGCTGACTGTTCATGTGCTGACTGTTCATTTCAGCTGTAGCATCAGGCATGGAGCGCGAGAGGGGAGTATGGCCAAGGCAGACAGCCGGGTCCTTCGGAGGCGGGGGGAAGGCTGGCTTAAACAGGGCAGCCGCCACAGGAGAGCCCCTGCTGGGAAGCCCCCCTGCCACTTAGCGTTAGCGTGCGGGCAGCCAGCGTTTTGGGTTTGGTCCCCTGCCCCGGTAACATCACGCCTAAATGGCTCTGATGAAAGCCATCAGTCGTCACACTCCAGAGAAAGCCACTTGGCACAGGCGGCCAGTTGAAAATGATTAGTTCCAGATCATCAAAAACCTGAATTTACAGCTGCTCTTTTAAAAAATGCATTTCCATTAGGACCAGGTACTCTGGGTGCTGGACACATTATATGGAAAAGCTTTCTGAGACTCTGCGAGGGAGGCAGGCAAACAGAAAGAAAAAGGTGATGAAGTTAATTTAGAAAAAATGAAATCAGCGAGCTACAAGGTAATAAGAAAAATGGTCCACCAAAGCCGTAGCAGGCTGGAGTCACACGGACCTCCAAGTCACCTGGCAGACGCACAGGTCCAAGACAGCAGGCTGGAGTCACCGAGGCCCCCGAGTCACCTGGCAGACGCACAGGTCCAAGACAGCAGGCTGGAGTCACCAGGGCCCTCGAGTCACCTGGCAGACGCACAGGTCCAAGACAGCAGGCTGGAGTCACACGGGCCTCCATTTTATTTAAATGCATTCATTCCATTAAAAAGATTAGAGAATTTGAATCATTTTAATATTCAGGAACTCCTAAAACAGCCTATATCTGATAAAGCGAACTTTTACCTTTTTACCAAATTGAACCTGAAGTAACTGAAACTGCAATCACTGAGAAACAGCCAAAACCGGAATGGTGGGATGCGAACAACCTCCTTCTGTATCTCGGCCTGGCGCGTTCAAAACACAAACTTTCCAAGCATTAACGCCCGCGCTATGATCATGTGACTAAGTGAGAGAGAGCTGCAGTATGCGCAGCGGCATGCCAGGAGGAACGTCCTGGAGAAAATATGACATGCTGACAGATTTCGGGGTTTCAGAGCGTGGGGAAGGAAGGGGACCACAGCTGAAGCTACACGCATTAATGGTGGGGAGGTTGTGTTTAGACAAGGTGGAAACATTGATTCAGCTGCACCACTCTGTCCGTGGATGTTAGCGGCTGACAGGGCGAGAGGCTGTGATGGCACCCTGTGGCCCAACACGCCAGGAGCAGCTGCAGCCCGGGCCTCGGCGGGGAGGAAAAGTGCCCAGACAGGGTCGAGGACGAGGACAGCGAGGGCAGGACTGGGGAGGAGGAAATGTGGTCCCAGCACAGAGGAACTTCCCAATGTGGGGCCCATATGGACAGCTGGAATGGGGGGGAGGAGGCATCATGGAATTTGTGGCCTTCAGTCTTCCGTCCTGTCCTGCCCAGTTTAGACTACACAGGACCGACACTCGGACAAGCTGTAAATGTGCGGCAGATCTCACAGGACTACCTTCCATCTAAAGCTGCGGCCACTTCTGCTATAACGTAAAAAAATTGGATTAGAAATCATTCAGTATATAGACTAGTAACAAAAAAAACACAAAGCAAGTTCTGCTTGTGGAACAATTTTGCTCACGACAACAAACCTTCGGATACATGATAAGTTGCTCCATCTCGGCTCTCGTGCCGCATTTTAAGAGGCTCCCTGTTTACAGGGATACTGATATTAAACTGTATTTATACTGTATTTTCACACAAATATCATACTGTATTTGCACAAAAATCATCAAAAAAAAATCAATCTTATTTTGCACTCTGCTTCCACACAAGAAAGCTGTTAGCGCTTACTGCCACTGTACTTAAAATACTTCTCAGCTCATTTGCACTCTTCTTTGTCTTCGACTGTTCTCTGTCCACTTAGTTAGAATTGTCTTTTTTTTCTCAGTATCTCTTAACTACTGTGTCTACTACACTATGTGTAAAAATTGAATTATATGTATAATCTGTGGATTCTGAGCTTCGCCATCTCATTTTTCAGTACACTTGACTAAAGTCAAAGGCCATAAGGCACGCATTCCCTGCGGCAGCATGATAACCGGACGCTCACCATATGATAGGTGCCCCCGCCCACCGTTTATACATTCACAGACAACAGAAACCGATTAATTATCGGCGTAATGATTAGCTGATTAACCAAACAGAACAGCTGGGGGGGCCCAGGGAGGAATCTGGGAACCCCTGCTCCAAGACTAGGGAAACTGGGCGGGGGGGGGACACACCACTTAAGGGAAGCCTGAGAGCCGTGGCTGCACAGTGAATGAGGGCAGGCGATAGGGCTCCGTGACGGATGGAGCTTTCAAAGAGGCAGCCTGTACCAGACACCGCCGGCATGCGTGTGCATAAGGACCTGGTGGGCGGTGCTGGGCCTGTGATAAGCCCATCACATAAAAATAGGAGAATGACAGGAGTTGAAGGGGAAGTTGATTGCAGCAACGGCTGCTCAAGGACCAACAAGGCACCGCCCTCCCAGGACCGACAAGGCACCGCTCTCCCTGGACCAAATCCCAGGATCAACAAGGCACCGCCCTCCCAGGACCGACAAGACACCGCCCTCCCAGGACCGACAAGACACCGCCCTCCCAGGACCGAAAAGACACCGACTCCCAGGACCGACAAGGCAAAGCCCTCCCCGGACCGAATCCCAGGACCGACAAGGCAGCGCCCTCCCAGGACCGACTCCCAGGACCGACAAGGCACCACCCTCCCAGGACCGACAAGGCAAAGCCCTCCCCGGACCGAATCCCAGGACCGACTCGGCACCGCCCTCCCAGGACCGACTCCCAGGACCGACAAGACACCGACTCCCAGGACCAACAAGGCACTGCCCTCTCAGGACCGACAAGACACCGTCCTCCCAGGACTGACAAGGCACCGCCCTCCCAGGACCGACTCCCAGGACCGACAAGGCACCGCCCTCCCAGGACCGACTCCCAGGACCGACTCGGCACCGCCCTCTCAGGACCGACTCCCAGGACCGACAAGGCACCACCTTCCCAGGACCGACAAGACACCGACTCCCAGGACCAACAAGGCACCGCCCTCTCAGGACCGACAAGACACCGCCCTCCCAGGACCGACAAGGCACTGCCCTCCCAGGACCGACTCCCAGGACCGACAAGGCACTGCCCTCCCAGGACCGACTCCCAGGACCGACAAGGCAGCACCCTCCCAGGACTGACTCCCAGAACCGACTCCCAGAACCGACAAGGCACCGCCCTCCCAGGACCGACAAGGCACCGCCCTCCCAGGACCGACAAGGCACCGCCCTCCCAGGACCGACTCCCAGGACCGACAAGGCACAGCCCTCCCAGGACCGACATGGCACAGCCCTCCCAGGCCTGCCCTCCCAGGACCGACTCCCAGGCCTGCCCTCCCAGGACCGACTCCCAGGCCTGCCCTCCCAGGACCGACTCCCAGGACCATCAAGGCACTGCCCTCCCAGGACCGACTCTCAGGACTCAGGACGACTCCCAGACGCAGCTGTATTCCTGCTATAAATGTTGTAAATTTTGTATTTTTATGTTTGTGCTTTCTAATTCTTTAAAGTATATTGAAGACTTTCTCTATAACCCGACCTGTCTGAAACAGCATTTATCTGGAAAATCTGAGGTAATTCCTAAATTCAGCAGAAGCTGTAACACATTCAATATTTAATATACTGACACACACACATGTAGCTTATACCCAAATACTCCCCAGATGCAAGGGCCCTGCTTGCCGAAGGCAAACACTTTTCCAATCATTTTATGCAGCCTGCAAACTACAATGTTTAACTGTAATGTATGAGTTTGAATGCAGAAATCTGACCATAATTTTTTTAGCTCACAAAGCTATATATATATACACACCGTCTATACAATTGGTTACTGATTGGTTATTTCATGAAAATCATTTCTGTGATTTTCTGCAATTCATTTCCCTCATTTTCAGCACACCAAGCTGCAATATAATTTACGCAGCAAGATGAGAGCTGTTACTGAAACTAGGGAAGGTCCGATCCACATTTTTTCCAGTTCCGATCTGATTCCAATACACAACTGCCGATTCCAATACAAGAGTACTTTTTACTTTGTTATACTTTATATATATTTTTTTAAGCTAGTAAATACAGATGGAAAAATGTATGCCAAAAAATATTTAATTAGGCTTCTACAAACATACATAACGTACTGTTCCACCTCGTTTGTACATCTTGTTTTAAGCGTCTGAGGCATTTGCAGTTCAATATGAATATCTTCAGAGCAAGTATACACAAGTGGCGATTGCTTAAAATGCAACACAATTTTTCTCCCATTGGCGCCAGCTCAGTTACACTTTGTTGCGATGGCAGCCCCTCTCGTATCACAATCCGCAGCGAGTTCGCAAAACAGTCCAAGTTAGCGACTCCCAAATCATCCATTGCCTTTATTGTCTCGCAGAGTTGCGTGCTCTTTGTTAAGTGGGATTTTCCATTAAACGCTATTCCCACCTCTCAAAACTTTATTTTACAAAGATTGCAAATCGCTGTGCTACTGGTTTCTGTTAAAAGCGTAAAATACTCCCAGATCTCACGTCTTATCTTACGCTCCTCGTACTGCGAAGGGTGTGCGCATGATATCAAAACAGGTGGAAGTCACTGCACTCACACCCACTGAGTAGTAAAAAAGACAGGGGGCAGCATTAGTGTTCGACTTGAATGCCGCAAAAAAACACACGTAAAATGGGAAAGAGCTGTCGTGCGATTGATTGTGCAAATAGATTTAACATGAAACAGGAGCAATCTTTTTACAGATTGCCAAAAACTAAATAAGTATAGGACGTGGATCGGACATGCATGGCCGATACTCGATCCGTCAAATAGGTCTGAATCGGCGCCGATACCGATCCTAATGTCGAATCGGTGCATCTCTAACCGAAACACATCATACCTAGCAGAGCAGCCTAATGTGGACATGCCCCCCTCAGACGAGGCACAGCTCCGAGGTCCAGCGGTATCAGCTGTCTTGGGGACTATGGGACTATGTCACCCAACTTGTGCAGCCTGCCACATTCCTCTGGGCTCACAGAGCAAGACGCTAAGTGGCCTCAGTCTGAAATCCACAGGAAGAACCATCCAACCATCTCTTCCGCAAGTCCAAGGAGGGCCCGCTTTCGGCAACCCCAATGCAAGTTATCCATTCTGCCATGGATGGCCAGTGAGAGCGTATAATGTGACGAAGAAAAAGCTTCTAAAGAAAACAGATTAAAAAACACAGGCCAGGAAGGAATGGATTCACAGTAGAGATGAGCTGCAGCCCAGCTGTTTCCTAACACCCCCACACTGAAGAGGACTTCCTCATGCATGTGCATAATGCATATGCAGAGAGACAGCTCAGCTTTTTACAGACTGTATGGCAGGGCACTCTCAGTTCAGAGCTTAAGAGACCTTCTAAAACATTGGCTTTATGCAGTGGACGAGCCGTTAGCTCAGTGCTGATATACTGCTAGGATCACAAGCAGGAAGACGAGACAACAGGGGTTTTTGTGCAGGAACACGAACGCTGCACAGATTACATGGGTAACGGAGAAATAAAAGTAATAAAGCTGACGTCCAGAGCAGCAGGGACGGGTTAAAGGTTGAATACATAACCGAGTGAATTACATCTTCTCTAAAACATGTTCTAACAGAAGAAAAGAACAAAGATGTTTATAAAGGCAAAGGCTTCTACCAAAGGGATGCTGCTGTTTATTTGGTTTACCAGTTACCTCATTAAGAACTGTTATTTTGGTTAGGCTTAACGACTTGGCGAGTAATAAATTCCACAGTGCAAGATTCATAACGAGGAAGCATATGAAGTGTTTGCAATTACCGAGCCGCTGTGTGAGAAACTAGCCAGCAGGATGGCTTAGCTGAGAATGCAACAGACCATATAAAGACTTCATTGGAAGGAAAAAAAGCAAGGAAATGGGGAACTGAAAGACACCATATGTAAACGTCTGAACAGGAGGCATCAGATTTCAGGCTGCTTCAAACGGGACTGAATTTCCTGCACTGAAGACGACGCCAATCAATGGTCGTTATTTCCGAGGCTCCCGATTAGCTACACTCCATAAAAATGAACAAAATGCCCTGTGAGGAAGATCTGTTGACCAGAACTCCGGGACGGTCCGTTAATGTGTGCTAGGGAATGCTGCCGCTCCTCAGGGAGCCGACCCTCCCGTGGACTCCCCTCGCAAGCCACAGTTATCTCCGCATGAAGAACACACTTCCAGAACTTGAGCTCCCTGGATGGCTGCAGGCTACATCAGCGCAGGAAACAGGAGCCCTTTCACTAGTGCTGAATGGAGACTGGGAGTGCAGATTGGGAGATTCCTTTAACTGGAACGGTGTTTTAACTTTTAATGGAAACCGGTGACAGCCGGGCAAAACCTAGGGGCACAGCTGAGAATGTTCAAGGAATTTGGGGACAGTCCCTGCATGATACGCAGCTGGACGAGATGGCATTGTGGGTAATTCCTCAGGTGGGGCAGCAGGCACGAGGACAGATGTGAGGGTGAGTGAGTGCCCAGCTGCCAACTGCAGCTGCATCTTAAGACTTTCGGTAACTCATGCCCCTAACGGAGTCCACTTATAAACATGAGAAAGGGAATTCACGGGCAGCTGGGCGGAGCTACAAGGCGCGGAGGCGGGTGTACGGGCACCAGGTGCGGGGTCTCACATTCAGGCAGGCCAGCACAGGCCCCCTCTTTCATGCCCTCATTCTGGCCCTATTATGAATCAGCTCACCGTTTTTATGCTGTTCCCTCTCTCTTACCACAGCAAAAACTAGCCAATGAAGCGAATTGTCTGGAAGCGGGTTGGGGGATATCGTGGTTCTGTCATCCAGAATGGTGACACGAGATCGTGAAGGTTTGTATTGCAGTTTTGGTTTCAGTTTCAGAACCATTGTTGGATTCCCATCCCCTTTTCTCCCATTACTCAGCAAAATATCTCTTCACACTAGACTATCAGAATTGTCTCCTAACTCCCAAAATGTCCTGTTTTCATGGTTCCACTTCTTAATAAAGTATATTTCACCAGCTACAAAAACACCTCCACGGAAATACAGCTTCAGTCACTCCATCTCAGCTGTGGAGGGTGAACACAAGAATGCCTCCTGAAATGAGAAACCATGTTTTGGCAGTAGCTTTTGACGAGCAATATTTGTCCAGGACAGCCCTGCCAGTAAAACAAACTATAAACAAGATGGTGCAGTAGAGTTTGTAAGGTCTTCTGCCAAGGCCCAACCAGAACATGACATCCACACACACTGGGGGAGAGATGTCACTGGTATCACTCAAACTATAGACAGAGCTAAAGAATCACATTGGGACAACTGCAGGAGACAAGAGCATTTGGTTTAGTGTTGGTGAGATTGCAGAGACAAGAGCAACTGGTAAAAATCATTGATTCTGGAAAGTTTCTACCATCAAACTTGGATTCTTAGAGTAATCTGTGTTCAGTAGAAAACAAATCTCGGCCTACATAATGTAACACTTCCTCGTAGAGAGAAGTTTTTAAAAAAAAATCAAATAAAGGTAATGGTCTATGAGAAAACCTATTTTACTAAAGAGGAAAAAGAAAATACAAATAAAACATTTTGCTACTTTAACATCTATGGAGATGGTTAACAGCATACTTATCCTATACTAGGCTCATTTAAAGTGAACAGAAAAGGCTTTGGAGGAGAGAGCAAAGTATGATAAAGGGGAATAAATCCTTCAGTACCACCTAAAACAGTATTAATTATAAGGCACATTATGTAATTAGGCACATCAGCATCGCACTACGAATAGCAGCATGACACAGGACAAACGGTGACAGGGGACGTTTCCGCAGAAAATCTCAGAGACGTCCAGCAATGAAGTCATTTACTTCTGCTGTTCCTGGTGAGCTAATGTGCTCCGATCACACGCCTTCGAGGAACAGCTGGAGTTTAAAGACAACCGGGCCCCAACAAGGGGCCTGTGGGAGGGGAAGCCAGGGGAGACGGCTCCTGTCGGGGGTTTGAGAAAAGCCACACCATCAAGGAGGGGTACAGGAGAGGTCCAGTTGAGGTGGTCAGCCTAACATGGCTGCCTGGATGAGCCTTGTTTGTGAGCAGCATAATGAGGGAAGGTTCTCCATGAAGGTACCACCCCCTCACCCCACCACTCAGAATTCTGAGAAATCCTGAAAACGCACAAACTATGAACCTTCTCCTAAAAAGGAAATCCTTCACGGACTATGATCCCTTTGCACAAACACAGACTGAAGAGCTAATGACTAGTGGGCCAGCAATATGGAAATTTTGACCAATACCAAAAGGCGCTATATTTTTGTCTAATATCGCCGATTCCGATGACCTGTTAACTGCTGAGTTGCCTGCCGGTTTGCCGACACAAATTAGCTGCGTTTAATCATTTTTTACTCTGCTGAAAATGACCAACAGGTCTGCGGGGCAGATTTAATTATGAATTAAAAACTACACAAGCTGGTACTATGATCTATGCTTTGAACCAAGAGGACATGCAATTGGCCCTATAATTCACTTTCAGACTGCCAAATCAATAACAGTGACGTCCCTTATTTCATAGGAATGAAAGTGACAATCCTACTGGTGAATAAGCAACGAAATCCCCCATCTTCCACTACAGAAAATGGCTAATGGGTTAGTAGTTGTGTCTTCAGTTCGGGTGCTGCTAACTCAGTGGTTATAAAGTTAAAATATCGGCGGGTAATATCCGCCAAGACTGAAACCAGATTCATGGAGAACAGATACATACACAGACACACAGAAAGACACACACCTTAGTTAGCAAAAGTAGTGTGATATTCCCAGATCCCAGCCTTCCGTTCATCATTGAGGCAGACGGCTGTATACAAGGATTCGACTGTAAGCAGCTTAAGTAAAAGCGCCAGTTAAGCAGCTAAAAATGTGTGTGAGCTGCAGGAATAAGTCCATTTCCAAAGAGGATCCGGAACACTGCTGCTGCCACAGACACAAATAAGGAGGCATAATTTTCAATGCAAAAGTCACATTGCAATATTTGAAAATTTTCCTATATTGTGGAGCCCTAGTAATATGTAATTAATCTGCTTTTAGTCCTGACTGAATGTCTGCTGAAGCAGCATTTGGCATCGACGGTTGTGGGACAGAACACTGTAGCCTTTTATTGCCAAGAAGATAACAAATGCAGACACCAATATTCTGACTGACAGTTCACTTACAATGCAATAAGCTTAGAGGGGAGATTACTAGAGAAGATGTGTAGAATATGGAGGCCTTTCAAGAAGTGAAAATTACACAGGAATCAGCCACGTAATTTAAAGATGAGTCAGCACTGTGGAATATTCAAAATTTTGAGAACGTGTAAAAATTAAAAATAAAGTCTTATTTAGCAGCAATATAATTAGTTGTGATTTAACCATATTCTGATATTTTATGTGTTCGGAAATGTGCCTCTGCTGTCTTTGTGTGAGCCCTGCATGTGCCCTTCATGCCAATCATAATCAAAGTCCTGCCTGCTCAAACACAGCGAGGCTCGTCGGTGAGAAACAAAAATGAGTGAGGCAAAAAAAACTGATCACCAGAAGACAATCATCTTTTGCCGTTTGGAAATATTCTGGTTGAGCAAAAGCAAGTGACTTGCCAGCACCGTTTTTGTCTGTTGGCACAACTCGTGGCAACAGGTGTAAGACAATCTGATTATGCCCCTGGGATTCATTTTATATGTACATTGTCATGGTTGTCGTTAATGATGTTGTTGGCAAATAAAAAGTTCGATTTCGCACTAGGCAGTGCGGCTGACCAGACAGCCTTCCATCACAGCAGACCCCTGTGAGCGATAGCTAACGCGAACTGACAATGAGCGGCGTCCACACACGCCAGTCGCGCTGTCGGGTCCAACTGGAGATAAACGTGTGGAGAAGGATAGAGAAAAACCGCTCAACTGTGCCACTCAGTTGGAGATTAACCCACGTACTTAAACATTAGCGCCCAAGAAAGCAGCTGCAATGCATTCCTGATGGCACTCAGCCGGCTCACCAAACGCTGAGCATCACAGAGCCTCGCTCCCACCCCCAGTAAGATCTCCTGTATCTGCTCCTGGCTCTCATCCAGCAGAGCAGGAAAGCTTTACAGTACTATTGTATCCAGAAACAAACACCTAGTATGTTTTACTTTGACAACAGCACAACTTGAACACTAAACACAGCATTTTTTATTTCAAATATTTCTGAAAAGGTTCAAAAGTAAATGACATCTGAAGGATGTGTATGGAGAGACTTGGACTGCATACATGATAACAGCAGGTGACAAAGGTAAAACAAGCGAGACAACCAGTTCCCTCAGAGCGGCTCAGGCCAAAACAGACCAGTTTCCTCCAAGTCAAACCCAGGACTGTTCAGGCTGGATGCTCCTGTTTGAGTCAGAGTCTGAGTCTGAGGCTATCCCAGCAGGAGGGCACTGGGCTACATGGCAGAGGACAGCAGGAGGGCACTGGGCTACATGGCAGAGGGCAGCAGGAGGGCACTGGGCTGCATGGCAGAGGGCAGCAGGAGGGCACTGGGCTGCATGGCAGAGGGCAGCAGGAGGGCACTGGGCTACATGGCAGAGGGCAGCAGGAGGACACCATGAGCAGTTTATCAGACTATCAAAGTACAGACCTCCTCAGCAAGGGGAAAAGTCCATGCACTGCCCCTCCTGAGCATTTGATCAAAAGTCAAGTGTGTAAGTGTGTGTGGTTCAGTGCAGAAGGAAGGAATGCCTCTGTTTAACCAAAGCCCAAATGGATTAAGCAGCAATGAGTTTTTCTAAAGAGTAGCAGAAATATGAACTTAACAGCTGTGGCCAAACATGGTTTCAAATCCCAAATATACCCAAAAACAAGACCAGTAGAGAGTGGGGACAAAAGGCTTTCTACTTCACAATCTCAATCTCATACATAGCAAAAGGCATCCTTCACTGGAAGTTAGTTTAATGTCTGCCTGAACACTTGGAACAAATTCAGCCACTACAGTCATGACATAAGATGAAAAGGCCCTTTGAGAAAAACAGCACAGTAAAGTCACAGTCTCTGAATCCCTGTGGTATGAGCAGACACGGGACCACCAGCCGCACAAAAGCATCGCATTGCCTTCCCATTGTACCGGCCCTATTAGTTACTGAACTTTACTGTTTACCAGCATTTAGCATGTAACAAGTCCAACTGACAGCACGAACCTAGCCAACATGTCACGACCAATGAAACACAGGCATTTCATTTTCCTCGGGGGACACGGAAGAGCAATGAGACAGGGTCATGCCCGTCTCTGACGAGCCTCGCCCCCGCACCCAATTCTACAGCCCTAGTGCAAACAGCAGCCTCCTTACCTCCAGCACAGGACCGGCCCCCAGGATAATCTGCTCCACCCCGCTGGCAAAGCCCTTCTGGCTGAGGGCGGTCAGGTGGTGTATGAGGAAGTTAGTGCTCTGCGTCTTGCCCGAGCCGCTCTCCCCGGAGATGACAATGCACTGGTTGCGGCGCCTCTGCAGCATGGCGTGGTACGCTACATCGGCCACCGCATAGATGTGCGGCTCCAGTTTGCCCAGCTGGTGGTTGTCATACATCTTCACGTACTTGGGGTTGTAGATGGGTAGGAACTTAAAGGGGTTGATGACAATGAGGATGCTGCCCACATAGGTGTAGATCTTCTCCTGTTTGAAGCGGCCACGCAGGTTGTCCAGAAGCGTCTTTTCGTTGAGGTTGGGCAGGTTGCACAGGTCATCGTAGTCCTTCTGCGGTGGCTGTGGCAGGAAGCCCCGCTCGACCAGACGCCGACGTTCCTCCGTCACTTGGAGCCACATCTGCAGGCTCCCATAGTCTATGGAGCCGTCCAGGTTCTTCTCCCGCAGCAGGAAGCGGTAATCCTCTCCGCAAAAGCGGTTCTCCAGGGCCATGCGGGGCCACAGCATCATGCGCTGGACAGGGCAGTCTGTGGGGTTGAGGATCCATTCTTCTCCACCAAACTCCTTCACCTCAGCAAGGACGTAGCATTTGGTCCGGTCAAGCTGCAGCTTGTCGATGACATGGCTGATGACTTCGGCTGCCGTGGTGTTCTTGCGGGCCGTGACAGGGCAGTAGATGGTGCCCTCAGCAATGATTCCTGGGTAGATCCGCAGGGTGAACTCTGGGTCCTCAAAGCGTCGCCTACCTCCGACATCATGAAGGTTCATATTGGAGCAGCAGTTCCCATCAGCGCTTGCAGCACCTCCTTCAAGGGGCCCCAGGAGACGGCCTCAAGACATCACAAGTCAAGCCTGCCAAGGAGAATATACGGAGTTTAGCTATGGATAAAACCTGCAGATTATACATCGCTTCTACAAAACACGTACCTGTTGGTATGATAAAACAGGCAATACAAATCACCCATAATTCCAAAATCTTTCTGAGGCAGAAACGAAGTTACACACTACCTTAAAACGTCTATCAGTCCCACTTCAAAGAAAGTGCCAAACCCAAGAGTGTTACCTCACTAGGAGGAAATGGAAAAAGGTCTCTGATCTTCTGCATGAAAACAACGGATGTTTTGAGGGCGAGAGCAGTCGACCACTACAGACAAAAAGGAGGGAAGGGTCAGATTCAGATTCAGAGCTTTGGGTCACTCTGAAGGGAACAGATAAGATCTTCCAGGCTGCCAAATTTTACAGCTGCCACCTTCCACACAGAAGTGTCTGTGACAAGGACACAATACTTTTATTCACAGGCATCCTCTTCATGTGGCCTCAGCTGTCTCCAGGGGTTACCAGTCACTATACTGCTCAAGTGTTTCTTTTTCATAAAGTAAGAGCTGCTAAGTGCAGAAAATGAATACAAACATTATACCCCTATATTAGAGTGCATGGTGCACATGAAAAATGTACTGAGGAGAAAACTGCAGGATCAAACCAGGTGGGAGTTTCTGCCCTACAGTGACAGCGAAGTGAGACTTAAGCCAAGTTAAACTAAGCTAAGCTAAACTAGTTATCATTCTCCCTCATTAGTGATCAAAGGAGCGCTTCATTCAGTCAGTCAGAAGGCCAAAGATCTGGGTTCCTTCAACAACACAAGAGAATGTCAATCACCCATTTCAAGAGGGCTGTTCAAGTCTCACTCCAGCAGACCATCCAAGCCCCGCCAGCCATCTGGGAGTGTAATCAGGCTGCTGCGAAACTGGGAGAAGTGAAACCACAACCACTCCAGTAAATGTGCAGATGACTTGCAGGTGAAACTTCAACGCATCAGACTGAGTTAATGATCATCTAAGGTGGATGATTACTAGAACAAAAGGGGTTGTGGCTCATAGTCATGGGTGCAGAAATTCTTCAGCTATCTGTAAATATTACATTTCCAACTCTAATGTGTGTAATTTGTGAAGTCACTGGCCACCAAAAAAAGGGGGACAGGAAGTACAGCAGTGGAGAACCTTCTAGAAAACAGCCCACTGGTATCGGTACCAAGCCTGCCCCCTTCTGTCCCTCTTCACCTTAACATGCAGCCCATCTCCTAGGCAAAATAAGCAAACTGCAGACATGGGCCACCCCAAATGGGGTGCTGCAGATGGTCAGACTGGGACACGCATGAAGAAGACAATCTGACATCTGTCAGTCAGAGGTCATTGACTATGAGGCCATCGTGGTGCAGGCATCACTAAGCGCGCGAGTGGAACCAACGGGAACTCAAAGGAGCAGAGATCAAGAAAGGGACAAAAACAGCATATACTATATAGTCTATAGAGGTAAAAGGTTAACTGTTTTATCAGGATAAAGTCTGAGAAGGTTCTAATTAACACAGAGGGAATGTTTAATTACATCCCTCTGCAGAGGCCCACACACACCTCAACCAATGGCTGCTGCCTGCACAGGGGCGTCCCACCGCCCCCCAGGCGGCAGCAGCAGAGTGGGACTCATTATAACAGACTAATGAAAACCTTCTTTCAGAAACACGCGGAGGCTAATCCACGCTAAATTTGTCATGGAAAACCAGAAGCCTGAGGTCTCGTCTTGCATGTGACCAGCAGTGGTCTATAGCTGGTTTGTGCCGGCCATGAGAATCCAGTTCCTACGGCAAAATTATTAGACAAGAGACAAGAAAATAAGCAGTTAAAGATCTGACATATAATCATACAATTTAAATCTACCGTTTCCATCCATTCTGTGCCCAGCAGTGAAAAAAGCTGACTCATCTAAAACAAATTCTGTTAATGGAAATTTGTTTATATGGCCCAAACACATATTTCACTCCGCAGAGCTAAATTAAAGGCCTGGCATGTGTGTTCCTATGACCCCAATCCCTGTCTGTGGACAAACACACTGCTTATATGAGAACGGTTCCTTATTCTTACACCGTCTTATTACTGGCTTTCTGGATTATGTATTTCTGCTTAAGACGTATCACTGGGGTTATGAAACAGATTCTCCTGCAGATTACTTTAAACACTGGTTGTTGAGCATTTCTGAAGCAGCCAGCAGCAATGGGAGCTTAACACTATCAGCTGCTTATAATGGACCCGTGAGGAGATGGATGTTTCCATAGTGATATCATTATGCAGGAGGAAACAACACGAGTTGATTTCGGGAAGAAAATGCCCTGATGGGGCAGACACAGTGCAAGTCGAGCACTCCACACACACTACACGGAGTCACGGGGTTCTCTCGCTGTAAAATTACCTAATGACCGTAACAGCCAGGAGTGTCGGTACTAACTACTAGGCAGCACGTTGAATAGAAAGCAGAGGGAAAACAGGGCATTAGTGTTCTCCAAACTCAAACTCTTACTCGATTGACCTCTCAGCTACTTCTACCACACCTCCAACAGAATTCCAGCTTCAAATCAGGTTATGAAAGCTGTCAGCGTTGAGGCTCCAGGACAGATAGCCTCAAGCAGCTAGCGGGGCTCTCTGGAGGAGGAACCTGGAGGAAACCATGACACTGATACGGTGACCCTTACCAAAAACAGCTTATATCTCTACCCATGTACACTGCTGAATATTTTCACCAGAATGACCCAGATTTAAGCAGTCATATGAGAGAAAAGAGTGGTGTTGTAAATGCACAAGTAGCAACCAATTAAGAGTTTCGCAAGAGGAAACCTTTGGGTCAGTAGTGACTCCTCATTAGCCTCATTGCTGTCGTATACACAAGAGATAATGGAGTCACAGCAGCCAGCACTTCTCAAAGCTTCCAGGGGGTCTTACGTCGTCAAGCCACAGGGCACACTTGGGTCTCAAAATTGCTCCAAAAGGCAGAATAAATTAGGAGCTGTGTAAGTATTTCTTCTGCCAACAGGCTCAAACTACCTGCAGAGACAATATCCAGCATCAGGAATGTCCAGCAGGCATAATAAACAAACGGTCTGGTAATATGCTGAAGCTCACATCTGAAGAGTGTAAAAAAGAATCCTGCAAAGAGGACTTTGAGGGTGGAATCAATAGATGAAAAGTATCAAAGTTAGTGTATCATGGGCAGAACCCACATTGTCCTACTCTCTCCATTGTCTTCAGATGCATCCATAATGAATACCATAGTCATGAGCGATCAGCTGATCCCGGAAGCCCCACCCCTGGGAGCCCAAAATCAGGCCTGTTTGTGGCGCTACTTTACCTCCAATCCCAGCGCAGGGAGATTAGCAGATGGCAGAAGCCTCGTTGTGAGGCGAGACAGGCTTGCTTGGGATAACTGACAAGATAATGGGTCCCTTGACTGATCTTGAGGGCAAAGATCAAGGCAGAGAGCTGGGGGTGGACAGGCCAGGCAGATGCAATCCCACCCGCCTAAGTGTTCATTTAACTGCCAGTTACTTGTGCACTGTGGACATGTTCAGCAAGGCATCTGCATGCATTAAGTCCCGATGACAGGAATCAAAGCGCAAACTCAGCTTGGGAACATAATGACCTTGTCAGAAATCTTGCCCAAGGAACAAGCTCAGTACCCACAGTACCTGGAAACCCCTGAAAAAACCCCCTGTAGAGGGCAGTACTGAGGCACACCTGCATAAAAATAAAGACCCACCAGAGTGTGTGACATCATGCAAATAACTATCCCACCATGACAGCAGCTGTGGTCGGGAGCCGTATTACAGAGGAACATAAGAGCCACCACACAGCCCTTTGGTACCAACACATCCTTTACGCTTCACTTACTGCAGAATCTAAGCCCTGATCGTGAGCTGATATGGCCTCATACAGACCTGCTGGCTCATGAGGCAGCGGAGGCCTTCAAACCAGACAACACACAAGACAGAAAAACCTCCCGTTTGGCAGAATGGGACTGGGCTGGAATGGAGATGGACGGAGATGAAACGCGGAGCCTTCAGCCGAGAGGGCGATGGAGCCACCGGCTTCCTTTGGCTTCCTTCTGCTTTGTGTAACACTTCCTGAAGCAGGGTCTGAAGGAGATTTCATGAAAGCTTTCCGACTGATCATCTACTGCAGTCTGTGTGTTTCACAAAAATCTCCATTCATAAGTGGGGAGAGATATCAGAGTATTTAACCGATAAAAAGGCTCAATTTAAGTTATGTGCATTTAGAACGAACACAGATACGTAACATCAGCAAACGACGCCTGAATGTTGTGCTTCTCTCGGATTTCCGTGTACATCACCCAACCAAAGGCGGAGCTGCAGCAGCTATGGGACGATCAGCTCGTCTCCCGCAGCCCAGCAAGAGGCCCCACGTCGACCAAGCTGACACCCAGCAGTACCACTATATGTTCACAACCATACAGAACCAAGGGAAGCGCACAGCACAACGAAAGACACTTTGGGTAAATAACCCTAAACACCTTTTGCTACATTAAAATCCTCTGAGATTTAAGCAGAACAAAGAGGTGCCAGGGTAGTTTTTGTCATACATCAGGTCTGCTTTAACACATCAAAATAGCATTTACTGCACTTACCCTCTGTCTCGTGTGGTAATAACTCACACAGACCAAAATTTTTCTTTCTGCTTCTCAAAAGATCTGCATAAATGAGCTGCTGACAGTGAGAATGAGACAGAAAAGACAGTAACAGATCCAGCATAGGGAGGTTCAACATCCCCAAGCCGTCAGCAGCTCAGCCGGGGTGTCGGAACAGGACAGGGCCTGCAGAGCACCCCCAGGGCAGGACAGCGTGGCCGGTGACTCCTCTGATCCACAGAGCGCTCGGGGACGGCTTCCATGCCCGACAGCCCGTGTCCATCCCCAGCCCCCGCTCTCACTCACCCACCGGCAGTGACCCTCCCAGGAGGTCTGAGCACAGAGTCACACAAGGGGAACGTTCTCAAACGTTAATGAAACAGCACCGAAATCCATCGGGTTCGGGTGGCTTGAGCAGCAGCAACCTCCCTCAGTACCAGCTGCCCCGTCCGGCGCTGACGGAAAAAAGCCACACAGTCCAGACAAGGCAGAGCAAGCACAGCTCTTCAGGGAAAGGAAAGCCCCTCCTCCCGGAAAAGGCGGCGGGCAAATCACATCCAGGCCTCCGCCTCCTGCCCGGTGGCTGTACTGACTTTCAGCCCCAGTGTCTCCCTCTTGCCCTCCCTTGGCTCCCCCCCCCCACTACCATGCACACTCAGCCTGTACTGGGAAACCTGGGATGAAGTGGCAGTCTTGAGTGGCGTTTTAACAGAGAGGCAGGGTGGGCCGGGTGGGGAGGGGGGAATTGGAGCACACCATTGCTTCCTGAAATATAACCCTCATGGAGGGAGAGTGGACATGGGGGGGCTGGCCACCAGATGAGACTTCAGCCTGTCAGAGAGGCTTGCTCTCTGCTAAGACCTCCCCCTCCATTGGGGAGATGACATCATTCATCATGCTGTAGAAAGGACAGAAAAAAGAAGGGAAAATGCAAGAAAGGATGAGTGAAATCCACGCTGCTGGTTCTAGGTTGCTCCGTTGGGCTCTGACCGCGGTGTCAGTGGCAGCCTTGGTAGAGGTTTATGAAAAGCCCTTTATGGGATATCCCCGGTGCCCCCACCCCCACAGCTGCCGCTCCCCAAGCAGCGCAACCCAGCGGCCCCTGCCGGACATGCGGCCAGCCCGCTGTCCCCCATGAGCAGAGCAGAAACCCCGGGTCGGCTCGGGTCCGCCAAACATGTCCCCTCTGCACGGGACCCAGAGTCCCCTCCACAGCACCCAGGAACCGGGGCCGCCCTCATTTGTCACCACAATTTGAGATCGCAATTTCAAAAATAACTAAGGGACGGGCGCGTTTTTCAAAAGCGATTCTCTCTGCCCGCCGTGGAGCTGCAAAGTGTCCCAGGGACACCAGCTGTTTCCCATAAAACTGCCACAGGATCAGAACAACTGGAAACTTTCAAAACAAACATGGGATTAAATGACTGGATACTGTTACAAAACCCAAACACCAAGAAAAAAATATTTACTCACAGCAATTTACAGAAGTTTGTACTTAAATTTTAAGAATCTCACCTGACAAAACCGTCAATCATAGACATCGGCAGGTCAAGCACTCCAAAGTACGTTTAGGCAAATCGATATTATATTTCTACAAACGTATACACACATTGTATACACAAAGTTTTTGTGTGTTTGAGTGTGTGTGTGCACGTGTATGCGTCTGTGTGTGTATATATAAAGCCGTCCACCCCCAACATCCACCTGAGGGCTTAGCCTCACTCTCACACCCCTACCAGCCATGTTGCTAGGAAACAGAAAGAGCAAAAAGAGTGATCGTGTCAATACTTCAGCAGCTATCAACAACCCCCGTGGAAGAGCTCCCTAAATGTCATCGCTGAGCGTTGCCGTGAGTGACGGAAACACGGTGGCCATGTGCAGCCGGAGGGGGTTGGGAGAGTAACCGCGAGACAGCCAGCCACAAGGTCTGCCAGGTAACATCCATTTGACAGGTAAGATTCCTATCACAGATGCAATGGTAACACAGCATACATCCACCTTCCAGCCAGTATGGGGGAGGCTTGAATCCCGGGCATAGATCTGAGGTACACCTGGGTCAGGATGCCAGTCTGCAGCAAAGTACATGCAAACAAGCATAATCTGTGTGCAACCTAAACACCAATTATCCAAACTGCATGTGTTCGGACTGCGGAAGGAAACCAAAGCACCCAGAGATAACCAGGTGAACATGGGGAGAGCGTGAAAAGCCCACGTGCCGAGTGTAAAGGCAGGATCGGAACCCCCAGCCCTGCAGATCGGGCGGCAGTGCTCCCCGCCAAAACCCAAGCATTTCCTGAAACACAGCACCACAATGCCGAACGTGATTACTACCCGAAGTTATTTTTTGTTGCTTTTCCTAATTTTAGGTAAGGCGAAGCAGACCATACCATTCATACACAAGCCTCTAATTACACCACCCAGATGTTAGGCTGACTTTTACTCATATTTCCTGCGAAGTCTTCAACAAATTCCATTCCATTCCCTAACCACTGTCCTCCTTGTTGCATAAGACATACTATAAGCTATTTAGAAATCGATCTTGGACTCGGACCCAAAGAAGGAGCTGTTGGTGTTTAAATCTGAATAACTGAATACTGGCTAGAACGGAGAAAATATGATGAATTCAAAAGTACAGTAATAATGAAGAGCGAGTCTGCAGCTGCTGGCAAAGCGGGAAAGGACGCCGCGGATTGGCGAGGGCAAAAACGCATGTGGACAGTTTGATTGTCATTCAGAAAATGTCAATAATTTACACACACTTTTTGCGGTTTTCATACTTATTCTTAGTTTTTTTATTCCTATTCATTCATTTTTTAATTGTAAACTATTAAATGAACTTGTCACCCTTAAAAACCTTTTCAATCATCCATTTCTCTCTCACACACATCCATCCATGTTATAATAATTACACCATTTAAAGTGCAAAACATAGAATAAATGCACTAATAAAAATACATGTCTAGTAAAGGAAAAAAAGCAATGGACTATGTGGGACAATGAACTGGGTTCCCGGCACAAAGCACCACTTGATTTTCAGATAGTAAGCATTTCTATACATCTTTATTAATAACTGCACTCACCACCAGAGACTGCAAGCAAACTACAACTGCTGTAGTTTGATTCTGAGTAGGGGAAATCGATTAAAATTCGAAAATCGGGTTTATTGTGGAGAAAATCTGAGATTTTATTTTTAGGCCATATCGCCCAGCTCTAACTGCCGGGAAACTGAATACTGAATATAAAGGACCTGACCGCAGTCACAGGATTCTCATGGACTAGACATTTGTAGAATTTGGGAAAGCACATTTGTTTCGTCAGGTAATATACTGAATCTTTTCTTTGATTGGTCCAAGCGCTGTTAGTGATCCATAAGCCTGAACATAATCTACCCCTTGTTGTTAAGTAAAATTCAACAAAAATATTTAAAAAGTCACGAGGCAGGCATAAATTAGCAAGAACGATCTCAAGATTTTGTGAAATTGAATCGTCAAAATCAGTATCACGATTAATCATATAATCAATGTTCTTAACCACCCCTACCGTACATGACCCTACTGCGCACTGACCCAGTGACCCACCAGTGACCAGCATTACCTCCCCAACATCACACTGACGGCCGAACAAGCCAGCACCTTCAAAGATGGCAGTCTCACTTAAACAGGAGCCAGCTAGTGCCAAATGTCAGCCAGCGGGCACAATAAAATATGAAAACAAACAAAAAACGCACACGAGAAGCCAGAATGTCTCTATGTTACGGTAACTGTACTTCTGGCCATTCCCAAACAGGACGCAGATTGGTCACCACGAGGAACACGCTAAAAACAAATGCCGGGGAAGTGGGTGGGACGAGGGAGCAGAAGAGCAGCGGGGGGGGCGGGAAGAGCTTGGATACACACGGCCCCCATACACTGCACATCTTACAGGTATTTTAACCTGCATTTTCTGGATGACATGTCTGCTACATGTTAATGTGTCTTTAATGTAAAGGACTCTGTTTACTGCTGTACACACACTTGTTTTAAGGTACGGTCTGTAGCGATGCTCTTCCTGCGGTCATTCTAGGATAAGCCCAGGCTGAAAGCAGGACACAGCAGCAGTGAAGCAGCAACACTTATCACATGTCTGTGACAGACAGGACGGCACAGTGACGATATCGGAGAGCCAAGTGGTTCAATGCATGACGGGGTCGGCCTCACCACCCCATTGAGGCCACACCCCTACAAATATGAAATGACCTCAGAAACTTTTACACACCTGAGTCATGGACATTGTGGCATTACTAGGAATGACCCTGGAAAGCAAAAGAAAGTCATAAAACCAAAGAGAACAGAACAGAATTACCCAGACAATCTACTTCATAAAACTTAAAAACCAGAGAGAAACATCCGAGTCCCGACGAGTCCCGACGAGTCCCGACGAGTCCCGACACAACCTGTGGTTTTACTGACCCCAAACTCTGGAAA
>JAODKC010000009.1:971990-990932 GCA_026777985.1 Mormyrops attenuatus
CGAGTCCCGACGAGTCCCGACGAGTCCCGACGAGTCCCGACACAACCTGTGGTTTTACTGACCCCAAACTCTGGAAACACACTTAAAAAACTATTTAACGTCATTCTGTTATCTCTTGGTGGGGGAAAGAAAAAAAAATTAAAATTGGTCTGCAGACCTAGATATAAATACAATACTAAAGGAAAAACGTAAAAACATTTCACAAGCCGTATAAAATGCTCTACGTCGCCATGGTGAGGGTCCACTTCCTGGCCCACAGCCCCTCCTTTTTTGGCCCTCCCACCTCCCCAGAACAATGGAGGAACAGGATGGGCGACTCAGGGCCAAAACTTCAAAATGACATGGAAAACGCTACCCAGAAATGGTTTCTAACCTCTCATTATTCAATCACAGTCGTTAACAAATGTAAGTAGAGCCTTATCTGTAATTCGGCAGGTGCAGGACTGCAGCCAAATGGCCAGTCAGAGGTTTTTCCTCATTGACTTATTTCCTAGCATGTGACTTAAAACAGTGATTCCCAAACCAGTCCTCAGGACACTTTGGAAGGATCCACATTTTTGTTTCATTCCAGTTCTCAGCACACCTGTGAGGTGTTTAGGGCTCCTGATTGCTTGGGTCAGGTGTTCTGGGAACTGGGATAAAACAAAAATGTCGATCTGTCCAGTGAGCCCTGAGGACTGGTCTGGGAAACACTGACTTAAACAAAAGCCCAGACTCAGTACTCACAACAATATTTAGTTGTCACAACAGACAAATGAGCTAGCAAGACCAACAACAGAATCAAAAAATACAAACCTTTGACAAACTTCCACCAACCAGGATATTATAATATTTTTTTGAAACAACACAGTGACTAATTATGTTACATAATTTACCTAACAATAATGCTTCAGAAATGGTGTTTATCAAGCTTCTCCTGTGTATCACAATGCACACTAAATTCTTTCAAAATAAATCATGTTTCCTATGCGAGTTCTGCAGTGAAAGGAATGCTTCACCCTCACTGCACCAGTCAAAGTATGGGCTTCCACCATGAGAAGTCACACTAGATGTTCAAAACAACCGATGCAAGAAAAAATACTAAACAAACATGAGGCAGAACATCTAAAGACAAAATTCCACAAAGCTGGACAAGGGCCAAATAATTCAGATAAATAAAGCAGCCTCTACAGAGAGGTGGAAAAACAAAACAAGTTAAAGGAGTGTGCAAATGCTGGGGGGGGACCCCAGCAGGTCACAGAAGGCAGACTGCAGCCTCCGGGGGACAAGTCTTAAACAGGGATGAATCGACTGCGGCTGGGTTCCCCACAGCACGTGGGCATCTCCCCTGACACCTGCCAAAAGATGCCCCGGGCTACCTCCTCCTGATGACATGGACGGGCTACCTCCTCCTGATGACATGGACGGGCTACCTCCTCCTGATGACATGTATGGGCTACCTCCTCCTGATGACATGGACGCCCCACCCCAGCAGATTGCGTCAATGGAGAGGCGCAGAGTAACTTGACTGGAGGATAAATATTTATACACTGCGATATGAACAAGCTGTGCAGTCAGTGCGCTGGTGCTAATGAGCCTCCTTCCCGCGTCCAGCAGGAACGCCCTTCTGCTGCCTCGGGTAATGTCACAACTCCTCTGTTCAGACATACCCCGGACCACATGGCGGAGCCACTGGCGGCCCTAGCGGAAAAAGACGCCAACTCGTTGTCAGGACTTTGTGTAAGGGAGGCTGCAGGACAGACATGGAGCACACGGAGATGGCCAAAGGAGGTCAGCCAGGCCTCAGGGAGCCTGGAGCCAGAGTCCTGCACTGTAATTACCCTTTTTGTCTGGGACAGATTTATAGACACCGGAAAATTTGCATCAATGTAGCCTAATGTTGTCAATCAGCTGAAGTGCAGCTCAAAGGGTTTTGAATGTTAGATTGCATCCATCTGACCTATGAGACAAAAAAAACATTTTTTCCAACTGATGTAGTAGACTGATGATGCACATGAACCATTTCACAGCCGTCGGGAAGAGACTGCAGCCGGAGCAGCATGTGGTGGTATGTCAGATATTCAAACAAGCTGATCTTCAGACAAGAAGAAGGGCCCTTTCCCAAAACAAAAGCAATTCCAGGTTCAGGGCAGAGGCAAATGTCAACGCAGAAAAGGGAATATCGAACTGTGTTTAAAAATCATGCAGTAATGAGGCATATTAGTCTCATCTTGTTAATGAGAGAGGAATCACATAACCGGAGAGAGAGACGTCAAACCTACTGCAAAAAAAAGGGCTAAAATTAGAGATTACAAACATATCCGCAGAAAATCAGCCCTCATCAGCATAGACATCAAAAGCTTTAATACAGGAGTGAAGGAATCAAGCCTAATGCCTATCGGAGACATGCGAACGGCATGTAGGAGACATCAGCGCCCAGCACAGCAAAACCCAGGGAGAAAACACCCCCACCACATTCCTCGTGCACGACTGCATGCCAAGCCCAGCGTTAAGCTAACACCGTGAGCGCAGAGGAGCCTTCACGCTACATCACAAGCCATGGCCAGACGACACTGATTATACCAAGAAAAACACCATCTAAAAGACAAACCGTTTAATACGAAGAACGCAAACAGCTGCACCTTCCTCTAGCCCTCAGTTCTACATTTAATATACTTTTTGAAAAATAATGAGGAAGTGCAGCCATCATGATTCCATAGCTTATGCATCATAGTCATTATTAAATGATGGATTTTATATGTCATTTGATCAAATATGAAGGGCCGTCATGTTTCTAGAATGATCTCCTGCAGGAATTCACCGCCATCAAAGGTGTGCTGACCACAAGGGTGAAGACACCACACACTAAGCTGCCATTGGCAAACTTAAAGCACTTATTTGACAGATCAATGAAATCATACAGCCTCATGCCTGAGGTGTCACTCAAAGGAACATCACACACTGGCACAAACCAGCCACCATGCACTGCATTCTTACGGACACTTTACACTGTGAGGGCCAGTCCAGATATGCGAGTGTCATACTTTTTTCATAAAGCAATGCGGTAAATTAAAGGTGTAACGGTCACCTTACTGAACACGTTTCACCACAAGGGACTACAGCAAATGTTTATGGCTAATCTAAGATGCATTTAAACAAACATTTTAACATTTTTTAAAATGTACAGAATGCTGCAGACACCAGCCTCAGCACAGTGACTGGACTCCGCCCTATCCCAGGAATCCCAGAATGCATGGCCCGGCCCCAATCCAGTTCACAGAGAGGTTGCTGATCCATGCTGGAGTCAAGACACTGACCACTGCACAATATTCCACAGAGAGTGTGACCCACTAACCCTGTAAATTCCCCATAAAGTAGGAAGGTGTTTGCTGCTGATCCCAACTTCAGTGGCATGTCATGGATTCAGCACGTTCCACACGTCCTGGCGAGTGTCCAGGGAGAAAAGGCAGCACGGGCGTGTGCTGGGTCTTACTCAACCCACACCGGCTAATACTGGCAGCACATTATCTGCCTGACTTGTATGCCAGTTCTGACAAAAATCACCGATGCCAGACAGATGAATGTAAGGAAATGTAACGTAAACACAAACTTCTTGCAACCTCGCACTTACAGATGTCCTGCATTCCAGACTTCATTGTCATGTGTGACTTAACAGGTACAGCAAGTTTGTGGGGGGGGTGTATTTAAACCAGCTCTAAGATCGCAGCAGAGAAACAGGCTTTCTGGAGACTTCCATGGGTTTGCCAACATAGAGAACAGAGACAGCCCAAGGCAAAAGCAGAGGGTGACTGATGTCATTCCACTTCAGACAGGAAACAGCACTGTGTTTTGTTTTTTTTTTTTTAAATCATGCTCCATAACAGATCTTTAAAAACAGACACACTGACTGGAAACATGTGCCATGCCAAACCATGCCACTCACAGTGAACCAGCTAACCTCACAGTCATGCAAATACATCAGCAGCACAGTTATTAAAAGGCGACACTTTGCAAACAGAGGATGAGTCATCTTTTGTGGCCACACGCAAACTGCTGCTGCACACTCTGTTCCTAGGGCCATAAACTGAACGTCTCACAAAAATAAAACCCAAACACTGAAGTACCTCTCATCTTTATTAGATGATTCAATAATTTAAAACAAACGCCATCTTCAAAGATGGCAGCTTCGCATTTTTAAAAACAGTTTTTATGATGGGCCTGAACAAGACAATCCATGATTTGAGATGGGGGAGCAGAAATGTGGTCTGTCTGGCTGGGAACTGGGAGGGAGCAGAAACGTGGACCTTCTGGCCACCATTACACAAAGTTCATTTCCCCTGCAAAACGAACACTGTAGGCACAAGCAACTGGACTCGGCAGGGTTTTCGGCCTGTGGGGGGGCTGGGGGGGGTGACCAGAAATGCACAGGCTACAACCAAACCTCTTAGTTGTGAGACCAGCAGACAGGAACGGCAGTGTGAGGGAGTATTATGCAAGCGCATGTCCCAGCTTGGAGGGTTCATCTCCTGCAGTGATTATACCCTAATCCCACCTCAGAAATCAATCAACAGGCCGCCCAGTAGCTATCAGGGAACTCCATGTTTCTGAAGATGTCCAAGCACCAATAGTGAAAACCATGAAAGATGCTCCCTCATACCCACCAGTCTGGGAACCCCCGCCACAGCCTGCTGGAGCACAAACCTTTTATATGCGCCATACATTTCCATAAAAGCCCCGCACATTTCACAAGACGTCTACTAGACTTTGTAGATTTGTAGATTTGTTTGAAGTGCATATAAAATGTTTTTAGTCAAAATTCCATAAATATTTATAAAAAAGTCCAATACTTGGGCTCCAGGAACCTCTGGAAGCACTTCATACCCACATTCAGCTTTTGACAAGCTTAGGGACAGTGTGTGGCTCAGCAGATCAAGACACTGTGCCTGTCACCCGTCCAAATGCCCTGGTTGGCTACATAAATGTAATGCAATAAATTTGTCCTGAAAATTGATGGATGATTCTGGAACCTCTTTGGCGAATCATTTAACACTTAAAGACAGCTGGGTGAGATTTTCCCCAAACAGACATCAAAGTTCAGAGGTGACCCTGACACACATAACTACGATACCTCTGCTGGACTTATTTCTGAATAACACATTGCCTCAAATGCTAAGTACAGTTGCCTTGTTTCCACCAACGCAGTGCTGGAGCTGGCGCCAGGTCTTTTCTCAATCAGGAACTGGTTCCTTGTGTTTCCACCACAAAACACTGGCCCTGGACCAGAAAAAAAGGCTACACCACAGCACAGAAAAGTTCATCTCAGAATTTTGAACCATACCGTAAGCGAAAGTGGGACGGGACATCATGTCTAAACCTTCCAACTCCCAGGCTTATTAGCAGGATAACCTTACATAATTTGTTTAATTCCGTCAAAAAAGATCGATCTGCATTAATAATGAATTATAAACATATTGTAGGTCGAACAACTTAAATATTGTGCCACTTGAGTGGTGAAGAGATCATGAGACTGACAGCAAAGCTCAACTTTTAGCAGGCCGTTTTACTGCATGATTTCTTAAAGGACAGTGGTAAAACAGCGAGTGAGAATAAACTCACTTACACACACAAACTGGAGAGAAATAAAGACTTAAAGGAGACAAAAGTGGATACAGGCAAAAGAGACAGAGTGCAATGAGTCATACTCTGAAAACTATGAGACTTAAAGGCTCATTTTTTTGGTTTGGCAGCTTATAAAAACTTAAAATCCAAAACAGATCAAAATAAAAAAAAATAAATGGAATACATATGAACCTTTACACTTCTGCCTATGTGACATCTCCATTCCCATTCTCTTTTGAAACCAGTGGAAATGCGGGCAGGTTCTCAAATGGCATCAAGTGAGAACCAGCCCAGCACCGGCACCAGCACCAGCTCTGCCTCCATGTTGGTGGAAACCAGGTAAGTGAGAAGCAGATGAGACAGGGAATACCTTCACTGGCCATCTGGAGAAAGGGATTCTTTAGCCCATGTCAAACTAACAATGTAGGTTTCAGAAAAACCACATCCGTGAGCAGTGAGCTCACAGGAGAGTCAGCAGCTTGTTAATTCCCCACAATCACAGTTTTGACTACAGAGTCGGACTGCCTGGCATAAACACGGAGTAGAAACGGCACACTGGTGCAGTACTCCAGGCCAGCACCTCACAAACCAGGAGTTGCAGTCAACTTCAACACGAGCGCAAGCAAGGAACAGTACACCTGGGACCTGGGCACTTTGGACCAGAGATCAAATGAGAGGAACGGCAAGTGTTTCACCCGGGATGCATGACAAACAAGGTGGGGGAGAATGGGAGAAAGACAGCACTACTGCATTTACACCACGCCTGGGAACATCACAGGGCCAGAAAGGACGCAATCCCAGAAAGCAGAATTCCATCCATAAACCAGACAGTTGGTTTTAGCTATCAAACTACTTTAAAAGCATCCAAAGAAAAATGTTTTCCAAAAAGCCTGTTTCTTTCACAGTTTGGAAATCTACAGAGAGCAGGATCATGCCCTTTAGAAAGATGGCATCTTCCTTATGAGCACCAGCCACGGGTGCTCTGGTCAGCTTCTCTCAATTTGTATGTTCAGCTTGTTTATCACACCATTGACCCTTCTAGTCCCATTCAAGTAAAAAAAAAAAAAATGGCAGCTTTTTCGACAGATTGATGAGGGTGAAAATGTTCACTGGAACTAGGACAGAAATGCAGTGTTCCATTTTGTTCTACATGCCTAGCAGAGTAGCCATAATTTTAGTAGGTTTGCCCTTTAGCTGTAAAGAAAATAAATACAACATCCAGGTTTATCTGTGCCACAAATATAGGGGCTGGATGCTTGTTCTACAATGAAAATTCCATCTAGAGAGTGCAGCAAACATGGCACTGTTCTAGCACAATAGGATGACCTCCCTCCTCTGCCCCCTGGTACCAGGTACACAGGGTAAGATGGGTCCCACCTCAGCTACACCCTCCAGCAGAGCATTTAAGCCACAGCCTAAATCACTGTACGAAGAACTCTGTGAGAAGAGGCAGATGGTCTGGCATGCTGATTGGTCAGACAACTCAGCGGGACACCTGGGTGGCAATGCCCCAGTGGAGATAGACCCAACCCCCAGTACCAAATCCAAAGGGACAATCGAGCATAAAAGCCGTGAAAGCTGAGAAGCATCTCCTGACACACCGACACCATCTCCACAGTCTGGGAGGTGGTGCCAAACTGGACCCCACTGCGCTATTATAAATGTGAATGACTGCCCAAGCATCAATCACTGGTACTAACTTGCAGCAAAATATTTCCTTTGAAGGTCTGAACCATTTCATCCAAGACCAGCAAACAATCTGGCAAGAGGGGCATCCCAGGAGCCCAGGAGAGCGGCAGCTGCTGCTGGGGCTGCCACAAGCCAGGTTTAACCGTAGCACCCAGACTTCACCTGCGGATCGCCACTCCCCTGCTCGGGAAGAATGATCTGTCCTTATGGAGCACACTCCAAAACAATAATTCCTGGGCATTTTATGGGACGGTTATCCAAATCGCTTAGTTAAATATTACCCCCACCTCCACCCTGAAACCTAACTTGCCATGAGGTTCCTTCCGAAATAAACACCTAATCACACGATAAACAAAAATGCAGGAATGCAGCCTGCTTTGGTAGGTCTCTGTTTTGATAGACCCAAGCTCTGTCTCCCAAACGCCTTCTCTGGGTTGCTGGGCCACTGAGTTGTTAGTTTCCCTGCATATATGATGAGAGGCACATCTTGCAGCCCATGGTTACACTGTTCAAATCAGTAAACAGCCATGCTTGTTATCTGGACAATCATAGCACCACGCAATGTACACCCAGCGTACAATTTACAGACAGTTAAACGACATGCTATCAGTACTAGCTGTTTACATGTATAGATCCTGCAAAGCTTGTGGAAACAGTCTTACATGGGGATTAAAAGCCAGCCAGCTAAATCAGGGCTTTTTACAGATCAGTAATTGGTACTCGAGGTTGCCTTCTGACTGTTTTAATGATAGCTCAGCAGTAGGGCTGCACAATTAATAATAAAAAAACTGCAATCTGGATTCACAGCTCTATGCGATCTCATTTCAAAACTACAATGGTTCTTCTGCATTGTATTACATCAGCTGGATGAAAACAAGCGCTCCCACTTTTCCCCAGAAAGTCTCAAACATCCCATAATTCTGCATTCTTTTTAAAGGGCACTTTTCAACCGCACCAGGTACCTTAGTTTTGGTACTTCGAGAAGGTACCAAAAGTACGGCACTTCAAAATGTTGGTTTTCCACTGGCGTGAAAACTGGCACCGGCACTGAATGACATCAAAGAGTGAGGCGGGGTATTTTGTACTGAATTCGAAAAATGGCTGTATATTATTATAGGGCTGGCCGATGTGCAATATTAAAACCAAAGTCACATGTTACCCGCATGCAATTCTTACATCACTAGCTTGCTAGGTTAAGATCAGGCTGTTTCTTACTTTCAATTCTGTATACGGACATTATAGTGCAGAGAGTTTAAGTACGCTAAAACGTTTTTACTCTGTTACAGGAAAAAAAAAATGATCAAGTTTTGCTATTTTAATCATCATTCCTTTTCAAGATCTATTATACATTTAAAAATCAGTTTAAAGTTTACCGCCGTTGCTTTTGCATGACCATTGCATGTTGTCTCCGAGACAATCATAATCATTTTCATCCTTGTGGTTTAAATCACTCCTAGACGGGCTTGTGAGATATTTCTGTTGAACTCCTAAATAAATACCCCAATATTTATTACAAAATCACATTGCAATACTAAGAAATTTTCCATTACCATGATGTCCTACTATAGTATGCAAAATACTTTTTTTCTTTTTATGCTATACTGATCCTGATCTGTGGTTCTTCTGACCAGATCGCAGTTAAGGTCTCTTCATTTGTCCACCATCCATTATTAATTATTATTATTATTATTAGCCTCATTTATCGTTGTTTTCTGAGTTCAGAATGGTGGTTGCATCGTTTTTCAGAGGCAGGCTATATTTGCATATCGCTTTCAACAAATAAAGCTTTTCAAGTCCCACCCAAAAGTACCAAAAGAGTACTCCACTGGCATTTTTGGTACTGGAACTTTTGGTTAGCCGTTTCAGTTACCCTAACTGAATGACCAATTGAGTATTTCCTTTCTGCTGTCAGAAGTTGATATGCCGGTCCTGGATCAATCATATGTTTGGCACAGTCATGTTTTGTTGTATTTAATGTGTTTAATGAGCGCAATAAACGTCTAAATTTGACAAAAAAAAATTGTTACATACAATCGTGATCTCAATTCTAAGCAAAAGAATGTGATTCACATTTTTCAGGATCGCGCAGCCCTACTCATCAGTGATCTGGAGGGAAGGAAAGGGACTGAGTGGCAGGAACCCTGTGCGACTCAGCACAGACTTAATGCGCTGGAACTGCTCAGCACTCGCAGCTTCAATTAACAAAAATGAAACATCAAACAACTGAGGCAAGAAAAGCAACTTGAAAGACCCAGTTGCTAAACAAATTCCACATCATCCTGTCTCAGGGAGTACAGGGTACAAGGCTGGGGTACATCCTAGCCAGGACCCCGGTCCATTACAGGGCACAAGGCTGGGGTACATCCTAGCCAGGACCCCGGTCCATTACAGGGCACATATACGCATGCATACACACATATTCTATAAGCAATTTAGAGACACCAAATGCATGTCTATGAACTTCAGGTAGATACCGAAGTACCTGGAGGAAACGCATGCGTCACAAGGACAACATGGCAGCTCCACAGAGAGCCATGGCAGAAGTCAAACGTCCAAGCCAGGAAATGAAAAGCAGCCCTGCGGTCAAGAGCCACCATGCCAACCCATTTCAAATTTAATTTTTAATTCCGGAAAAAAGCCACCCAGAATATAGACACGGAGGAGAAAAGCCATTATTTTTCCATGCCTCAGCTGCGCGTCTGTCATCGTGCTGCAGCACTCCATCCCAGCCCAAAGCCAGACACAGGACAGACAGCTTAGCTTCCCTTTCAAAGGGGTTTTATATAGTCATTACCTTTTATGCAAGCTCCGCATATATAATTTATGGAAGGCAACATGTTATTTTATTTATTTGTGTAGTTAAAGAACTGACGTGACATGATGTGGCAGAAACTGGGAAACTGACCTCGTTCATCACGCGAGTTCTCAGTAAAATGAAGCTTTCCCCTCCCCCAGTGCCACTCGAGGTCCCAGCTGCATGCGCCACCCACACAGAAAACGTCCAGCACAAATCAGGATCATGAGCAAAGTGCCATGTACACATATACATGTAACCCCACAGCGAGGCTAACCTGGGGGGGCACATTTGATCACGCCCCATGAACACATGCCAGAAAAAACACAACTGGTGCAACCTTGGAATCATGCGTCTTGCCCAGTGACTGTAACGATGCATGCAGCTTAAGTTTCATTCAGAGCACTGTGGTAGTGGATTCAGAGGAGGATTGTAGGTTTAAGGTGAGACAGTACTGACATAAGCAACCAGCAACAGCATAAGTACATAGCCAATTATGGCTGCTTCCGGGGATTTGTGCTGATTCATGGAAACCTTCCTACTGAGCCATCCAACAGTGCGGTCGTGTGCAAGGGAAGCCGGCTGGCCGGCCGATCGCGGAGTGTCACACAAGGGCACGACATCATCTCCCAGCAGCAACGCGCACAGGGTGGCGGGACCCTGAGTGTGTGGTGGGTGCAGCTCCTTCTAGAAGAAAGGTGAGCACGTCTGCCACTACCACACACCTGCAAAGACTGTCTGAGGTACCCAAAAGGCAAAGCAGCCCCGAAAAGGGTTATTTTTAAAGGAAATCTAGGTAGCAGTCCAGAGAATGGCAAGCATGTGTGTCACGACATATTTTTAGGGAACCTTCAGGATACCGACAGCAAACTGAGAACAGCCTGAAGGTATGACAATGCAAAGTAAGTTCATTAAAATCTGCAGAATTAAAATTCCTATAAAACACAATAACATCCAACGAACAAAAAAAATGAAAAAAACAAAAGTTCAAACATGGATTTCAAAAAAAAATTTTGAAATGTTGCAACAATTACAGAAACCATGCAGAAGCTGTGTCGAATTCTGCATCACTGAAAGACAACAGCATCGCACCCAAAATCACACGGTCAACATATGACATAAAAGGATGAATGACAACAGAATCAGGACTAACAGCATCACACCCAAAATCACATGGTTGACATATGACATAAAAGGATGAATGACAACACAAATGTTGTGGACAAGTAAACTAGCAAACTAGCAAAGAATGTCGCACACAAGCATAGAGGTTCCAGAGATGGAGGCACAACGAAAGACTGATGTTAAAGTTGTCCACCAAGGGCTGTTCAGTACAAGAGTCCCAGAAACCAAAATCCCTGAAGGAAATCTCTAGAAGGTCACTTTATGACAGTCACAGTTGGACTGGTCAAAGAAAACAAATGATCTCTTTTAAGAGGAAGAAGTCCAAATTAATCAAACTCTGGTCAATCCTAATATCAGCTTTAAACATGTTTTATCTCCTAAATTACAGCTTTTCGGTGGAACTCAGTGGAAAAGCTGGCACAACAGTCCTGAGGGTGAACAGGAGGACAAAATGATTCAACCCAATCATCTGTGACACCCACACGGTGAACAAGCACACAGCGGGGAATCCAAAGTACTTACTAAGAATGGGCATGCGAAGGACACCATGATAAGACTGTTTCTTTAAATTCCTTACCTCAAAGGTTTCTTTAGTTTTGAGTAATGAAGGAGTGCCAAAGATTTATGTGTGGCCAGTTTCCCCTTCAGCAAGAAAAAAAAGCGTGTTACTTTTGGGCCCAAAACCCTACTGTGAGGGTATGACCAAGAGCTAAAAGAACGACTGCAGGATTCCCAAAGTCCCTCCTAGGCGACAGCTCATAGGATCTGGAGACAAACGCTCACATCCGCTGCTTGACTCAGACTGTTGCCTAATTTCATGCGGTCTGAGTGTAAATGCAGCCATTTCCCCACCGGCTTGCCGAATGCCAAGAAGCGCGTTACCACTCCCACATATTTACCTTGCCTGTAGAGGACATACAGCCACATTCACTGCTTACTGTTAAAATACCAGGGGGGGCAGGACTATAAGAAAAGACAAAATAATTAAATATCACATTTCTTATAACTTACTGAAATCAGACCATCGGGTTAAAGGCCATAATAGGGAGGCAACTGTAGCAATTTCACATCAGTACTTTTTGCCAGAAAACACGTGTTTTAACTGCAGAATCCTCTCCTAACAGAGCTCAGATTTCATGTTACCTGTCATGGCTATTTTATGAACCAGCTCTTAGATTCATGGAATATAACTCCTATTTGTGTGTGTGTGTGTGTATATGTATTTATGTGTATATATTATATGTAATAAGATAAACATAACACATCCTGTTACTAGCTAACACACTAATTTGAGTCTTAACGCATGTGACTCCGGCCATCTTATACTCGTTTCTACGTTAAGTGCAGGAGGAAATTAAAACCGCACTTAAAGTGTAAGATTTTACAGCTGTTTGTAAATAGCTTTTAAACCGACAGGAACTGCCGAGCACCACAAGAAAACCGTCGGTCAATTAAAACTCCGTCACCCTGCGCTAAAACCTCGCCGCAGATGAATGACATTCATGCAAAGTTGCGCACCACATTTGACATTTGTAACATTTATGGAGGTAAGAGGTATTCAGGTATTAAATAATATAATGCAACAGGAAAGTGCATCAGGTATGGCGATGACATCTGTACAGCCGGTAGGGACCTGATGCAACCCGAACATCAGGACGATGTGCCCGAATATTATATCGACTCTCAAGAGAGCCACAACGGAGTTCTGCATTGCGGTGTCCCAGCAAGCCCGAAACACGGGGCTTAGACCGCCCGGTGTCCGCCACCAGGATGACCTGCATCTCCACCATGTATGTGACATCAAAGGGGATGGCCGCATGGAAAAGTCAAGCCCGGACACGGCGCACATTAGATCGGAGAGGAAGGCAGCAGAAAGCGGCGTGTGGCTCCCGTCCCCCGTACAGTCGGCGGGTATCCTGCTCACCTCGCCCGGGTTACATGCCGGACACACAGCCGGCTTCGGCTCACGGATACACCGACTAAAGGGGACATTTGGCGGCCCAATTAAGCGGTATCCTTAATTACTGAGCAGAACGCGACCCTCCGCTGGTGTATGACGGATAGCGGGCATCTGCGTAAATTTACACCGCGACTGGAAGCCAGTTCGCCGTTAATATCCATCTCCGCGAAGAGAGCCGACACCGCCGCGGCTCGGAGAGCTTAGCCGGACGGACCGCCCCCCGGACCGAGCCCGGCTACAACTTTGGACGCAGCCGAAGAAATCCCGGTCGTCAACAGACAGGCACACGCACGGTGTTCGAGAGCAAAAGAGACCCTCCGTTTAGTCAAGGAAGACAGCGAGCAGCTTGAGACGGGGAGCCGCCTTACCTCAGCCCCCGGCTCAGTGCGCTCCTCCGCGCCGCCGGACTCCCTTTGGATGGACGGCAAATGCAGCGGTGGGAAAAGCCGCCAAAAGCCGCACAAAAGCCCTCAGTCCCGACACAGTGATCTCCGTTCACACCATTCCCATTAGGCTTTACCACTGCGCAGTTCAAAAAACCATATTCCCCCACTTATTTTTTTAAAAAAGAAAGAAAGAAGCCCCAATCCCGTCTGCCCGTCTCACGCCTACCACGACTCCGAGGGTTTCTCTGCTAATCACTGCCAGCTCTCACACTCGAGCATTGCGCGCTCCCGCTACAATCTTCGACGGTGGGGGCGCTAGCGAGAAACTGCGGGAAACGGCCGTTGCCGTGCGACGCCGTCGCAAAGCCTGTGTCGTAAAACGACCAAAATCGATTTTCGGCGTCCGTCGTCGGGGGCCTGCAATGAAGAGCCGCCGCTATTTCCTAAGCTTGTGTTATTCTGTGTGTGCACAAGGTAAGAGGGATCACGAGACTGAGCCTGATGTTGCTGAGCATGTGAGGATGCACCACAACTTCGCGTAAACTGTTTAGGGTGTATCACTGTTTGTTTTTACATGATAAGCTAGTTATACTCCGCATTGCAGTTGTTTATCCAGTTGATTAAGTAGCGGAGCTAAATGTAATACTAGATTGATGACGACATGTCATATGCCCATACTCGCGACAATTGAGAATGAATAGTTTTGAATGAGAGAGAAGCTTTTGCCGATGTTTGTTTTGGACAGAAATTAGGCAGCTAGATATGTAATTTCGGTGTGCTACTAAAAGTGCGTAATTTTAAGATGATGATGCTAAAACGACTTTTCTGTGGTACCGCCCTATGTGAAATAACGTGCAGCAAACGTGAAGCAAAACGTGAGCAAGGGATTATGTGCTCTGCATCTGTCAGTGATCAGCGTTATCACTGTACGGTATTTCTTCTGCAGGGCCAGAGAGTAATAAACACCATCGAGTTTCAGTTCGGTAGAATGAGAAAGACCCCTCTTTCCAGTCAGATTCCCTTAGTACTGCCGTGTGCTTTACGTTGGCGCTCCACTGTGGGGCCGGAAATCACACGACCTACACCCCTGGGCCGGACATGACGTTATGCAAAGTTCAGGAATGGAGGCGAAGTATAGGATAGAGCTTATTACAATATTATTATTACTTAGTATAATTTCATATTTATATATGTGTGTAATATTAAATATTACTACAATTTTATAGAATTATAGTATAAGTATTGTTATTACTAATAATAAACCATAATAATGTATAATAATAATAATATCCTATACTATCTTCACTAGGATTATATCGTATTATTCTGTATAATGGAGGATATACCACCACTAGGGGACGCAGAATCACATGACCCCCACGCTGGATATGACGTTAGTGCCACATCCAGAACTAACTTCATTAATCCAGCCTACTGAGCTCTCTTTAGAAGCGTCAGGTCCAGGACAGGAGTCGAGTTTCCGGCCCCACAGTGGAGATGACAGAGGTCTGCAGCCAGACACTGCCCTAAATGCATAGGCTGTTTCTGCCTACCTCTGGTCATACACACAGTCGGATGATGTTTCGAATGAGCTGGCACCGTGAGTGTGTTTCCAGCAACATCTCCGAGTTCGGCATGACAGAGACGACAGACAGTCTTGGTCTTATCAGCAGTTTTCTCTGGTGTAAATCATTGGGATATCAGAATGTTCCCAAACCGCCCGTTATGACTGACTGTAGCCAACATGAGCCGTAACAAACCCACAGCCACAAGCAGCGTAATGTTTCCGTGGTGAACATCCACTTGTGTATTTAGGTTTACCCTGTGTCAATAGATAAATGTATTCATTTCATTATGCGTACCGAACTGAAAATGATGTAACCAAATGGCACATAACAAATATGTGTGCCGTTATAGCCGCATGATAGTTACAAAAGAATGCTTTAGCTGTCAAAGTGAGCTGAAACCCAGTAAGATTAAAATTCATACTATATAACCTCAGCGGGACTTCCGGAAAAAGCAGTTTAAATTGGAATTGAAAACATTGACTATGGAAACAGGGATGGAGGATCGATTTGCGGTATCTGGCTATGGGGGGGAAGAGCAAGAATTTTTACATGAAAAACAGCTAGTGATCGTTTCATATTTAGCTAGAGGATGATTCTCTTGGTAACGTTCTGTCACGTTTAATTTAAATTCTATCACGGGAAAAATTTCCTGAAAATTTTAGGCCAGCAACATGTTTTCTCTCAGATGCCTGTAGAGCAGAATAATTTTATAAAATGCATGCACTGTTCATGACTAGTTTGCTCACGGTAAAGCGCCAGTAAGTAAAACTACGCCGTGTGAATATTGTGATCACAGTAAGGGTGTAAGTGAAGGTAAATGTAATGAAAAGTCTGTCTAGTAGCTCACATCCAACCGCAGCCCGTTGGCTAGCTAAGCTCCTGTCGCTGGTGTCTCCCAGGTAGTGCATCCGCCCCTCTGCGTGCTGCAGAATGGACCCTGTGGTCTTGAGCTACCAGGACAGTCTTCTCAGGCGCTCTGACGTGGCCTTGCTGCAGGGGCCGCACTGGCTGAACGACCAGGTGATTGGCTTCGCCTTCGAGTACTTTGCCACAGAGCGCTTCAAGAACCTGAATGGGACGGCCTGCTTCATTAGTCCCGAAGTCACACAGTTCATCAAGTGCGCCACGAGCCAGGAGGAGCTGGCACTCTTCCTGGAGCCCCTGGGCCTGCCCGCCCGCCGCCTGGTCTTCCTGGCGGTCAACGACAACTCCCACCAGATGGCCGGTGGCTCGCACTGGAGCCTGCTGCTGTTCCGGCGTGCGGGGGCCCGATTCTCACACTACGACTCACAGAGCGGCAGTAACTCCCTGCACGCCCGCCGCATCGCCGGCAAGCTCGAGTCCTTTCTCGGGGCTGACGGGAGAGTGGCATTCAGCGAGGAGCTAGCTCCCGCACAGCAGAACAGCTACGACTGCGGCATGTACGTCATCTGCAATGCCGAGGCTCTGTGTGAGAGCGCCGGGCAAGAGGGCGGCCCGCAGGCCCTCGCGCAGACCATCACACCGGCGTATATTACACGCAAGCGGGCTGAGTGGTGCGAGCTGATACAGAGACTCTCCCGTCAGAAGAAGTGACCTGTCAGGGCCAACTTCCTCTCTTAAATACGCTAGCATGAGTGTTTGAGACAGGAGCACATGTAGTAAGAACTATGGTAACTAAACATACTGGGTGGTAATTACAATGCTAACCACTACATATTTTTTACTCTCAATCTACTAAAGTAATATGAAAAGGCAACTGACAGACTGTATAACTAGCTATAAAAATATCTGACTTTCTCATAAATGGTAACATTGCAACGTTCTGAGTGCCTGAAAGAGAAGAGAAAGTGTGCCTGTCATTCATCCATATATTCAGAATTTTATTTATTTACAAACGTGTGCAAGAAGGGTAAACTTGTACTTTTATCGATTTTTCTTCAGACATCTGCATAGAGGATTATATGCAGTTTCGAGTAAAGCAGATTTCTGAGGTATAGCTTGTAAATTTACTTATTATTTTAGAATATGCATCCTATTAAGTATTATTTTTTGCCGAACCCTAGACCATATTGTTGAAAATCAACGAAAGTGCAACAAACTGAGCTGGTGAATGGCGCCTTAATCAGAAAATGATGGATTGTGCAATGCTTATGGGTGGAATTTAACAAATTTTAGCTCACCTGCCAAAATCAGTCGTTATAATCAATATAATGGACAGTATTGACTTGCACACATTTGATTTGTGCATTTTGTAGAGCACAAGACATCTAAAATTTGGCATCAACTTTAAGCAGACAGCTAGTTTGTCATTTGCATTAGTTATGACTTACTGACTATCGCTGCTGTTTCCGTGTGTGAGGCGGAAGATTTGGATGGATTCCGTCAGCAAGCAGCACAAGATAAGCAGAGTGGCTTGGTTGGGTGAAAACGGGGGATTCCAAATATGCCGTTTTGTTTTAAGCCAACGACGTACTTCATGTTTACAAAGTGTTTTTCCTCAGGGTTGTTTCTGAGAAATGAAGGTGCATCAGGAATGTCATTCTGCTGAACATGTACATCGATGGTTCTGGTACTTTGCTGACCTTCTTAACTTCCAGTGCCTTGGAAGTGAATCTGATGCTGTTTTAGGCAGCAGAGCAACTGCGCTGGAGAAGGACGAGGCGTGACCAGCACCAAGATGGATGGACTCACCAAAAAGAGCATGAGGAGACCCAAACAGAACATTCTGGAGAACTGGCATTTATGCTTGGAGCAGATGATAATAAGCAAATAGCCCATTGTCCACCCTTCATCCCATCCGATGCCTTTGGTTTCACGTTGGTGGGTCAGTCAGACTGCACACCACCACACGCTGAACTTGTCTTGTTTCCAAGTGGGGCATCAGTGTCTGAGGGTGTCCATTGGAGGGCCAGAGAAAGTTGGTAGGAAGCGCACCGTTTTGTCCCATGGCTGGGCCCCCCCGGGGTTTAGGCTGACAGCCTTGAAAACGGAAACGTCACCAGTGCTGCTGGGATTTTATCAGTCTGGGGGGGAAACGTCTGCAGGAAGTGTTTTACAAGATTTCAAAAAGCTTTACATGATTGGATTAGGCCTTCTGGCCCCGCAGAGTGTGTTTTTAAGTAATAGAGTTTCCTCAGCTATTTAACATTTTGACAGCAGCTTTAAGTGCGACCTGCTGAATTCTTGATCTGTGTTCCATTTTTGTGCTGTTGTATATTTTCTTTCAGTAAGGTATGTCTCTCTTTTTTACACCACTTCATTCATTACTTAAAACAGTGTGAAATATGTTTATTTTCATCCTGGATTGCAGATGTTAAACACAACTAAAGTACCCATTAATTGAGGGAGAATGAGGTATAATTACATTCGCATGCTGGAGGGGCCCGTGTTAAGTCCCCCCCTTCCCCCCGATGAGTGCGGCGTGATGCTCCCCTCCTCCCTCCGCGGTGTTAATGCTATAGGAATTCTGAGTGATGGCAGTGTTTCCCCGAAAGAGTCTCCACTCTGTAGCAGATGGAGGAGCAGTAAGGGAAAGCGGCCCCCAGCCGCTGCGGCGTGACAATTTTGGTTTATAGCACCAGAGCCAAACTCCTGTGGGCCTGGAGTATCCCTGCCTTCCTGCACAACTCGTTTATGGGATCGGTAATCCTGAGAGCCTGAGTGCGCGTCCTGCGCTGCAGCTACACTCTAGTACAGCCTGTGCATAACACTGCTCAACTACCCCCCTCCCCCCCAGGGCTTATGTAGAGATTTGTATATGTTAAGGCTGATTTATACTTCTGCGTACCCTACGTCATAACCTGTGGGGTAGCCTGTGCTGTACCCTGCACCATAGCCTGT
>JAODKC010000009.1:997050-1008511 GCA_026777985.1 Mormyrops attenuatus
TAGATAAGATTTTAACAACTCTGAGCTATTAGTTAGGTTCTCCCCAAACGAGCTTGGTGGGCCGAATGGCCTCCTCTCGTTTGTAAATTTCTTATGTTCTTATGTAAACCCACAACACCAACTGAGAGAGATGGATATTTCAGGTTAATGAGAAAACTGGTTGTTTTAATATAAGGGTGGAATTCCATTAGAATAAATACCTAAGTGACAGAGCTGATCCTGCGTACGTGGGATGGATGCGACTCTGGAAAGGCCTCCCTGTGGACCTGCGTACGTGGGATGGATGCGACTCTGGAAAGGCCTCCCTGTGGACCTGCGTACGTGGGATGGATGCGACTCTCGAAAGGCCTCCCTGTGGACCTGCGTACGTGGGATGGATGCGACTCTCGAAAGGCCTCTCTATGAGCCTGTGGACTGTAATGTGGGTCCAAAGACATGGCAGGTGTGTCTGTAACCCCACCTGTGGTTACTTTGCGGCTCATTTTTAAAAGTGACAAAAAAAAAATAAATCACATGTTATAGCCAATAGTCTGATACTAACCTGTTTTAATAGAGTCAGAGAAAGACTTGTGTATTTTTCTGAACCCCTGCCAGAGTAATTTTGAGGAGTAAATAGTTTAGTCACACATCACGTTTCAGAATGTTGAAAAATAAAAGAGGCAACTTGACAGCTGCTCTATAACTTCACAGCCGTGGTTAAATCCCTGGAAATGAGAGAACATTAATCATTTGTGTCAAAACAAATACACATTTGCAAAAACATCATTTCCAGATAAACATAACCGGCTGGCCTCACCTTTGGCTGTAAGTAAGAGCGCATCAGTATACTGTGTGTAGAGGTAGAAGATTCTAGAACTCGGTAATGATCACTGAATAGCTACTTCCTCATAAAAGACGCAGAAGCGTCTGAGCCGCAGCACTTCTCACTAACCATGGATGTACAGACATGGAAACATCTGCACTGAGCCAGAAGAAGCGGAAACATTATGAGCCTTTTACACGCAAGAGTGACGCAGATATTATATCATAAATGACAATAAACACAAATAGGGTTTTATAAAATGCAGGTCGACCAGGCAAACTTGAATCCCAGTTTTATATTTTAAATTTTATAATCTAATTTTTCTGGCAAAGCAGCACTGGACACGGACAGTCTTAAGCGAATTACTCTCAGCAGGCGAAAAAGCTGCTTATGGCAAATGACCGTCCTTTTCCTACAGCTCACACTTCTCATAGCTCATAGGAGCTGTGGGACGGGGTGGGACTGACTGTGTAGGTCAGTCAGTAAGATGGGAAAAGCAGAATTAACCTCGGGGGGGGGGGCGTTTTACAATGGGAGTCAATAACATGTGGGCTATCCACAAGAGACCTGTTTAACATTAGCCAAGACTGAGAGGATGAGGAAGCCAATCTTCAGGGCCTCATTCTAGCAGTTCCCACAGATGAGTCAGGAAAGGTCCGTGCAGATCTGCTGTGCATATGCAAGACCTGCTCAGTATTAAACACTAATTATTTTTACGCGAGGCTACATTCCAGAGAGAGTCATTCCCTCCACTGTGACAGCTTTCCCCCTTCTTGTCAAACACGATAGAAATATCATCCTCAAAGAGTCATAAAAAGATGTTTTCTGTTTTGCTTTTAGGCTTGACACTCCTGACAATCAGGCAGTAATGAAAACGCCTTGGAGCAGCAGTAGTCATCGTACACGGTCCCGTGTGCGCCCTCGGACTCCGGCAGTCAGCGAAAGGTACCTCCAGGAGAAGACTGGTCATGGGGAGGGACTCCACCTGGCCAGTGATCCGTCTGAAACCTCCACCGACCTTAAAGCTAATCGAACAATTAGCCACTGGCTTGGAATGTGGCGCTCGCAAGCGCCGAGGTGGCACTGGCACTCTGAAGGTAACATTATTTCACTTCAGCTGCTTCAAGGCTGAAATGCTGTTTCATAGGAATGAGCTAAAATATTTATGCATTGGAGACCAACAGTGGAACTGTTCATTTCACCTGGGCTTGCCATTTTTTGTAAAGGAAATTTCATCTTAAGTTTCCGTAAGATTCAGTAACACTGGCCAGATACTGTTACAGATCTACCTTTAGGAAAGAACAACAAAGCCTCACAGATAAAGACTTATTTAGCATTTTACAGGGCAGATGTAGTTACAAAACTAGCCAAATAATATCATACATCCAAGTTTTAGACTTTTAAAAAAATCTGTTCCCACATACCCTTTGTAATAACAGGACAGGACCTTGGCGGAGACGGCACTAATGAAATGTCCCGCCCCCATAAGCTCAGCGATTCCCAGCTTCTCCTCCTACTGGCCCCCATATCGGAAAGCAGTACAAGAAATGGGGAGGGGGGCCTCCAGCGAGGCCGCTTAAAGAAGGATGACTGCCCCCTAGTGTCAGAGCTGCTTAATTACCGGCGTGTCTGAGAACAGCAAACATCTATCCGGATTAGTTATGTAGGGCGTAACAAGTACACAGCTATTTACTGCATAATATTACAAAGTTTAAACACTTAAAGAGCGTCCGCAGTTTCGGCTATTCTGACCTCTGCCTTCACTCGTTCATCAATTTTATGGCAGTTCTTTTAGAAAAAAAATAAAGTTACACGTCACTACTACTCCTACTTCCACGCACACACAAGGTGGTATGCAGTTGTTTAGCCACATTTTAATGCTGCAGCAGCGGTCTGCAGACCTTAATCAGCCCCGATCTCAGCGCGTTTCCTCGGTGCGGCTCACCCCCCCCACCCCCTTCCGTTTGCTGACCGGCTTCATATCGGTACCGCTCTGATCTCACCGCTGCTCACGCCCCCCCTACGTCCGTAACACGTGCTTGAGACTTTAAAGTGGCTCCATGTATTCATTTTAGTTCAGGTTTAACTTTGATAAGAAATGCTTTGATTGGATGCACTTTAAATGACGATTGCTAGTCCCGCTACCCTGACCCTAATAAGCAATTGGAGGATGGACGGGTGGGAGCACAAGCGCGGGGTGGGGGTTGGGGGGGGGACGGAGCAGAAAACTCAGTAATTGAAATGAAGGGGGCGGATGCAATGAAGCCGTCCAGGGTACGTGTCCCCTCCCCCCTGGATGGTGAACAGTTTAAGATAAGTTACGTTTTTTAAAGATGGGGTACTCCACAGAATACCATCAGGATTATGGAAGGTTAAACCCGTAAAATATGAGTAATCGCCGAGATGACTTGCAGTAAGCAGTAAGGCTGCTCCTGGTAGCAGACGATATTTCGGAATTTGTGGCACTGTATCGCCTCCTAGTGTCCAGGATAATAAACGCACCGTCTAATAATCATCTGAAATTCTATGTAAATTTAAGCAAGAACCTGTATTTGCAAGCTTTTGCATTCCTGTGCATATCGAAGCAAACAGAAACGGTCACATTTTTACCTTTTACAATCCTTTAAAATCTTCTATAAGACTCCAATATATACATTTCTCATCTATTTAGGAAATGGTTTTCTCTGACATTTTATTCCATGACACTTTTCATTCGTGCTTATGGTTTCTGACAATCAAGAGGGCCGTGTCCCGTCCAGATGACGGCCTGGATTTCTCTGTACATGTGATCCATCAGTTGGTAATCAGAGGCAGCTCAGCCCAGTGGACACAAGCCTGCTTTGCACTTTGCGGCTGATGACCAATACAGACCCCACTAGGGAGGGAGGGGCATCTGAGATTTCCCAGTCAACCGACACATTATCCCCAGTAGCAAAAGGAAAATTAGAAATCCAGTAAGGTACAAGCTAAAAAAAAATCAAATTTCATCATATACTGAATCATAGTTGCGAACTAAATGTGCAGCCCATTGACAAAGCCAACATGATCACTGAACCTCAGAACATGGGAAACACCATTTTATGGTTACTACAGTAGTGCTATGTAAGAAGTTGTTTAGCACAAATTATATTTTATCTGAAGTAGCCTTTAAAAAAGGTATTAAAAAAACTGTCATTTTTTTTCTTGAGAAACCAGAGTCAGACAATCTTTGGAGCAATTGTTGGGTAAGGGCCTTGCGTAAGGGCCAAACAGCCTTGCGTAAGGGCCAAACAGCCTTGCGTAAGGGCCAAACAGCAACCCCAGCCTGCAATTTGACCTGGGCACTTTCCAATCACAGACACAGCATTGTAGCCCGCTGAGCCGCACACTGCTGCCACATCGATGCACCTAGACGTCTCTTTCATGCTAAATATTATAAGCACAGATGTGTTCCCTGCCTGCCTCAGCCTTAGTTTGTGCACGACACAGCAGAATGTTTCCCTTACCCATCAAACACATGGGGACGCTTCCATCGCGTGACCAGGAAATGGGTCTAGGAATTATTCAATATGTCAGAAACATGTCAACAAAAAGGGAAAAAAAAATCTTTGCACTTATGACCAGGCCATGACCCGCAAAGCTGCCAGCGCTGCAGTGGTAAGTGAAAGAGCGAGGTGAGCCCTGGGGGTGATCGGGCAGGGCTGTGTACGAGGGCAGACGCTCTTGGGGGCTGGGGGTCCTTTAACATAATGGCTGTCAGCACAGGCCTCATTCTCTCCCCCAGAGGGTCTGAGACTGCCACACCCTGTCTGTGGCAAAGTGTATGACACATGGATACACACCGTTATATATACCACTACTGGGTGATCTGTTGTGACACTATGGAAAGTCGCAATTTACAAGCACGATAAAACTGTTCTTTTACTGCAATTTATAACGCGTTTAGCGATGGACACTAAGCGGAAAGGTAAGAGCTTACACCATGTGAAACAGCTGTAATTGTACCTGCCCTGTAACCTGCAGACTGACATACACTGCATGCTGATATTCACTGCAGACTGAAGTACACTGCATGCTGATATTCACTGCAGACTGACGTTCACTGCATGCTGATATTCACTGCAGACTGACGTACACTGCATGCTGATATTCACTGCAGACTGGCGTTCACTGCATGCTGATATTCACTGCAGACTGGCGTTCACTGCAGGCTGGTGTACACTGCAGGCTGATGTACACTGCAGGCTGATGTACACTGCAGATGTTTCTTCCCAGAGGAGCTTCTACTGGTTCTTGGTCAGTAAATGTCATGCAAATGATCTTCCCTTTTTAATAGAATGTGCTCTCATATATCCATTAACATACATGTGCAGGCTGCAAAAGAGCAGCAAACGATGGTGTTCAGAGGCGCCCATGGGACTACACCAGCTCGGAGGACAAAGAGGAAGAACACTGAAATATTACCGGTCCGGCTGAAACGAGCAGTGCAGCATGTTATGGATCTTATTGCCTTACACAAGTACTGCTGCTTTTCCAGTAGTATTTAACTGTGGCTGACTACACAAGACAGTGACCGTGTTGACCTCCCAAGAAATGGATGCCTTACAATCACAGAATAAAATTGCATACAAATATTTCAGCAGTTAAATCCATGTAGTTTCAATTATACAAAACACACACAGCTTTTTTCCATGTGAAACATACTGCCCCCCCCCAGGTCATTTTGAGGAACTGCGTGTCCATGAGATTCATTCGGCCCCATTCGTTCCAAAAGGACCATGAGATGTTCCGTGTGATGACTACACGCTTCTACACGGACTGCAAACCAGTGGCTTCCCCAGCCGTGTATCCCCGGATAACGAGTATGTCACAGGCCTCTGGGAACGAATCATCCATATGTTTGCTACATATTCTCACCCCATTTTCACCCGCTTAATCAGCCCTTTTCATGGAGCCTGCATGTTTCCTCATGTTATCCCCAGTCCCTCCTCTCTGGCTCCAAGACGAAGAAACGAAACGAAAGCCAAGGAACCATCAGCGATATCGAAATGCGATCTCTCATTTTAAGTCTGCTTGTTAATAAACTGATTGATAGGAACATTATAAACAACAATGAAAAGTGTAACGATGACTGGCCCTTAAAAGCCATTTGCTATACAAACAGAACTGTGTATTCTTGGCCACTGACTTTCGATCTTCCCAGTAACCTGAGGGAACAGCCTTTTTCAAAGTTCTCATAATGAAACTTTGATCTCACTCATATGTCTTGACTGGGAAAGCAAAGACTGAATCTGTAATCAAGGCAGATTTAAAGCAGAAGATGGAGAAGGTGTAATGAACAGCCAGGTCAGATCTTACTCCTGATATTTGACTATGGAACCTGAAACATGAGTTAATGTTTTCATGTACTTTCAAAACTTTTAAAAATGAAATTAGACATGGAAGTTATGTCACTTTTGCCCATTCTGTGACTCTAAAAGGGAAGCATCTCATTAAAATCTATCATGTCTTTGTCAATTGTTGGCATAAGTTTCTGGAGGTTCAGATCCCGCATTACAGAGCAAGAGGGAGCTTCACAGGATCTCAGGGCGTTTTCCGTCACTGTCTGTGCTGTAAGCATGTGCTCGATCACTATTATCGACCTTCAGGTTAGACCATAATCCTGGACATTTGGGATATGGGGGACCAGACACAGGGCAGGGCTGTTGCTCCAAGGGTGTCCAGCTGGGCTCCAAGACCAGGACATCCTGCAGTCCATCACTGAACAGAATTTCACTTCCCATCTTCCTTTGATACTCAACATGATCCTCTTGTTTTTTTTCTGGAATATGCGGTTTATATGATGTCTGCACGATATCAGGATGCCAAACTGTCAGTCGCTGAGAAACCCTGAGGTCATGGGTGGGTGGGGAGGCAAGGAGTCTGGTCTGTTCCGTTGTGATGCAAAGAGAAGCTGGGGTTACCTGGAAGGCAGCAAACACAGGAGCACATGAGAGCTTTAGCCCTGCACACCTGGGGGGGGGGGGCTGCTGTGTAATGTTAACGAGAACCGCGGCACTGCTTTTAGTGCTTAATGAGGGCGTCAGTCAGCCAGCCAATCAGATTTCATCCGATGGTTTACACTATTGCAATGGCCTTGCCATGGAGTCTGAAGGGCATGGGGGCTCACCTCTCTCTCATGGGCAGAGCCAGCTTTGTGCTCAGGCGGGAAAGCTGCTGCTCTAGGCTGCACACACGGAAGGCCAGGTAACAGGAGGACAGAATGAGCAGGAGGATGCTATGGGGCGGGGCATGGGACGGGGGCGGGCAGGGGACAGACAGGGCGGGGGAGGGGCAGGGCGGGATACGCGTGAGTGTTGGGTAACACTGTCACCAACTTGAACGGAGAACTCAGCGAAACGTAAAGCACTTCAAAAGAAAAATATAACAACATTCATGCTATTTTATCAAAAATACAAAGCTGAGACAATTACAAATCACAGTAACAGACTGGAATAAACTTCAGGTATTCCACTGTACTGAGATGAGAATGTAGGCATTCCACATGTGTACACTAGATGGCAGTAGAAAGAGGGGACAAATCTAATTCAGAAGACCAAAGCAGTTGAACTGGTGCAATTTAAAATTAATTATTACTGTATAATGTTACTAGCAATCAATGGATAACACTGTGCTTTGGACAACATGCAATATGATAACTGTACCACTGGCTTATTACTAATAACCAAAGCACAGATGTATCTCCCGTTCTGCATAAATCATCTGCCACAGAATGAAATAAAGAATTAATATTTACGTAATTTAGTTGCAGTGGAATGCGTGCAGGACAAGTTGACATTTATAAAGCGCGTGACTTTGGCCAGAAGGAGAGGCCTGAGCCGTGGTACTCACAGCACGATGAAGAGCTTGAGGAGCAGCTGCTCCATCGGGCCCAGTTGTGGTACCGGCTCACCGAGAACCTTCTCAGGCTGCAGGCTTCCTTCTGCGGCACAAACCAAAAGCCAAAGTTGTCGTCTCCTCCTGCTGTATAAACTCAGAAGCCACCCTCAGCATCTGGACGGCCTCGAGTCCTTTTAAAGAGGGGGCTGGTTGTGCATTCCTGCCCCCCTCAATTCTCATCCTGAAAATTAAATATCTAAAAGCATGACTCCATCACAAAGTGAAACCTGAGTTCTCAATCTCTGCTAATCTGGCATGGGCGTCCTACTGCCGTCACTGACTCTGTAATAGGATATTTGCAGGTGAAGTAAAATCCTTGTTTTAACAGGGAACTGGTTTTTCAAGCAACTTCAAAGACTTCTGTGACTACAGGCATGTTACAGGAAAAAAAAACTAATTCTGATTAAAGTCATTAAATCCTCAGACAGAATAATAATATAAAACACTGTCAGGTACTGGAAATTTTGGTGCCACTGTTCCTTGTACAGGCGGAAAACATAATATAAAATAATTTCATGTCTAAGGAGCACAAGCAGAAAAATTTGGGGGTATAAATAAATTTTGACCATCCTAGGCTTGCCTGTACTACTCTGAATCGTCCACTGCATAACAGAATAGGCTTTAATCCGAAAAACCTCGAGGCCAAATCAAACTCCACCCCCATATTTAGAGTTCGAGTACTGGAGAGCATCTCACGACCAAAGGACCCCGCAGTAATTGAGGGTTCTGAGATTTAGGCACCTGGTCAATTGCGATGGGATTTCAAAAGCGTTTAATACAAAGACCGAATCGCGGAGGTATGAAGACTGCCAAACACCTTCTCTTTTCTAATATTTAGAAATGTCAAATCAAGTCAGACAAGACATACTCTCCATCTAAAGAGCTCTGCAAATGCAATCGTTTAACATTAAGCTTTGTGTCAATGATTTGAAGAAATTGCAGGAAATCTTCTGTACAAATACCATTGTCAATTTTAGGTTCAGCAGACGAAAACTGATGTCTACTCATAATGCTGAACACAGCATGGCTGTGTTCCACGGGTTCTGGAGTGCGTCACGCAGAACCTGACTCGGCGTGACGCTGGCTGTCAGCTTCCTGTGACTCCTTACCCTGCACAGCTGCATCCACCTGGAATGATGCCTCCACCGTGTTCAGGCTGGTGGTTGACTTTCCCAGGAGGTCAGGGAGCGAGGAGGACACGGAGGCCACCAAAGGCTTCCGCCTCCAGTTCAGGACCGGGGGGAACTCTTCCGGGACAGGGAACTCACCCTGAGGCCAGAAGAAGACTGGGTGAATGACAGCAGAGGAGACCTCCAACACGCTGGCTGAAGAGACCCCACATACGTCGGCTGAGGCAACCCCGCACACGCCGGCCGAGGAGACCCCGCACACGCCGGCCGTGGAGACCTCCCACATGCCAGCCATGGAGACTTCCCACACGCCGGCCGAAGAGACCCCGCACATGCCGGCCGAGGCGACCCTGCCGGCCAAGGAGACCCCGCACGCGCCGGCCGTGGAGACCTCCCACACGCCAGCCATGGAGACTTCCCACACGCCGGCCGAAGAGACCCCGCACGCGCCGGCCGAGGCGACCCCGCCGGCCGAGGAGACCCCGCACGCCCCGGCCGAGGCGACCCCGCCGGCCGAGGAGACCCCGCACGCGCCGGCCGAGAAGACTCCGCACACACCAACCTGGATGCCTGAGGTACAGCTTGACACCGACAACGTTTCTCATTTCTGCTGGTGAGTGCAATAAATAAAGGCAGGTGAGGAAGATAGTTTTTACTGAAATAATTCGCTGAACGCCAGGTGATAAGGTCCCTGCGCTGGATGAGTAGCTGGGAGACTGATGTATGAATGGATGGAGCGATGACTGATGAAAGGTTTTGTCATCATAATAATCACTAACTGGACATGCAGGTAACATACAAATACACTGATCTTAAAAGCTTATTATGTTTGGGGTTGGGAACTTCCATCCGCAAAGTCAGTGGTTTATGTTACCATTAGAAACAGCTTTACACCGGAAGCACCAGCTGCACTTAGAGCTAACCTGAACTGAACCTGAACTGAACCTGAACCGCTGAAGCAGGACCTGTGGTCCTCAACAAACCTGGGCTCCCCATTGCTGCGCTAAACCGGCGTGCAGCAGCCTGCGGCAGTGCTGCGGCTACACTAACCAGGGCTAAACGGGGTCCACCGGCCACAAGATTATATCCCTGCAGTAACAGAAATCCAGTATTCCGTGAAATAACCTTCATCCCACTTTAGTGAGATGTGGATGTTTTTCTGTAAACTCTGATGTGATGAAAATAACTTTTGAATGGACACCATAAACAGAGCGCCCTTGACAGTGTGAAAGGTCTCATTAAATGGGAGCTCCTTCTGGATCCCATTTCAAAGCCTCTGAAATCCAAACCCAGCACAGAACCGCGTGACGGTGGAGCCTTGGAGGATTCATCATCACGCCAGTAGATTAGAGCATGGAGTGAATATGACCCAGCAGGCCCGGGACAGATATTACTCAGGCAGATAGTCAGGTATAACTGGCAGCTGAAGGCGATGGACATGGGGCCCCTCCCATGCCGCGCCAGGCAGGAGAGAAGGGCTCTGAAAAACACCCCAAAGCAGCCGCAGAGCGACAGCTGGTGGCCCTGAACGATGCCCACCTTTCTGCCTCCCCCTAGGAGGTGCTGCATGAAGACAGGCCCCCAACACTGAGGACAGGGAACAGAATTCACCCTACACCTCCAGCACCTCCATCACCCACCCGCACTGTAAATGAACACCCCCGGGAATCCATCGCTGGGATCCATTCTCTGGGATCCTTCTGCAACCTTGTTATTTCGGGAAGTGCATGGCCCTCGTGACCCAAATGGACCAGTATAGACAGAACTGTTCCTTACATATGCATGCAGGTTTCCTCATGTACCCAGCCGGTTTCAGCTCGACTGGCTCACAGCCGTGGAGGAAGGCAGACAGTACCGATGCTACAGTGCTTCCGGCCCAGTGCTGAGCGTCTGACCGCCGTTTCTTGCCGGGCGGCAAGCAGGTGCTGCGATGTCCCTCACTCACCTGTGACAGTGAGCAGGGCTCCTCCAAGTACTGCTTAAAGCTGAGGCTCTTCTTGCCATTGACCTGCCGGGCAGAGCTGGGGTGAGGAACAGGAAGGGGGGGGCAACCAGCAGCCCCCCCATGCACAGCACTGTGCAGAAGGCTTAGCCAGTTATAGGGCACGATGTTTAAATGTTTAAATCTTCATGTTGATGTAAAATTATATTATGTCTGTCAAAGTGTGTTAGCTTAGCCACTAAACTAACCCCCCTGATAAGTTTAAACCTGCCACTGGAAGCTACCTCACCAAGTATGTCTGAAATGTAAGCTATCAGTTCAGTAAGGGGTCCAGCATACGCATAACATCCGCCCTTAGTAAGTCTGCATGTATTACCCATAAGTCTGTGCATGGTAACCATGCCCAAAGCTCGGCAAGTCTGTGTGTATTACCCATAAGTCTGTGCATGGTAACCATGCCCAAAGCTCGGCAAGTCTGCGTGTATTACCCATAAGTCTGTGCATGGTAACCATGCCCAAAGCTCCGGAAGTCTGCGTGTATTACCCATAAGTCTGTGCATGATAACCATGCCCAAAGCTCGGCAAGTCTGCATGTATTACCCATAAGTCTGTGCATGATAACCATGCCCAAAGCTCGGCAAGTCTGCGTGTATTACCCATAAGTCTGTG
>JAODKC010000009.1:1059076-1069082 GCA_026777985.1 Mormyrops attenuatus
AAAAACCCCCACCCACACAGAGACTGAAAACAAGGCAAACAAGGTTTACAGATAACCCCTTTAGCAGCCAATCTCTTCCAGTCTGCTTGGGTTTCTTTCACGTTAAATTTGCAAGGCAGGCAGCCAACTCCTGCAGCGAGGGAAGAGCGAATGCCGCTTGCTGAAAAGGTAGGGCTGGGCGGCCAGACACATGCTTTCGCTCAGCTATGGTTACCCGAGTCTGCTGTTACTGCGCCGCTCCTAAAATCTCCTTTTCGACGCCAGCAAATTCAAGTACATGTGCTAAAATGGAAAAAGGGGGGGGAGGGTGTTTCTTATTGTCTGCTGAGACAGTCTCACAGTAAAGACTTTCAGTAATTTACTGTCAGACAAACACAGCATTGTACTTAAAGTACAACCTTTCCTAAAAATAAAAATCATACACGTGTGTGTGTCTGTGTCTGTGTGTGTCTGTGTGTGTGTCCGTGTGTGTTAAAGCACAGCCAAATTCACCATAAAATACAGACAGGTTTCAAAACACTGACATTAAATTGGCTTCAAATGGCAACTGGAAATCAGAATAAGTCCTTTTCAGGGCTGTAATCCAATTGTGAGCCCCCTTAAAAGCAGGCTGGATTGGTAGTAGAGACATAACCTACAGGCAACCTTTCTAGTGTCATGTGTGCCAAATTGCTTCGCTAACCCTCAGCTGACCTGGCACCAGACCAGATCAGTCTGGTTTAACAGCAGCTGCAGGACACTTGAATTCACACTCAGGGTTGTGAAAGAGGGCCGGGGGGGTCTGAGCGGTATCCACTCGTCACTGCGGTCAAAGCTTTTTTAAAAGGGAGCAGAATCTGATAACCCCAGCCTGGGACAGGGTCTAAATGGCCAGTAGAGAGGAGGACAGGCACGGCATCTTGTGGCTGATGTGATGGGGGATTCTGAGAAGCGAAACCATTCGGGGGCTAAAAATGAGAAGCAGCTTAGAGTTCGAGGACAAGGAAGGCAGAAGAGCTTGCGTGGGGGGCTATGGAAACAGTGAATCGAAGAAAAACATGAAAAAGGCAGACTCAAGATGGGGGTGCATCTGGGGGGGGGAGGGGGGTATCAATCTCCACACAAACTTGGCTAAAAGACTAAGGGTTATGTATATGAGCAAGCAGTAACTCTCTCCTAACAACAACCTGACCTTAACAACTCACCCAACAGCACTAGGGAGGCAAGGTGGTTAGCCAGTCACAGACATGCAAACAGGAGACCGTCGCCCCAGAGTAAATACTCCCTCCCACACAGGTGGACAAGGGGGGGCCACCCCCACCCCCATTGATGTCAAGCCATCGTTATCTATGCATGTCAGACACAATAAACAAGCGGCTGAAAATGTATATTAAATCAGCCCCGGCAAAGGTGATGGTGGTGCGGAACTGAAGACACGCACGAAAGACCACTTAAAGACATTTCACCAGGACGTGCCCTAGCGGTGCCCTAAAATGCACCACATACAAATCGATGAATGGAAACGCACAGAAAGACGCACTGAATGCAGGACCACACTCAGCCTTTTGCTGTACTGTGAGATTCTGAATGCCTAACATCTACATTTGCACAAAAATGGAAGGTGATCGCGTAGCTGCAACGGCGTGCGTAGGCGTGCGTAAGCGTGTCCTCCACACGGGGCCGGAAACGGCCGGCATGTGCAAACTTGCCCTCCAGATGAGCCCAGAAAGTGACTCCACGCAGAAGAAGCCTGTGGGACAATCTGACACCAAACCACCATATCATCAGCTACAGCTAAAAATAGATTCTTATTTAGAATGAAATATATAATAAATCAGTGGTTAATAAAAAAAGGAATTTTCTTGTTAACAGTTCATACTACTGCATTAGCTTGGTCTTAAAATCCAGGGTGAGCCTCCGCGGCTCTGCTTATTGGCCCCGCCCCCACTGGAAGGACGCCAAGCGGAGTGCATGACGGGAAGCTGCCCCCTTCTCCAGAGGCAAGCGGGCAAGCTTAGCTGTACAGTCAAACTGCTTCTTCTGAGGGGGCAGCCATTTGTGAAACAGAATGATACATGGCTTCTATGCCTTGAATGTTCTTCGCCGTGCCACTGAAGTGCTCTTATGCCCTGTGAATTCCAGTTATTATTAGCTACATGCCCCCAGCGGTTTCCTTAGTTACGGACATACGACTGGCTTTCCAGAGGAGCTCACAAAAACAAGCCTGACTTTCCAAAGTGCCATTTTACAAAATAAAAATTTTAGTTGCAAAAGGTTTCAGAGTCAATTTTTGAAAAATGTTTTATTCTGTTAGCTTTGTGGTAACGCTTATAAACTGCCACTACAACCCCCAACTTTTTTTTCCACGGGGTCCATTTAACCTCTTAACCTTGTTTTCACAATAGCCCATTAAACGCAGTAATGTATCTGAGCATGTGACGTTTACAATCAGTTTCTCCTGGCAAATTGGATTCAGGCATGCTCAGCTGCAGCCAGAGGGGCTCCCATTTCCGATAACTACTGTAGCTACAATCCTTAAAAATAAAGCCCCACATTGTGAGCCAGCGGCTTGCAAAGATAATTATGAATGTTAGACATTGCTCCCCCGAGGACGACTGTGTTCTCCCTTTAATTTCTATCAGCACTATAATCCCCATTTGAAACCCTTTTTAGAATGAATTAGAAAGACCCCTGTATTCAAAGAGATGAGTGGAGAGAGGGGTGGTAATCAAATCACAAGGGCCAAGCTGTCTGCATGGATTAGCATGGGAAAGAAAATCCTTTCATCTTAGATCCACATTTTCCAGCTCTGCAGCCCTCAGTAAACATCCAAAAAGCCTCTCGCCTGGCAGTGTGTTTGTGTGCCACGACTTGAGCTCGTCGCCATCACTGCTTTATGCGAGCTGCAAACACTGCTAAACATTCATAAAAAGGAACATAAGATTAACTAGAATGACAAGTCTACGTTTGTGGGGGGGGGGGGTCATTTTTGCTCAGCATTCCTCCCATGAACACGTCTGACCTTTCGGCCTGGAGTCACCTCGCATGGCAAGGAGCTCATTCACACACGGGCAGGGAAAGAAAGAGTCCCTTTCTGACGCAATCAGACTAGCAGACAAGCAGGTGAGAGCCACAGAAAGACACCTCAACAGATGGTTTAATGAAGACAGACAAGCCAGGTCTCTGAAAGCCCAGAGAGGCAGGGAGAGATGGGGGTGGATTTACCAAAATGGGGGGCTGGGAAGACAACCAATGTGGGGGAGGGTTTTAAATGGAAGCGTGTTACGGCGTCACTATACGCGAGCAGACAAAGAGGGAGGGATCCTTTATTTCTGATCCGGTAAACAAATCCCAGCATGAAGTAAGAAAGGAAGAGAGCGTGAATTTAGGCAAAAATCTTGGAATCCATAAGTGGGAAACTTGTTATACAAGCCAGCTGCACTATTACCACTCATGGTGATGGGAGCACAAGCCTCTGTATGAGAGTAACTCAGTACATGACTGGGCTACAAAAACATTTCTGCCGGTGATGCCCCCCCGTGACTCATAGCCAGTGAGGATACATTAACATCGTAAATATAAGACAATCCTTACTACTAACAAAGAGATCACTCACAGGTTTAGCTTTACATAAATTTGCAAACTGGATGATATGCGACAAAGAACAAACATCTTTGTAATATTGAGCAGGCCTGCTGCTCCGGCTTCACCATGAATTATTCTCTATGTATCAGACTGTCCATATTAAGAGACAGAAAATAATCACTTACACAGGCTGCACTAGTGGCAGCTTCATTCTCTGTAGGATCAATAATACTTTTCTGTTAAAGTAATTATTAAAAGCACACAACCAAGACCAGGATTCTTCATCGCATTGATTCACAGTTGAATCCATACACATAAATCTTGTATCAATACTATTCCTGAAACCCATGAACACAAACACCACAAATAAAGCATAAGGCTTCAGATTCTGGCAAGTGTGTGTGTGTGTGTGGGGGGGGGGGGGATTCTACCACAGACACTTTTCACAAGTTCAGCAAGTCAAAAGGCACTACATGACACATTCACACAGGGGAGAGGTCACTACAGTGCCCAAGTGTGAAATGAAGAAGAAAACTCAACTTGCTAAGTAAAATGTGTAAAATTTGCTTGTATTCAAAATTAGCCAGTATCTTTTGTATCAATAACCAGATTTTAAGAGAATATCGCATACAAAGGCGCACAGGTTAAACATTCAAATCTACGGAGAAAACGCTGAAGTGCTTTGGCCTTCAAACCACCAGGGACAGAACCCGGTAGGACATTTGAGCTTCAATGTCTGAAGAGGGTGACTGAGCCAAGAGCGCCGGGCGTGTCTCCCTGCACGGTCCTTAATCGCACTGAAGGTGTCTTCATGTCGGCTCAGAGCATGACACCACCCTCATTAGAGGGAAGGACATTCAAACCACAAAGCCATAAGGCTTCGCTGTTAAACGCCAGCGTCCAAACTCATGCTTCATATTTCTGTATACTCTATTTTTAAAAGAAAAATTAACTCTGAAAATGGACCCCCTAGCTCCATCCCCAGCCCCACACAGGGGAAAAAAAAACTATTGTGTGTATTTGCAAAACAAAATGTGCTAGATTCTGTGATAGCATGGGTGAGATGTGCCACTCAATCACACACGTCTATACATGCCTCAAGTATGTTTGAGATTTGAGACCTGAAACGACAAACAAACCAATTTAGACCTCCAGTGTGGTGCCCCATTGAGAACCAGTCTGAAGACTGTCAGCAGCTCGATTTGTCAAGTTCCCCTTCCAGTAAGTGTATAATATAATAAGGTATAAAGTCACCTTCACTTCACTCACAGAAGACAGACCGCGTGCACAAGCAACTGCCGCAATGACCGAAGGCTTTGTTCAGTTACTTGTGACAAGTTAAATGTGTAAAGGTCAACTACTTTCCTGAAAAGGCTTCCCAGAAGACAAAATAGTTTGCTTTGCTAGTTCAAGCTTCAGGCTGGCTTAAAATTTAATACCAACATTATTGTACTAGCTATCATTGTTAATCTCAGAATTCTGAGTACTTTATGAAAAAGAAAAAAAGAACTTTAGGGACAGGCTAAAACGAACCAGTGATCATTTTAAGCAAATATTTCATTCAGTGAAGTTGAATGATCTGAATAGATTAAAAAGGCCAATAAACTATTCATTTTAAATTGTGACTGGCTCATAAACAGCAAGGAGAGGTAGAACACTATCTTACATTATACTCCCTTCTCTCTTGGTATTCCATGCTGATGAGGGTGTGTGTGTGTGTGTGTTAGTCTAAACCCCAACACCAATCCATAAAGAGAAAAACTAAATAATCTTGGTCAAATTTTGTTATTTTACATGTGTGAAAATTGGCCTCAGTATGTTTTTAATTTCTGGGTCAGCACATAGTTTTTCAAAAGCCAGTTTAAGCAAGTACCTCACTATTTGACCTGAAAGACAACCCCTTGGTCACTGAGCAAACGTCTAATGGCAGCTCCAAGGTCAAAGGTCAGCCCCCCGTGCAGGTCAGCCCCTCTCCAAGTTCTCCCTTTTCAAGGCTTTGTCCCTACTCTTTTTTTGGAGAATGTTCTCTCTGGGAGGGTCGTGTCAGAGCAGAGAAATCACAGAGTGGGTGTCATTCATTGCCATTGTGGAAACCTTTCAAACCTTTCCTGTGAATTCTCTCACCCTCCTCCGTATGCTTCTCAAACTCTTCCCTAGCCTGCAGAAGAACCTGAATGTAGAATTCATGAAGAGTATCATCAAAGTATTTCTTACAACAAAAAAAAAAAGACTAGATAACCCCAGTCCAGAAAACAACTATCTAGCACACAAACGCTTTACCTTTCCGCACTAGACAAACAGCACAGCTTGGGAAATGCTTTACAGACATCCTCACAGTGCTTTGAAGTCTCAGCACTTCAACAACAAAATCTAACAAGGTTCCACACAAGGCAAATTCCAGGAATGTGAAGTTGAGACCTTCCCCTCCCACAGACGGGTTTTGCTCTGATAATCAGACAACATGCTTGAGGATTCCAGAATGCTGGGCTTGCTTCTCTTAGTGGACACGCTTTCTCTGCTTTTACAGTCTCTCAACAGACCCAGGAGCTTTGAACTGTCTACAGGGGGTTAAAATACTTAATCCATTCATAATGTAGAGCCCTCTCCCTCCCCCTGCTTCCTTCACATCAGTCCGTCTCCCCTCCCCCTCGGTATTCCTCTACCCCCCCAAATGCCCCTTTTCCCGCTCGCCAGCTCTTCCTTCCATAAACGACACAGTGCGAACAATTAATGATGTATTAAGAAACTGACAAACCCTCTTCTTCCCATTCACCCCGAAATGAAACCGATCTGCGGCTCTGAGCGATTACTAATCCTTGCCTTCTCTCATTTTTCCTCCTCTGATTGTTTCTCCCCCTGTAGCTCTCTTGCTACTCACGCATGGAGAGACGAAATGGGGCGCGTTGGAAACGTTCTGCCTGACAATGGGAGACAGCTGCTCTCACTGCACAAGCCTTTCATGAGCTGAATTAGGAGCGCGAGCGGGGCGGCCGCCCATCCCCCACATGCCCAGCCGCACGCAGACCGCGACGTGAGCGCGCCCGCGCACACTCACACACCTCGTACAGAGCTGTGAGAGCGCGGGAGGGGAGGTGCACGCGGCTTTGTTTCCGAGACGCGCGAGCGCTCTCCGCGAGGCTGCCCGGCCCCCCCGCACACCGCTAATTCAGCGCCCTTGCTAAGGGCTGCCATCAGCTGTGATATGGCCATGGGTGATTAAGGGAAGGCATATTCTACTCCACAAAATACAAGGAATAAAAGGATTTTTAAGATTCATATTTGTAACTAACTGCTGCTCCAAGTGTTGCATGTATACATCATAATAAGAATTTTGTGGGTTTTAAAGGAACCTCCTTTTAAAAATTTCACCTTTGCGCAAGAAGCCTTACAAAGGCCATAGAATGAGAATAGAATAGCATTTCAGATCATTAGTCAGTTACTTGAATACTTGATTTTTCCCCTTTGAGATTCGAATTTATTCAAATGAAATTCAAGTTAACATTTAGCCTTCAAGCTGGGGCCGAAAGGGAGAAATATGTAGCCGAACTATATAAAATAGTTAAACGCTGTAAAATCTATTGGTATTTTGAATTATGAGCACTGGTCATATTTCCTTGGATTTGGTTAACAGCTATGTAGCTACATGGCTAAATCTCACAGAAAACCTCAAACAAAATTATAATAACTAATCCAGATGTTTATTATACTACGGATTACAATTTCAGAGACCGTAGTACCATTGGCTCGAAAGCCATCTTAATGGCTCGCAAAAAACCTCGTTAAAATCAGACAATCTGGCAACAAGCTTAGCATCGCGACGCAGCTTATAACGACAACGGCTGAAAGAAAAGGGGAGGATTAAGGACATGGAAGCAAAATATTCTGAGCATCTAAATGAACGGAGTTACGGCTGATGGATGTTCACTTTGGATGGCAACCGATTTTCAAGAATGAATTCCATATAAAAGCATCGGCTAATAAATGAGGTTGACCTTTTCCCAGTGCCTCACAACTTGAATGTATACACTTTCCTAAATACGCTAATGAGGAATGCTCTGAAACGGTAGGAAGAATGCCAGAGTTCAACCTGTTTGACAAAACTGTAAAAACATAAAAGAGTCATCAATCAATCGTAGCCTAGAAGCAGGACACACTGTCAATGCATTTAGAATTTTTCAAGTCCATGGCTAAGCACAAGAAAGACACATCTGTTGAACCATCTTGACTAAAACAAGCACAGAGGAAAGAGTTGTAACAAAATTAAAAATAAAAACCTGGCAAGAGTGTCAGATTCAATATTATTTTTTAATTCATCTCCAATACCACCAAGATATCCCATGCTAGTTTCTAAGATGTGCTAAACAAAACAGTCATGTGTCACATGGAGGCAACATCACCTGCTTGCTTAGAAAGCTTCGGAAGAGTGCCACTGTTTGCACGATTCTGGCCCATACATTACGGAACATCAGGACTTCATCAGCAAGGTTCTAAAGGAGTAGTGTCTCCTTCACAGCTGGCTTTAGCTTTCTGTGGTCAGGCCATGGGAGGAAGGGCCCCAAAGCAGCACACTCCAGGTCAAGGAGACTGCCAGATGCCGAAAAGCAAGGTTCATGGCCAGAGATGACAGGATTCCAGTATTAAATATTTCCACGTTAAGACACAGATCCTGACATGGATCTCCAGGGCTGCCATCCAACATGGCTACAAGGCGGCAGGCCACATGCTTCAGGCGGCTGACTGTGGGCACTGGGGGATGGGAGCCCCTTCCAGAGCCAATCCAGAAGCTGCATTAGTTCAACCGCACTCCTTAAACGAGTTTGCCAGAGAGAGTCAGTCATCTCCATTCCCCTTTATCCCAAGGACAATGAACCGACACCATATACTAATACCGACAGACAGAGCTACAGGCTATAGGCCTTGTACACACAATGACTGAGAAATATTTCAGGCTTTAGTCTAGCTAGTTTTACGCAGCTGCAAACCTTATTTAAACCAACATGCAGTTTCACGAACGGCACCTTCTTAGCAAAGGTGAAGACTGAAAAGCTTCAAGAATGGGCTCCAGATGTAATCTATTATTCCTGTAATTTCCAATTATTGTATTATTAGTTTTTGGTATTTATTACTATTGTGACTCAGATGTAAAAGAATGAGAGTGTTGGAGCATATTCCGCACTAAACGCCTGTTGCTAAAGTTTACATATGAACAGTGGTGACCGCTTTGATAACCACTTTTGTCCCGTTTTCCATCTCACTACACCAGCTCCCCTAAACGAAAGCGATGTGGGAGAGGTGATTTCTGGCCCTTGACTGTGGAGAAATTTGCTGAGACGCCCATAGTCACACACAGTACATTTACATGCACACTAAGAAAATTGAGTTATTGTGTTAGTCCGTATATAACCGAACTTTTAAAGTGCATGTAAACATGCTAGTCCAACGGAAATCGCACCAAATTGAATTTCTCAAAATCGGACTGAGACACCCAGATAATGCGACTGGGAGTCAGTTTACTCCTGCATGAATACGTCCAATCAGACTAAAACTGGCCTAGGCGTACTGATTAATATACAGCCCATCACTAAGAACATTATTATAGGAATTTATCTCCAGAACGACTAATCATTCCGGAAAAACTAACCCTCGGTGAGCAGGGGGTAAAAAAAAAAAAAAAAAAAAAAAAATGTAAATTTTAAATTAAGAAATGAAAACAAACAAGTCAGGATGGAAATCAGCAGGCCATAGAGATGATCTACACAGGCAGTGCAGTCGAGCTTTCCCTGAATTACGGACCACAATAAATGAATCACAGAGGAATTACAATTTTTTTTTGATAACATACAGACGTACCTATTGGGCAAGTTTCGAAGACGATCAAAGCATGATGTTTACATCAAAGACATACAGATGAACATCAAACAAATGCATTACTTGAAAGATTCGGCTGATATCGATAGCAAGTCAGCGCCGGGTGATATTTCCACACTAAATGTTAGTTTGCCTTTTAAGAAGAACATTCTCCCATATTAATTTTAAATAATAAATGAAAAAAAGACGCACTGCGAATAGAGCAAGCATTCAAAGTAGAATCCCAGGCTTTCATGGCGGAATTCCCAGTACGCACCACCCTCATCGTCCTGGATGGTGTCCCGGATACAACAGCCCCCCCTCCAAGCTCAAGCAACTTCTGAAGAAGAGGAGCTGAGAGGAAGCCAGGCAAAATTATGGCAGGTAAAGGCAATTAAGAGACACAGTTCCTGTGGTTTGACCGCCTCTACGTGATGCGGCGGCTCAATGCAGTGCCAGCCTTGCCTCTCTCCAGAGCGCTTTTCACATGGCACGCGGAGCACAAGGAAAAAAAACACAAAAAGGGGGGGGGGGGGGGGGGGGGGGGGGGGGGGGGGGGGGGGGGGGGGGGGGGGGGGGGGGGGGGGGGGGGGGG
>JAODKC010000009.1:1095196-1110532 GCA_026777985.1 Mormyrops attenuatus
GCTTGTACCCGCGATCTCGTTCTTTCGGTCACTACCCACAGCTCATGACCATAGGTGAGGGTAGGAACGTAGATCGAATGCACAAACAGTACAGTCAATTAAAAAACGCATTAAAGAGGAAGATGAAAGACCTTCACAAAAACGGAAAGGCATGGAAATAACGTCAAATTCCCAAATATAGCTCAACTCATGAAATCATGGTTGGCATTCCTAAGTTTAGCCCTAGCAGGTCAAAAACAAAAAGAAACAAACAAATTTTCCGTGAAATACTTCAGGCACTATAGAGCTGAGAAAATTTGGACATTCCCAAATCGCCGAGGGTCTGTTCACACTAATACGTTTTTGTTTAGCAACACAAAAATTTTCTTCCGAATGACCTTTCTGTCCGCACTAGCACAGATCTTTTTTCCCCAGAAACTCCAAAAAAAAAATTCACTGCTCTCCGACAACTAATCTTTCTATAAACGGATTAGTGCAGATGCTCATAAACGTTAAAATTTTGCTGCGCTTACATCGGTAGTGACTAAATTTCTGGATCCCTGTTGTTGCTGTGATGGTTCCTTTTAAATTTTGGTTGGACAAAAAACATGAAAATGACATGTTGTGCTCGAGCTACTACAAAAAAATAAAGCAAGCCACATATATAATAAGCTTTGGTTAAATGTGCAAATGAAAAATGTCAGAAATATATACACTAACAACCACTCTAATAGCTATGTCATTTGCCTTTTATGCGGAGCAGTGTGAACGCAGACGTTTGTTTTCCCCAAGGTTAGTGATAATGTTAGTGTGGAAGCAGATCTTTTCTTTCGGAAAGTCCTGTAAAAATTTTTTTACGTATTCGTGTGGATGTAGCCTTAGTCACGACACCCACACCTGAAAGTCATATTCTAATCTCATTTCAATGTCTATTGCTTTATGGTGCACATGCTGGGCGGCACCTTTAAATAACCGTTGTGGGTTGGGATCCGCATTAGCATCTTCATTCCTCTGTGAGGAATAAACAAATGTAGCTGATAGAAGCTGCTGTATCAGAAATAAGTGAGAGAGGAGGAGGAGGAGAGGAGACAGAAGACACACGGAGCAGACGCACACGCTGAAGGCCAGAGCGTCTTCTACGCCCACTGTCTTGGGTTCCTTCCATTTTCCACGTAAACACCAAAGCATCCCGATGCAAAACTACCCTTTACCTTCCAAACAGCAAAAGAAATACTTCAAATAAGATAAAGAAATTTTAGAACAGTGATTCACCACTGATTTGCAGTCTTTGTGCTTATGATCCTAATGGCCTAAATCGTTAATGGCGGCATCCAAGTTACACGTCAGCTACCTTGGAAATGAAGCAAGCAGACTGAGGCCTCACGTTTGTCACGATCTCCGCAGTAGATGACAGGCAAGGACTCCGAGGGCGAGTCACCACAGCGCCCTCTATCCCCAACATTTCCCCTTCCGCTCCCAGTGGCAGCCAGGCCTTATCTGATCTGGGAGCGGCACCAGGGTAATACTGCAAACGAGACACTCGCGTCTGTCAGTGACAAAGCCGCCGCGGTCGGCGTTACAAGCGGACAGCGCATCCATCAGAGCCGAGCGCCTGCCCATGCGAGCCACATGCTCCGTCGCTTTGCTTCTCATCACTCTCCTGTCGGACGAGGTTCAGCAAACGCACACGGCCAGGAAAAAAAAAACAAAAACAAACAAGGGGGATGAAACCTCTCCCCTGCCCTGGCATTATGGGTAGCTAATGAAAGTATCTACAGAACAAAACAAGGAGGGGAAATGAGACAAATGAGATGCAGTTTTGCAAAAAGATTTCCCCAAGTAATAATTCATTGATAATTTTCATAGAAATGTAACTGTCCAGAGAGCCAGAGGTTACTCTAACCATCCCAGGTTATTTTCTGTGCCACTTGAGATTCGTCATTGTCCATTTATAATCATCCCAACAAATGAACACAATGGATGGTAATCGTATGTTAAATAACTACAAAGAATGTCATGAAAGAAGTATTCAATCATGCTTCTGATCTGGGGAAACAGATTTAAGAGGAATAAATTCAATATACAATCAATTATTTTGTATTTAAAAAGACAAAAGGGTTTCTGGTTACTCAGAAGAGAGAGAACAAAGACAAAAAAAGACAAAAGTTTAAAATGACAAGACCCCACATTAATCACACAGAACCCATGGATCACACTCACCATTACACTCCCACCAAGACGATGCCTTTCTGCGTCATACAGGTACCTTACTGTTCGTTTAAATGTAGGACATTTAGAGAACATCTAAGAACATACTGCGGTGTGGCAATGTTCACCATGTCTGTCCCATGTCAGAGTGCTAATGGTATTAGCCATCCATACATCCATCCAGCCAACTGCTTATCCTGGCCAGGGTTACAAGGTAGTCAACATTCATTCACCACTAAAACTGTTACTACCTATGATTTACTTGTCCTGAAATATGTTTTGGTCCCATAAGACCAAAAATAGTCATCAGTGGAAACGGGTACAAATGTGAACAGCTGCACTGTTTAAATAAACGTCTGCGTCCATGATGGTGCAATCGAATGGAGTCACTGTCTGCTGAAAAATGCCTGAAAATAAACACACCCACATACATTTCGAAGGACATGCAATTTCTACTGCCCAACTCTGAGCACGCAGAACAGCCCGCGACACAAGGCAGTGTGACGGATGCTGGTGCACAGCAAGAAGCAGAATGCCTGTGTTCTTTGGAAAACCATCAAGGTTTAATAATAATAAATAATTGCATTCACTCAATAAAAAGGCATCAGAAATACTGAAACATTTGGTTAACGTTTTCCATTTGAAATCCTGCTTAATTTCTCAAAAAAACATGCATCGCCTAACGATATGCTTCTAATACTTCTATGGAACAGACTTTAAAATTACAAAGGGAGCAGCAGGCTGATGACATCACACAGGAGAAAGGGGCAGAATAAAATTTACACTAAATATTTTTTGCCTCCGTCAGACACTGTGGTTGTTAATGGAGCCAGACACACACTGCTGTTGATGGAATTGCACATCTTCCTAAAAACACCAAGAAACATTAAGCAACCTGGAAACATTTTATACTTGACAATACATCAGAGTAGCAACCTAGTTAGCTTGCTTAATTCCTCTTCCCCACCTTTACAATTCATCTTCACAAGTAAGATCAAAGGAACAACAAACCTTTTTGAGCAAGGAAATCCTGAGCTTGTCATCAGTGGGTTTAAATGAGTTTACAGTGGATTTACGGTTACCAGGCACCTGTCCTACTATACTATGACAACCTTTGCTCTTGAAAACAACTGCACCATTTACCCTTGCGTGCCAAAACTCTGAGGTCATTGAAAGTCCCTGTTCAGCTAACGGACTTCGATTTATTTCACGTCCAGATATTACAGGTTTTGCCTTAGAATCGGAAGACGAGCTGTACCTATTAAAGCTCGACGGCAGATCCAGCTGGAACACGCCATGTTTACATTGAAGGGGAGCACCCTCCGGAATTTTCCAAGCTTTCTTCCAGCACATGTTCAGAGGGACTATTAACTAGGCGGCTGTACACATTGCAGACTAACGGTCTTTCAGGCAGTGTTTCCACCTGTACTGGACAGAAGCAGCATGCAATATTTTTATGCTGAAGCGGCGCAAAGGCTAACAAAGCCGCTCGGTTTGGCTTTTTGTTTATACACGGGCTAAAAACAAAGTGTCTTTCCGAGCTTCAAAGCAAAAAACATTCTTGAACACAACTAGACAGTTTGTCACAGTTTTTAATGAGGATGCAAATGACCTGTAACACCTAATATGTGTATTAATACTTTAAATCTTCCCCCAAATTAAATTATAACGTTATTCAGCTTAAAATGATCTTGATAATGAAAGAACATTATAATAGCGTATTCACACATAAAAATGCAATTGTATTGCTGCAATAGCCACGATTATCGATAGCAAGGATTAATAAGATGGTTGTCAGGATTGATAATGTCACTGTTCAGTTAGCTTGGCGTGACAATATGCAACAATGACATTTTGAAGATCTATATTAGGCTGAAGACAATGTCGCCATTTGCAGCTTTAAATGTTATCAGCTTGGTCCCCGCAGGACACCAGAGTCTGACTAGTTTAAGCAGTTACAATCCACGCCAACAGCCAATAAAAATCTGAATTGATGAATATCTGTATCTCTTCCAAAAACCGCTTCACCTGTAGTTGTTTTGTGGCCATTTTTAATAAGAAAACAATCGTCAACATTGCATTGCATTCATAGTCTTAGCCATCTCAGATGAATGAGTGCAGCGAACACTCGGTGAAAACAGCTTGAAAGTAGTTAAAACCGCAACATTTAGGGCAACAATAAAGGTTTATTGCCAGAGAGAAAGAGAGCTGTACAACAGCCTCCAACGCAAGCAAGTTAAAATACTGAGATACAGTTAAAATTAAATAATTATCATCAAAGAACACTCAGCTAGCTTGAAATTTGACAGAAAAGTTCAAATTCAACCCCCCTATCTTACATACAAACTGATGGTGCTCTAAAAGAATTTTTAGACTATTTCAAGACTAATGGCTATTTCGATTTCATTCAACAGGATACTCTACACAACATTTAAACAGGAAATTCCTTTTGCAACACAAGTTTCATGTTTGCCCAGAGGTGGTCTGTGGAACCCATAATACATCGATGAGAAACAGCCGGGAATTTAGGTAAGACTTTCTACTGTGTTTGTAGCGGCTTCCTGAGCTTAAAAAACATACAACAAAGGCAGAAGTGTTTACTACGCCCATTACTTAAATCGACTGCTGCTTTGACCATACTACAGATTACCGCTAATTTACTGAAAAATTCTATGTATAAATAAACAAATGATATACAGGCTTGTTACATAGTGACACAACGCAAAAAATTTTCAACTGCAGTTTCTGTGCCCATTCAAGTCATAACATTTCAAGAGTGTTTAAAAAAGGAGCTGTGAGAGGGTCCAGAAAACAAATCCCAAAGCAAAAATGAGACAAAAGAAGGAGACCCAATCCATAGCTCTCACATCTCACTCCGTGTCACATTTTCTGTGACTAATGAATCTAAATGATAAGCGCCACTTAGGCATGTCTTGCCACAAGATTGGGGGATTGGAAACAATATCCGAATCCATTTGCCTTGTTCAGTGTCAGTGATTTAGCATCTAATTTTCATCAAAAAAAACTGAAGGGCTTCCTAATAGGAAGGTTTTCAGGGGCTGGGCTGCAGTAATTGTAATTCACCGCTGTTTTTGGGCAGCTAACATTTTATTAAGAGCACTAAATTCAGAGCTGACAGGCGGATCCCCAACACAGCATCTGAAACAAAGGCATCCGAACACTCCCCTTGCTTTTGTCATCATAATCTTAACAGAACTGGCCTCACCCTCCTCACAATGGAAGTGCATGTGCGAGATGGTGATTTTGGGAAAGCGCCTCTGAATATAAATGGATGCCTGGCTTTATTGTCCCTTCCCATGCTTCCCTCCATCAGGGGCCACCTTCAGCCCGGAAACCGCATGCTTGAAGATGAAATGCTGCGAGACAGAGTGACTTATCTTTAAGTTGCCTGTTCAAAGACACCAACCCTCATTCTTCTCCTCTGCACCTCCCTTCCCTCCACACTTCATTCATTCCGTTAGCCGAGCGCAAACTCCAAAACAGCAACAAATTTGACCTCAGTTTTAACTCATCCTTCAGCAGGGAAAAACAAACCATTAATTTTGGCTACATTTAACAATTATTAGATTATATTACTGTGCGAGAACTAAACGATAATTTAATTTGTCAAATTGTAATGTTTCAACAGTTCATTAATCACAAAAACAAGAAAACACGTGAAAAACCCGATTGCGCTGAATGTAACCCCTTTGCCTCTGAGTAATCAAACTGAAAAGAATTAATAATTATCTTTGATAATGCAGCTCTCAGGTCACATATTAACACGAAATTAGCACACTGAAGGCAAGAGATTGATTTGATTTTAAAAATGATTTGAAGCCAATTACAGCGACGGTCAAAGCCTGTTTAAGGATCACACAACTGCAGCATTAAAAGGCTGTCAGATTCACAGCTCAGCTATCTGTATAACTGATCTGGCACTATAAGCGGCAGATGAGGACATATTTACCTGGCAAAATAAGGGTGAGACCCCACAAATTGCAGTGAAACGTTCATGTAAGCAGCCACCTGACTTGTTGGAGAGCGACCTTAACAAATCCTTCCGTTTCGCCTGCATACAAATGTGGTGCTGAAGGGCAATTTCAATCCTTTCCTCCCCATCAGTTTCATAACCTCTCTATAAAGATTCAACATACATTTTAAGACTAAAACACTATTCTACAGGACTAATATATCAGTCAGCTGAGCGCCAGACTGGAGGTCCAAGTTAGATGTGCAAAAAAGCACAATGAAAACTGAATTTTGTGACCAATCCTAGAACCACACAAAACGTCATATTTCCTCTAAAAACACGACATTTTCATGCTTTACTATTGCATAAACCATACAGATGATAACAGACACATTACTGAGGTTTTCACACAATCCCGCTGGGAAATCAAATTAAACATTCACAAGTACAGTGTCATCACCATTAAGACACCTACTGCTCAGATGTCATTTCCCCGTCTCGAATTCACTGCTACATATTTGGCGTGCTCTCATACTGAAAAGACCTTTAACCACGTTGCAGAGATATTTTGGAAAGTAATCTAGGCTACGAGTCTAGCCACACCTCAATATCTAATGAGAAATATACGACTGAAAAGTACAGCTTTATTATAAAACAATAATAATAGACCTCAGGACTGAAAGCCTCTAATTATTAAAATGTGTGGCATCTGCTTGGAAAACGCCTCAAAGGAACAGGCATACTTGGCTGTAACATCAACACCTCTTCAACTCTCCACCAAAAGTGCATCGCTGGATGAGCTGCACATGTATACAGGGGAGAGCAATACGGGCAAGTACATGGCATTCCACCTTATATCAACATGCAGTAGTATAGGAGCATCTGCCACAATGTTACCCTACATGTAGGCTGATACAGTTTACAACATATGTTTTCTGGAAAGCAAAGAGATTGCAGTAATTACAAAACAAGCAAAAAGTCAGAAAAAATCATCAGGATCAGTATTGGCATTCCTGACATCTTTCAGTTTATGGGCTGTTTAATCTCATTGTTGAGGGACGATCTTACAGCAAAAAGTTACCCAGATACAGTTAAATAAGAAATTGCAGATATAAAACAAATACTTAACAAGGACAAAGAAATTATTTCTCTTCCCTCCGAGTAACGTGGGGGTGGGATGCGCTTTGTGTTCTCCCTGGCCGACACAAGCTCCACGTAGCTTTCCTTGCTAACATAGTAAGTATAATGATAATAATAATTTTAAAAACAACGTCAACACATTTTCCTTCAAACATTACAGACATACATTAAAATGTACACAGATGTTACCAAAACAACAGAACTTGTATCAGCATTTATTTGCTGACAGTCAATCTAACACAAGATTCAGAGGATTTATGGGAAAACAAAAATAAATTTCCCCCTGAGGTGAGTGTAGCACATTTCACAGATTATGTTTATAATGTCCCGCGACCCAGAAGGATAAGCGGTATGGAAAATGGATGGATGGATGGATGGATGTTTATGATGTTACAGTAGAGGAAGCTGTCAATACAATTAAACAACTCTGATAAATTTAAGCCTAACATAAAATACAATGCCTGTTGATAACTGGTTCCCATACATGTGCAAATTCATAAAGACACATAATTATATACAGTGGTGTCCTCCACTCTAGCAATGGACCGACTTACTCCAGAATCCTGGCAGGCTGCTATTCCGGCAGCTTTGTGACAAAATGCTACTTATAATGGTAAGACATCTACGTACAGCTATACTTCACAACAATATTTTGGAAATTATAAGCACACACACTGCACTTATAGGGCACAATGATGAACAACACCTTACTAACAGAGAGGGCCAACAGCGGCTAAATGGCACCATTCACCGGGGACACAGTCTGCGGGCTGATTCCTCAGCAGCCGCTCTGTTTCAATCATGACGATTCTCTGTTTTATAGGGGAGTGAAATCAAGCTGTAACCTAAAGAATTTATTATACTTAAGGTTCATCTCTGGTGGCAGGGCTCGCAGAATCACATGACAACAAATTAATTAAATACAACAATACTCAGGAAGAAGGGTGATGGCAAGGCACCATTGACTTCTATTAAAAATATAGCTCATCGAAAATAAACATATAAACATATTTCAAGCTTGCAGTTAATACAAACACCAGGAATATGACCAGCTATATAAATGGATTCTGTTTCCTTTGCTTATGCCACATATAACCAACTATTATTGGGGGGGGAGGACTAGACTAAGCATCATAGCTTTTACACAAAACTACTAACAAGGAACTATTAAATGTGAATTATTCCCAAAGTGCCGGTTCACAAATTTGGCTTGGCAATGCCAAAATTACATTTATATAATGGTGTTAAATCATCCTTATAGGTCTGTCCATTGGTTTCAATAAGAGAAATTCAGACCCAGCATGGGTACACGTGTCACGGCCACCATAATAACCTCATTTTCTACACATCCTATATATGCTTGCGTCATCAAAACGCATCACAAAATACTCTCTGGGAAAGCGTCAAGTTCAGAAATGAATGCACCGCCTTGGATAAAAGACCTTTCATCAAGTGTGTAACAGCACAAAAAACTTTTCAAAGGCGCAAACGCTAATGTTAGGGTACCCTACATCTATTCAAAATACTGTCTTGGAACACTTCAAACTATTCAGAAGTAGTACTTTAATGCATTGTGTAAAAGCCGGGCTGCTGGCACGTTTTCAGTTTCCTTATTTGGGCGCAGACCGATGACATTGTCATAACGAGCCAGGTTAAAGAAACCCAGAGAAGCGCTGTGGTTAAACAACCCGTTGCGGGGCTTTCTGACTTTTGTGTGCTAAACCGGCTGGATTAACTGTACTTTTTGGAGTCAGGGTCCGGTTTAAGGTCGAGCAATGTGCAATCGAATTGAAATACAATTTGGGGGAGATGGACGCCTATTCAGACCTCAGGTGATCGCAGAGGGGCTGCTGGGGGCCGGGGGGCTCCCTGTACCCCTGCCAATCACGGTGTGCACCGAGCTGTTTCGGAGGCCTAAAATGCAGCTGGGCTGTTTTAAAGCAGGGGCTTCCCATGTGCATCTTATGGAAGCGATTTTCCCACTTTGGTCTAACAAAGAGACTGAACATTTACAACCGGTGCCCGTAGATGGACCCGAGTGACCAAAAAGGCCTCCCTAAACTAACAGATCCCAGAGAAAGTAACGTTTCCCTGCTGCTGGTGGCAAACTGGCATCTACACTGCGCGGGGAAATAAGTATCGAATAATCAACCGTGTAAATGTGTTGCTGTGAGGGCTAGCCATCTCGGTAAATACCGATCATCTCATTAAAATAAGTAACCCGATCGTGTTTCAGGGAAAAATACAATGAATCTGTCTGACTGCGAAAAAGTGCATGACAATGATACACAATCCCTACAGCTTTGGAAAGGGAACGCAGCTAATCGCTCAGTAACACATAATATCCAAAACTCCTATCAGATAACGAAAGAAATTGTCAAGCAGTGTTGTGCTAGATGCCTTCCTACATCTCCGTCGTCTTGCAAGGCGACCGTGTAAATGGCAGGGTGTAAGCCTAGCCGTTTCTGAAATAACTGCAAACACACCGCGGGCGAATGGCGTTTAAAGAGATCAGTCGGTTATTACACGATAGTTAAACTCAAGCCTTAAAGAGCAGAATACATGCCGAGTACTGATCTGCTATTAATGCCAAGCTGCGCCCTAGTCTCTCAAACAAAGGGCTTTTCGGCAAGCCAAAGCATGCAATTGTAGCTAAATATCTAGCTAGCTAGGGGTACCTCCCGCACCAAAAAATGGAGAAAAATTCCTATAGTACTTACCCCACTTGCAGACCCAGACCCAGGAATATTTAAGTGCACTCCATAGATCCAGAGAATAAGAATCAAACGACTTAAAGAATGCGATCTTTGAACGAAGAACAATAATAACAGTAGTTGTAACTACAGTGATAATGATCGCAGAGATCAATCAATGTACTCCCAAGAAATCCAACAGCAAGGGGGCAAAGAGGCCAGTTCACGGGACTGCAGCCATCACACGCCGAGATCCCGTTCAAATTTGAAAATACCGGCTATAAAGAGCATTTTCAAATTCAATTTCAAGAGCCTTCGGAGTTAAAACGCGTCTCCTCGATATCCCGAATAATAAATTCCATTCTTCAGACCGGTTCCACCATTTAAATCCCTGACTCGGTTTCGCCGTATCTCTAATATATCTTGATGGCTGTTTGTATCTTTCAATGCTGGGAGATTGATACAATGTAACCAAGAAGCAGAAGGAGCCGCTCGCAAGCGCCGGCGGACATTCCAGCCGGAACGGACCGCCATGCGGGGAGGCGCGGCGCTGCCAAGAGGCGGAACTGGAGTCGCCACAGGATCGAGGATCGTCATCCCAGCTCATCTTCATAACGTTAATCAGTTGTCCAGAGGGTGTGTTTAAGCCCTTGTCTGCTTATAAGTTGTGAATGTGGTATACGTTTGTTATTCTTCATTTCGTTTTCGTTTAGGAATGCGGAGTATCTAATAAAGCCTATTAGGCGCAACGGGAAACAAACAGACAAAAAACAAACAATATTTCATTGACTACTTTGGTTCCCCTGCAGATAAAATACCTGATGTTTTCGGAAAGACCTGCTATGGTAGTAATTTGAGTAACTTAAGCAGCCTGCGTGAGCGCAGAATTAGCCGGACTCTTAGCGTCTAGCGAAAAGAGCAATAAAACATCAATAAACAATATAATATAATATGCCTGAACAACATCATAATAATAACAACGCCTCTGAATGAAGATACGGAGACACGACTCTCTCGTTTTGGCACGTAACAGGTAGTTTTCCTAAGTCATAGACATCACCTTTACGTACAAAGGACTCTGTCTAGAGTTCTGTCACATTTAATATGAATTTGTGACCTGAAGAGAGTCACTCACCAGCTTCTGTTGTACATAGAATTGCATTTCAAAATTGACGAAGGGAATCCGACATAGTCTATAAAAACCTTTAGATAAGATTTTGCCAGACGTTAGTTATCGGAGCCGTAAGAGTGTTATGATTGAAATGGTGCAGTACTGTCATTGCTTCAGCACAGACTGCTGTACTATACTGCAGATTATACAGTGCGTGTTTGCTGCAATAGTACCTAGACTGAAGAGTGATCCATTTACGGGCCAGTACAAAGTGAAGTGTGTAATTGGTACTGTAAATATGTCACGGGCTTGTTGTTAAATTCCTCTTTTCTTTAACAGAAAAGTGAACGAGGCTTGCAGGGAACCAGAATGACAGTATACCTGCCTGATTTTAGCAGATGAGGTCATTTTTATCCTACGAGTTTTTGCTACTCGGAGATTTATTTATATAAAGTGTCATTCGATAGCAGCGTGGGCTTAAAGAACACACGCATACTGGCTATAGGATCCCCGGGGATGCTGTCATTTCAGCCCCACGGCCTTCACTGCGGCAGCACATTGATCACATATGGTTTTCACTGCACTGTTTCACGGAGACTTGACTTCCTGCGTTATTTGATGTACGTGTACGGTGTACCCACGATTTATACCGCACCACACTGAAGGCTGTAAGGCTTTGATTTAGGAAACTTTCTTATGTATCTCTGCGGAATTTTCAAATGATTTTTTTTTTCTCTTGCACGCGCATTGTAATACACATTTAAAATTACAAACACGAAAAACAGTAAGGATCGATTACGCAGCTTGGACCCCTAATTAAGACATTAAGGAGGAGTGGTTCAATTTTATGATATATGTGTATGTATGTATGTATGTATATGATAGATAGATAGATATAACATTTAACACAATAATATTGATTTGTCTTCAGTCAATTTGCTATGTTCGTTATGTTTACATCTAATAGAAATTTCACACTATATATGAGATGGAAATCTACTGTTCACTCTTTGCTCCAGAACTTTTCCATAATGGTTCAGTGATGTTTATATCTGGTGATTGGGGGGTCACGGAAGGTGATCCCGATGTTAATGGCACCCTTCCTGAAACTGTGCCCCTGGCCCTGTGGTCCTCAGCCTTTAGACGATCACACAGAGAAATCACGCAGCCTGATGACTCCCATGAGGTGCCTCTCTACGCCTGCACCACTGTGGGTGCCGGGATTCCTTCAGCTTCTTCCAAGCATAAACCTGTCTGAATGCAGGAAAACAGATGGAAGATTACTCACCAAATCATGCTGTTTTTTTCATTTGCTCGGGTTCGGGGCCTTGCGCCTCTCCGTGCAGTGGCCTTGCGCCTCTCCGTGCAGTGGCCTTGCGCCTCTCCGTGCAGTGGCCTTGCCCCTCTCCGTGCAGTGGCCTTGCGCCTCTCCGTGCAGTGGCCTTGCCCCTCTCCGTGCAGTGGCCTTGCCCCTCTCCGTGCAGTGGCCTTGCGCCTCTCCGTGCAGTGGCCTTGCACGTAGGTGGTTTCCAAATGGCAGCAGTGCTATCTAACCTGCAGTCGCATAGAGGCTCCATTTCAAAGGTGTTCAGGGGTGATTTTTAAAGCTCTCCTTCTCCGGCATTTGACGGCTGTCCTATTAAGTGTCTGTCCTCTTTACTGTTGCAGTTTGTTCATGTTTCACATACGCTGTCCTGATTTTTGAGTCTGTTTTCCTTGACACATTAAACCACGATTGCAGCGACGCTTTGCCCTCTCTGTAACTCCAGGTGTTGCCTGTCAGGGCTCCTTAATATCTGACACATGCTGCAAATTGCTATTCAGCTTAAAATGAGCGGCTATGTTCATAAATGTGAATTTGTTACTAAAAGGTCTTTTTTCTTTTTTTAAGTCCATTTATAAAAATACAGTGTTCATAATCTGTAAGTAGCCAAACAGGGTTTCTTTTTCAGGCAGAATGAATTTTTCTGACTTTGTGATTTTCACATACCCCAGAATATTCCAAGCTCAGTTTCATGCTGTCATGATCGGTGGTTGTGATCACACGTAACAAGGCAATTAGCCTGGCTCTTCGGGACTGAAGCAGAAAAAGGTGATTTACAACAGGAGTATGTTAGGGTGAGAGTATAACCCTCGATCCTCTACCTTCTTTGTTAAAATGTAAGCTGAAGTGGGGGCAAATTGGGCATTTTTATCAGGATGAAATCATGCTGATGAATTGGCTACCTTCCGTGGAAGTGCAGTGCACAGCTATTCAAAGGAGAGGCGAGGCACTGACTTCACGGGCATTGAGAAGCAGGTCCTTGGACAGTCAAACATGTCATGCTATTTGTCATACAGCAGGAGAGATAACCTCTCTTATTTACATGCTTCAGATAAGATGGCTTCAAAGGATTTTTTTCTCTTGCAGCCCTGGTTTCCTTGACAACAAGAATATGGAAATACTGCCTTTGACATGACAGAATGAATCATCTCAGTAACACAGAGAGACAGCAGGCATAGCGAGGCCAGGCAAGGCTGGATAAATGGCATCATCTTCACGCAGAGAGAGAGTCAGCTGGGCTTGGCACTCTGTCTTCCCGCTGCCTCCTCTCCACTACGCTGGCCTCCGCGTTTGCGTGCACAGACAGGGCTTCCATTTTGAGGGGGCGTGTGTCGCTCTCCTCCAGTCCGAAATAGCAGATGGCACAGCAAGGAAACACTGGTTGACTTAGCCTGTAGCTCTGAAGTGCGGTCTGTCAAATGCGCCATACATAACCTAAATTAGAAAGCTGTGTTAGCGGCACACGGCTGTAAATCAGCCTTTAAGGGCGACAGGCCTATAAGCTTGATTCACAGCAGGAACGTCTGCGCTGTGGAAATATAGCACACCTTGGGCTTTCTGTGGACTGATATAAATCATTCACACGCTTATCAAGGCAGCTAGCATTACACACTTCGTCTATGGTTACACTTTTAATTGTTATCCGCATAATTGTGAACGAGCTGGACAAAAATTTGATGGTCCGTTCTGCTTGGATTGGGGCTGACCATGCCAACGGAATGCTCATTATAATTAGCGGCTTTATGGAGAAGATTCTAGAAAGATGAAGAGGCTGATGCGGTAGCAAATTACTGATTTCCAGCTACGTTTTTTTTTGTTTGCCCATCTGTGAAGCATTACAGCCTGAAATGAACACTTCATGAAGGAGAAACCTCTTCAGCATCTAGCAACATTTATCGGCGGTGCTTTGCAATTATGTTTTTATTTAAAGTGAGAACTTGCATTCAGCACTACCGGTGAGGAGACGAGCCCTACAGGACTGACGCCTGTCCCACATAAGATGGCGGGGATGCCGCAGATGAGGAAGAGCCATGTGACATCACCTGGCGGGAAATGACACTGTCAGAATCTCCCACTGCCCCTTCGTGGGCACATTTGTACTACAATTAACTATGCTTGACATCAAAATAAAGAGGTGATTTAATAAAGTAACAAATACCCATAAAATCTTACTAGGTAAAGTATTTGTCTAAAGTATTTTTTATTGAATATCACTAGACATTTAATCTCCAGCAGATAAATGTAATGAACTTTGTTATCTGATTTTGTCCTTGAGCTGCTACAGCATATATAAACATCCAAAAATAAAAGTCTCAAATGGGATATCGGTGGGTCATATGAGAAATAATTTAGATTGCAGGCAGAGGCACAAGATTAACATCGGTCAGAAGGGGCAGCAGACATTTTATGTGTCATTTGTACATGTCCATAGACGTTTGCGATAGAGATAAACAAGATTTCCAAAGATGATTCTACAGATATATATTTTTTAGATCCAACTGTACCGTCAGATTGTCAAAGTAAAGCCATAAAAGCCAAAGTAGGTGTACTGACTCCCAACGCATAAGCCGTCCTAGGTATACTAACTCCCAACCTGAAATCCATCCTAGGTGTACTGACTCCCAATGCGAAAGCCATCCTAGGTGTATAGACTCCCAATGCAAAAACTGTTCTAGGTGTACTGACTCCCAATGTGAAAGCCATCCTAGGTGTATAGACTCCCAATGCAAAAACTGTTCTAGGTGTACTGACTCGCAATATGAAAACCGTCCTAGGTGTACTGACTCGCAATATGAAAACCGTCCTAGGTGTACTGACTCCCAATGCGAAAGCCATCCTAGGTGTACTGACTCCCAATGCGAAAGCCATCCTAGGTGTATAGACTCCCAATGCAAAAACTGTTCTAGGT
>JAODKC010000009.1:1135654-1153005 GCA_026777985.1 Mormyrops attenuatus
GTTTGTTCAATTTCTTAAAAAAACCCGGCGTTCCCTTTGGGGGGGCTTTTTCTCTTCGGGGGGGGGGGGGGGGGGGGGGCAACAGAGGTTAAAAAAGAAATAAAAATAAAAATCCTCTTCAGCAGCTGGACTCAGTGGACCTGAAACCGGATTTCTTTACGGGAGCCTTCGGAGCAGAAAATTCCCCTCTGCAGCCAGACAGTACAGGGAAATGGATGAATATTAAATGGAGTCCATGAATAAATAACCCCCCCTTTTTCCCTCCCGACAGATGAGGTAGAAAAAAAACATAAAGGCAGGAATACAGAGGCCCGCAGCAGAGAGAGGGGTTTGTTAATTAGGTTTCTCTGTTCTGGGCTCAGCTCTCCGGTCCCTCCAAACACAGGGGTTACTGCAAGGTGACAGTGTAAGGGGCTGTAACTGGGGGTCATTCCTGCTCCACTGCAGCTGAAATCCCAAGCTGCCAGCTGAGAGCCAGGAATCGGCTCCCACCTCGCAATCGGAAGGTGTCTCAGGGGCAGGAAGGGCCGTGCGCTCACCCCTTGGAGCCAGGAAAACACACACACACACACACACACACACACACACACACATGTCGGGTAAACATATCTTGATGAGGACCACTCATTCATTTCTGTGGAAAAAATTCAAACACTAACTAACACAACCTTAACCCCTACCCAGTCCTAACCATAACCATAAGTAACCAAACGAAATACAAGAGTCTTTGCATTTTTAGTTTTTTCATTGCAGTCATGGATTTTTATTAAATTGAGTTTGAATCTGGATCAAGCGTAACCATAATTGTACTTTTGGGTCGGATGTCAAACGTTTCACCTGCATTGTGCCGACAGCACAAATGGCATGAATTCTGTGGATGTGACACAGCAGAATGCGATCCGACAGTGGAACAAACAGCACAGACTGTCTATGCAAATGGCCCCCCCACCGGGAAGGGGGAATGGGGAATGGGGGGGGTCATAATTAAATTAAATAAACGGCCTAAAAAGGTGCTTGAGACAGGTCCAAGTCACACAAAGCGCAGTTCGTTATGTGCAGCGCAGCAAAGCTGGGTGCTGGGTGTGAACACCCCACCGACATCACCCCACGGAGCGATGGAGCGCCTCGTTTAGCTGTGGAGGAAAGATTACTCCAGACGAGTGTAAAAGAAAAACACACAAAGGTCAGTCCGGCTGGTATGTAGCCCAGTTCACAGCCTTGACGTATAATATGCAAATATGGATGCGGCCACTTGGTAGCGAGCTTTCAGCGTACCGGGCTCCTTCTGAGTGGTCCAGCCGGCAGCCCTTTGCACAATCTCGTTATTCGCCCTGATCGGGGTACTCTTCGGCACAGTACGTCACCACTACCGCAGTACTGGGGTCTTCGCTGGTTCATCAAAGGGAGAGAGAATGAATTGGACCGGGAGCACGTCAGTTCCACGCTCTGTCAGCTCCTATAATGCTGCTGTTCGCAGGATTTCCTGCACCGAGCAGCGCTGACAGCTGCCAGCTGCAGTCCCATTGTACCAGGCCACATTTCTTCTCTACTCTGGTTCAGAAAGGTGCTCTCTGTGTAGTCCAGCACGCAAGGGCAAGACCCCCCCAGGAATGGGGAGAGCCTCACTCCGGTCAGGACCACACAAACCCACGAGGAGTGATCTGAGAAAAGACGTAGGGTACTGCAAGACGGGGGGGGGACCTTCACTTGCAGCTCTTCCAAACCCCATAGTTTCCTGCGGCCCAGATGTGGAGGGGCAGGGTGGCTGCAGATGCTGGGAATGTGTGCCGCAGCCTGGAGAATGAAGGCGGTGAAACAAGCACAAGGCGGCTGGTGAAAGTGTGGCCTGTTTCCAAAATGATTACAAATGCCAACAAGGCGAAGGCGGAAGCCAGAGGCTCAATGCCGAGTGTCTGTCTGGAGATGCTTCCAAGTCAGTCGCTAAGCTGTCATTCACCCACACTCAGTACTTTCCTAAAAATATTTAGTAATAGCGAGAGGTGCATGGCAGGCATGTGTGTGGTACCTGTAATCAGGTTTTAAAATCAAACCAGCTTATTTACGCTTTCTTACATACCTACTGTAGAAAGGATTGTGCGCAACGTCTAAAACGGCGCCTCAGGGGCCATAAGGATCAAAACATACTGAAGCCACCAAGACTGATTTGCAGTTCTTGCAGTTACATGTCGTTTGTTTGCTTCCAGCCTTCATAGTTATTTTAAATAATCTGTGAATATGTGTCACTTTGGGGGTCGAGCAAAAACTACAGCCAGCAAGTCTTCTGCTCACCAAAAGCAGTAAAAAAAGCACCTCAATTCGCAGTTGGAGCTGCACAGATCTGAAAACGGGCAACATATGATTCATCAGTCTGACCTGACAGCCTCCCTGAAATCGCTTCGGGCTGCAGGTGAGCGCATGCCGGGCTCTCCCGTGACGGCCGGGCCAGATCATTCCGCGTGCGCTCTTAGGAATCCTCGCATTTGTAGCAGATGAAGACCAAACCAGGGAGCCAACTGCTGGTGGGGGTGCAGATTCTGGGGGGACGGGAGCAGCAGAGCCCAGCCGCGTCAACTTCCTCCCCCACTGTGTGAATGGAAACCCAAATCTGGGCCAGCACTTAATTAATTTTCCCTTCAAATGGAGCCTTTCTCCCGCTCGCCTCGTCCCTCTTCTCTGACTGGGAGGTGACTGATTGATGATTTCCTGACAATAGAGTAATCTTTCTAATCTGTCTGGAGGATGACTTCACTCATCCCATTTTCTCCCCTGGTCAGATAATGACAGGATTACCTCTCTCCTGGGTTATTCTTTTCAATCACGTGCTGGGAGAAAAAAAAACAGAATGTGACACAAGACGGCACGGACGGCTGATCCATCAGGGCGTTTACAGAAGCAGCGGCATGGTGCCAAAGTGTGATCGTCCTGGTAGCAGAACACCTCTGCTCTGATTTTCATCGGCTTGTTCAGGTTTGGAGAGGAGCCGGGAGAAATCTCCACATTGGCGAGTAGCTCTGAACTGAAACCTGCGAGCATGTCACACCGCTGAACCTGCAGCAGCCAACACACAAGGAAGCATCACAAAATTAAAAGCGGGTGTGCACCTTCTTTGAAATGCACTCTCTGTCGTGAAAGAAAACCGCAGTGAAAGCAGGGAGAGAAAGAACAGCTTCATTTAATTTCAGAAGCATGACCCGTATTTTATGCGTACTGACCTTGCTGCCCTGAAGAACATGGAGACAAACTCTAATGAACACAGCAGGGGGAGATTTACAATGGGCATCGTACGCTTTCTTGGGTTCTAGAGTTTTAAAGGTTGTTCTCCGAATACAAACTGTAAATCAGTGTGACACTTTCACAGCTTTGCTGTATTTGAATATATAAGGAATAAAAAAACCCAACTTGAGATTTTTTTACCCCGGTTTTGGTTTGAAAACATCTACTTCAGCTCTGAAGAATGCCGTCCATTGCTGGCTCTGGTTATCAGGACGGCACCGTTTTCAGCTGCTCCCCGCCTCTTAATACATGCCAGGGCTGGGGCATTTTTCTTTGCACGCTTCTGATTTCACTCAGATGTTAAGAAAAAAACAAACTGAAAAAACATGCAGGTGCAACAGATATGAAAATGCAAAAGACTTTTGAGGAAGGTAGAAGAGGAGGAAGAAGGGCCATGCACTGGCAGTGCAGCAGTGCGACGTCACAGTGAAGTCCTCCGGTATCAAACACCCGTGGGGACAGACTGTCTAACCCAACTTAACTGCTGAAGGGCAGCCATGTTAATGCTGTTTTTTTAACAGTGTAAAGGTAGAAAACAATAAGTGATGAGGCTTGGAATCTGAGCAAATCTGCCATCTCCAAATGAGAGGCGCGTGAACACTTTCATCCTCTGTCAGCTCCTTCACTTTTCAAGCTGTTGAGTTTGGCAGCGCCCCTGCCCCCCCGGCCCGGTTTTAAGATCGTTTCCATACCGTGTTAATCAGCAGCGCCTGGGACCTCATCCACATTGCCCTTGAAGTTTCAAATAATAATAGCAATAAACTCTTGGACCTTGCAAACTGTCAAGCTGCCTTGGACAAAGGAAACCCCCCCCCCACCCCCACCCAGAGACATACCGTTCACAGGTGAACTGGGAAGTGCTAAATAATCCTCGTTAAGGTCATACCTTATGAGAGTCCTATTGCTGAAAACCTGGTAAGGGTACATAGATAATTAATAAAAGCCAAGAATTTTTGTGTTGTACAGCAGCACAGCTAAGGAACAACAGGCCAGTAAATTGAACTCAGAGAGACTTCCATCCAAAAAATGGAGTATTTCATGACAGGTTGCCTCCACATGCCTATGTGGGATTAACAAAACCACCAGCCCCCGCCACGCAGATTCAGAGCTGTTAACAGAGAGACATCTTTACCCTCCCCTTAAAGTACCTGTGACCCCACCCGAGATCAAAGATGAGGGGACAGCAAAAAAATCAAGTGCGGAATGCACATCCGTGGACGCAGGTGCGCGCACGCATGCACTGTGAGACGCTGAAGGCTGCTTCGAGTCACAATCAGCTTCGGACTTCGGCAGAGACGATAAATGGATCATTCTTTTCAATTTGCTGGGATATTGCTGGTGTGACAAGGCAATCACTCCTGTAGGAGGAAACTCCAACCTCCCTCTGCGGGAGAGCTGACAGAGAGGGGAGCGGGTGCCAGGAAATATTACAAGATAAGAGGGCAGGGAGTGCAGAGAAACCGACGTCCTGGCAAACACGTCCCCTGTCCCATGAACAAAGGCAACCCGGAGCTTTTAGCAGCCATCGGAGCCATGAATCTCAGGCTGGGATGCCCATTCAGCACTCGCCACAGCCCGGCCTTTCAGCCGCGGTGGGCAATTAGGAGGCAGAGACAGGCAATCTCCCGCGCAGCGACGCGGCGGTAATGGGGCTACGCGGCCGGGCGGCCTGCTTGGCTGCACTCAATCTCAGCCAAATAAAAGGGATTCATTGGCTAAGGCCTCCGGATTCACAGGAGTGACTGGAGGAGGCTCTTGTTGAGGGAGAGAGAGGAATGGGAGGAGGGAGAGGGAGGAATGGGAGGAGGGAAGGAATGGGAGGAGGGAGAGGCACAAAACAAAAAAGAGCCTGTGTCAGCTTAGAGACCAGGAATGAAAGGAAAACACGCACAAGTGAAAATGCCCTCTTGCTGGGGGGGGGCAGAAGGCAGAGGGATTTCTTCCCTGCTTCCTCTGCCGCTGAGAGCCGGTCCTCTGGGGGTGACAGGGAGCCAGGGGGGTTAATAACATCAATTTCACTGCCGTTCTCTGGGAGATGGATGAGGATGTTGGAAAATAGAATTACCATAGGAAGAATAGGGCTTTCGCTCTCCCTCGCTCTCCCTCGCTCCCCATAGCTCTCCCTCGCTCCCCCTCGCTCTCTCTCGCTCTCCCTCGCTCCCCCTCGTGCTCCTTCGCTTCCCCTCGCTCCCCCTCATGCTCCTTTGCTCCCCCTCGCGCTCCTTCGCTCCCCTCGCTGTCCTTCGCCCTACACCTTGTCACACACAAACATATTTCACAATCCCCCAATGCCCACCACCCCCACCACCTTGATTTTCCTTTTTTGGATTTTGCAAAGGAACCGTGTCATTGTAGGAGAAAATTCTAAATAAAGATGAGACCTTTCAGTGGGCTGTATGGCACATGAAAGAGCAGCTATTTGTTTTCATTTGAGAAATACATACCTGGGGTTTCATTAAGCAAATGCTTTTGCCCACTGATAATGCCGTCTAATCTGGGGCCCAAGCTGCTAGTAGGCAGCTAGGCGTGTACTGCTAGGCGTGTGCAGCTAGGCGTGTCCTGCTAGGTGTGTGCAGCTAGGCGTGTACTGCTAGGCGTGTACTGCTAGGCGTGTGCAGCTAGGCGTGTGCAGCTAGGCGTGTACTGCTAGGCGTGTGCAGCTAGGCGTGTTCAGCTAGGCGTGTACTGCTAGGCGTGTGCAGCTAGGCGTGTGCAGCTAGATGTGTACTGCTAGGAATGTACTGCTAGGCGTGTGCAGCTAGGTGTGTGCAGCTAGGCGTGTACTGCTAGGTATGTACGGCTAGGCGCGTACTGCTAGGCGCGTACTGCTAGGCGTGTACTGCTAGGCGTGTACTGCTAGGCATGTGCAGCTAGGCGTGAACTGCTAAGCGTGTACTGCTAGGCGTGTGCAGCTAGGCATGAACTGCTAGGCGTGTACTGCTAGGCGTGTGCAGCTAGGCATGAGCTGCTAGGTGTGTACTGCTAGGCGTGTACTGCTAGGCGTGTGCTGTTACACAGGAATTAATACTCAGACAAACGGTAAACATAAAAAGAGAGAGAGATTTTAAGAGTTAATATTAATAATATGGATAACAGGACGCAATCTGCACAAATATGGGTTTATACAATTATCTCTCACAGCAGAAAACAAAATCATGTCTATCGATTCATATTCCAAGACAGAGCTGAGGGTCTCCAGCTTGAAATGCTTGCGATAGATCACCCCCCCACCCCCCACCAGAAGGCAGTGTTGATATAAGCAATAATGATCATATATCCTCCTGTACCAGCTAAATGTCAGACACACCAACGCTGTAATTCACCATAAAGTAACACATATCAAACATTCCAACGACCAAGAGACACCTCAAAATTATCTCCAATTTTAGACTCGTCAAAATGGCCCCCTTTAGCTTCTATGACAACATTGCAGACTCTTGCCATTACATCTTACTGGCTTCCAGGTGTCTCCATCTGGGATGCTTCTCCAATAGTCCGGAGGAGTTTCTACAAGTTCTGGGCACATGCGCATGCTGTCTACATCACTCTTACTCTTCGATCCAACTCATCCCAAATCCCAAAATGGTTGGTGGGATTGTGGGGGCCAGGTCGTCTGTCATAGCACTCCATCTCTTTGCTTGTTCACAAGATAATACAATACTTACATAAGCTTGAGGAATGCTTAGGGTCATTGTCTTGTTGAAAAGCAAATGATTTTCAGTGGGTGTGTCCAGACCTTTGACTGATATTGTATATTTACATTAAGGAAAGAGAGCCTGACCATTTCCAAACCTCAATTCCCACAAATCCTTGATATAGCCAGTGATAAAATGCCCGGCATGTCGGGTTACTGGGCATCATAAATTATCCACATATGGGGAAATGAAACAGAAAAAGCTCTTTTTACAATGTATGACTGCAAAATAAGGCTGGCATGATTAGTAATCAAATTTTGGTGGAAATACCCTTTAAGAACTAAATGTAAATTATTTTTCTTACCCTGGATTTGAAGAACCAAGTAAGCATCAAAGAGGAACTGTTTCTATTTTTCATCTATAAAGTAGAACAGTATGTCTCTGTGTTCACAAATTACAACACAGCTTGAAAAAGTGATTCTTGGATGTTAAGGTCTTTACTTAGCAATTACAAATTTATATTATTTATTTTTGCAGTATCATTTCCACAATTGCTTTGCTGGTCAGAAATTCCCATTCCAAAGTCATATGTATGACCTCACCTGTTGCAAACAAGAGAGCTTCAGAGTAGCCAAACACATGATCCACTCTGGTCACTTTCCAACCTCGCATCCAGCTGGAACATAAACGCAGAGGGACATTAAGTCAACAAACGCAGTCAGCTTTACCGAGAACATCAATTATTACCTTCGAAACACAAATAAGATGGACTTAAGGAAATGTGTATACTTTTGCATTTCAAACCTGAATTTGAATCTTAACTTAAATTTGTTTCTCGAACGCTGGAGACCTGCTGAACATCTGCTCTGTACTTAACTAGGTAAATAAATGAAAAAAAAAATTTCTTTCATAGATGCTAGAATAATCACTTGGGTTCCCTCTAGCATATGGTTCCACCATGTCTTCCTTTAAACAACCATTATCACCCCACCAGAGCTGAGTGAGATTGTTAACAATTAATGCGTCATATTAATTATTGTTAACAATTAATGTGCCAAATGTGTGTTTTCCTGTTACGGGAGTCATCTTCTCCTTTCACCTGGTGTTTTGGGGAGCGGTTAGTGAGCAATGGCACATCACTGGGCCGCGGCGTGACAAGCTCGCCCCCCCCAAATGAGCTCCAATGGCCGCCGCTGGCTCATTAGTCATACCGACAGAGGCGGAGTGACAGTGAGGAGAGGGACTCTGCCCGCCACAGTGCCTGCCTCTCACGACGGGGGATGGACCGGCACTAACTGCCTCCCGCCATCGACCCTGAGGACGGAGGCGCTGCTCAGTGAGGCAGCCTCCCGCTTCACTTTGGGAGCTCTTAGCCAGAGGCTATTGTTTCGAGCAGGACGGCACGTCAGAGGCGGGGCGGGCGCTATAAATAACAGCAGCCCTAACGGCGGACCGCCACAAGAAGATTAATGAGGACAGTGATGCCAGGAAGAACGTCCTCCAAGCATTAGCGGGCAGAAGGAGGGCATCACACGGGCACCAAGTGACCACCAACCCGCCATAGCCACACCACCTCCTGCCTCGCCACCCCCCCCCCCCCCAAATCCCAGGACTGAACCTGGACTCCATGTCGACCTGAATCAGAGAGACGTCAGCAGAGCATTAATAAACGGGAAGCGCCCGGGACATTAATAATGCAGCCCCCAAGCGGCAGGGCGGAGGCTCTCACCCGACCCCTTCTTCGACCCCCCCGATGGACCCCTGTCAAGCCGCCCGCTGTGGGTTTCCAGGAACAGGAAGGAAGGTAGCGCAGCATGGGAAAGCCTGCGGCTGACGACCACTTAGATGCAGACAAACGGGCGGCCAAAAGAAAAATGTCATTACAAACAAAAACATTTAACGATAATTATTAAACTACAGTTTTAATCATTTTCATTAAGCTTTACACACATTTATTTCACCTTTCACATTCAGTTCAGTGCATGTAAAACCATCACAAACCTTGACATATTGATTTAAATTTAGGAATCGCGCACTGCTTAATTGACTGGAGGCCGTAATGTGTTCCGCGCCTGGGATGTGAGTGGGAATTCGAGCTCACGGCAGAATCCGCGCTGCTGCGGGAGGTAAATCTGCCAGTGTGAAACGGCTCTGACTGAGCACGTTTAGCTAATTTCACACGGCTGGTCCTTACGTAGCAAAGGTACATGCGCAGGGAGCAAGAATATCATACAGAAAGCCAAAATTAATCGGTAAATGAAATGGAAAGTTATGGAGCAAAATGTGACCATTTCAAAAACATAATACAATGCTGTGGCCTGAGGGGCGGGCGATGGGAAGGCTTCTTTATGTTTCATACGACAGAGACGGAGGAAGCTTGAGCCTGGTCTTGTTGTCACTTCGTGCCTAGAGACCCTGCTGACAATTTCCTACCCTGTGTTGTAGAATCAGTGCTGCCTGACCTCTCCTTGACGGCAAAATGCCCGGCGCAGGGGGGGCGGGAGCGGGGGGCCAGTCATCGGCTGATGAAAGGATAGGTGGACTCAGTGCACATCACTGCTGCACGCGTGACAGATAATGAAGCTCTCTGCGGGGGGGAGAAATGGATTCTTCACAATGCTATCCACACCCACACCTTGACGGGGGGGAGAAAACAACGTACAGTGTATTTAGGAGATGAACTGACAGCTGGAGGAGGAAGAAGAGGGGAGAATCAGAACTGGGGGGGGCTCCTTCCCTTGGCTGGAATCCAATTTAGCCTCGCTCTGTGGTTCCCCCCACCCCCTCAGATGGAAGGCTTCCCTGCATAAAAATATCACATTACCACACAAGGAAACAAAGATATCAGCTGGCCAAGCGGCCTGGCTTACAAGGGCGGCTCGAACCTGGTAATCTAGCCCTCAAGAGCTTTCACAGTCGGGGACTCCCGGCCGTGATTGTGCTCCGCAGGAATACGGCCCCGAGAGAAGAGAAGAGAAGAGAAGAGGGGAAAGAGAGTGAAAAAAAAACACAGAAAACAGCAGCCAGTGCACACAAATGAATGACAAGTTAAATGCCCAGCCTAAACCAATCAACTGCGATACAAATATGAGACAAAGGGTCTGAAACCAATGAGGAGCACTCTATGAGGAGCCAATGAGGAGCACTCTGTGAGGAGCCAATGAGGAGCACTCTATGAGGAGCCAATGAGGAGCACTCTGTGAGGAGCCAATGAGGAGCACTCCGTGAGGAGCCAATGAGTAGCACTCCGTGAGAAGCCAATGAGGAGCACTCTATGAGGAGCCAATGAGGAGCACTCTATGAGGAGCCAATGAGGAGCACTCTGTGAGGAGCCAATGAGGGGCACTCTGACCTTCCGTCTCCAGTCAAACAGACAGTGCTGGGGCTCTACATGCAGTAAGGCAGAGTAACTCAGCTAATTACAGGCATGCAGTACAGTACTGAGCAGTGAAAACAGAGCCAAAGCCTCAGGAAGATTCCATTCTCTTCTGCTCATTAACCTACCATTAATGTTAATTAAGAAAAAAAATCAATTAAGAAAAGAGCTTGCAGATTCACACACAAACGATAAATTCAGACAGCGACAGATGATAAACAGGCACTGCTGGGAACGATCGGCGGTGCATGGGAGCCTTTCACAGACTGATGGCTGCAGGGCTCATACGCACAGGCGGACTCCTTGGGGTTTAAAGGTGATCGGTTTTCAATATTCCGGGGATGGGTGACCTAACATGACCGCACGCATTGAACAGGTCAAAGGGGCAGGGTGAGGAGATAGATTAAAGATTATTGCCAGGCTGTGATTAGACCGCGCTGGTCGATATGGAGGCAAGCTGAGCGGGAGCTGAAGTGGACATGAAAGGCGTCCAGCCGCGCCTCGCTGTAGGTCTCCATCTCAGCTGGAAAATAAAGGCCGTCAGACAGCACTGGAGCGGAAATCTTTGGCAGTTCCCTGGGATTCGCGCACAGGCCGGATAGACGGGTCGCTTTCAACTCGATTCCAGGAATCGCAGGCGTCTCAGTCACTGCCAGGCAGTAGCAGGTAGACGTTCATGCTTGTGTACTAGAAGTGCTTTTAACCACCTGTGCTCTGATCACTCTGTCAGACAGGAGGCCACATGCTTTCTTCCCCATCATGTAAGAGCGATAAAAGAGGAAGAATCTAATGAGGAGACAAAAACAGGAGTAAAATAAAGGGCAGCAAACCTGGATAGGTGGGGGAAGCAAAAATAAGGCAAAAGCTGGGAGGAATAGTGATGGGCTTGTGTGTGTTTGTTTACGAGGGAAATGCTGCACGGACTGCGAGCAACATGGAGAGGAAACAGCACAGATACATAAAAAACCTCCTTCCTTTATGTGGGAAAAGGGTGAGTGAATCAATAAACCGGGAGCCCTTGGAAGAGAGGATTGTTAAGCCTGTGAAGACAGATGGGAAATGGGCTGCATGCAGGCCCCCGCAAGCCCAATGTCCCTCCCACCCCCACCGCATCCTCCTCATTCCTGGGCGTTCATTAGATCAGGGTATGTTACCTTTGAGCGGGTGAAAGCTACCAGGTTCACACATTAGCTTGGGGGTGATGTGGGAGAGCCAGGACACAACCGGGTGCCCTCCCCGCCCCACCCCTGCGTGCCTGCCAAAGCCACAAACCGCTGGTCTGCACAGGCTGTGTGAGGGCTGACTAACGACCCCCTCCTCTTTCCCAACACCGAGGCCAGGCAGGCGGCACTAATTCTCATTCAGAGGCGGTAATAGGAAGGAGGGCTTGGCACTCCTCAGAAAACTGTCTCAGGCTCCATTTAAGCCAGACCCCTCCTCAGCTCTCCACGCTACACAGAGAGCTCACGCTAGCTGCCCGACCCCCTCCCTCTCACACCAGCAACAATGGATTTTATGGCCCAGAACGGGATCTGAGAAGAATAGAGATCCGGGCTTTCCAAGCAGCGCTCAACAGATCAGTTCAAATCATAAATTTTGCTAACAGCGATGACGAGTCGATTTTCAGAAGCTCTGTAATCTCATCTCACAGTCGTGGACCACTGCTAAGCGAGACCCTTTCATATGCATAGCTAAAGGCACGTTTGCAGATCTAGAATAGAGAGATGTCGAAGCTGTCAAGAAAAGCAATTACATTTAATTAGTACTATTTATACCCCTGCAGAAAATCAGCGCACAGCATTAAAATCACTGTGTCTGTGTCAATATGTCATTAAGCCTAATGTGACATTTAGACTGCAGCATTAACAGATGTTTGAAATGTCAGCGTTGCAGTTCAGGATGAGACCAGGCAGTAAGCGAAATGACCGCGATTCCTCCGGCGCTGCGATGGATTGACCTTCATCCAGCCCCGCAAAATCCTTCACGGATCCAGCAGAGAGTGTAAGCGATTCACTGACGCAAAACGCACTGATCTGCCGGGGAAGAAAGAAGGCAGGCGGCAGCAAACTGCCTCAAAGCGCGAGAGGGTGCAGGCGCAAGGCGTCTGAAGACCGACCAGCCTTAGTCCCCCATGTGCTTCCGACGCAGGTGCCTCAGTCCACTTGAAACCAGCCTCTTCATGGAGGATGCAAAAGTGCAAATTAAAACGGCAACCTTTCATCCTCACTGTACTGTCACTTTTCAAAGGGTGCCCATGAGAGGTTCATAGGGGCTGCAGTAAGGTGGGAAGGGAGGGGTGCCGCACCAAGACATTTAAATGGGATGAAAGGGAAAAGATTAAAGGGGCCCCCGCGCAGGGCTGGTCTTCAGTGATTTATAATTAATCAAGGACTCAACTGGGGAACACTTCATCGCCACTATCCCAGTTTACCAAATTAATGTTAAATATTTTAAATATGCTAACACAGGGTACAATAGTGACACTTCAACGGAACGGGAAACACCATATTTTCTTCCATATCAATATATACTAAATACTAATCGGCTAGGTGGATTTTACGGTAGACAAATGCAGGCATTCGTCTCGGTGGACATGACGACAAAAATGGCTGCTCGCCGCTATTAATGTGGCGGTGCGCTACGCCCTCTGCTGGCCAAACGCAGAAAAGCGGGACTGGCACATTCGCCAGGCCTTTGTTCAGCGGCTTTACAAATCCCCCCCAATTCTACAACCAGTTTATTTTAACGGCGCCCTTTTGCATAATGCTCACCGGGAAAGGTTGAATAAATGCAACCATATGAATGAAACATAAGTAATACTGCCGAAAAAGAAGAAAAGAAAACCTTTAGAGCAAAACTAATGGTTTCACCCCAGAGCTGATGAAAACATTAATATTTCACACAAATGTAATAACCGATGCAATATATTCAGACTGAAATGAAAAATTGGAACGAGTTCAGTCGCGCCAATGCTAAATGTTAATTACGGTGCGCTTCGCCGGTACTCTGGCCGGCCCGCTTTTAAGCAGGGAGGGGGCAGTGAACAGAAACGGCTCCTGGGGCGCAGAGGCGGCCGATGCGGGCGTGCAGCACGGCCACATGCACCGCGGACAGGGTGGAGGCCGATGGGGGGGGGGGTTTACCGGCCGCCATGCGCGTGGGCAGCTGCAGCGTTGCCGTTACATCCGGCTAATTTTAGAGTGTATCTCAATTTCTGTAAATATTTCGTGTTTCTGTTGCTGTGCCTTGATTAATAACATCTCCCAACAGGGAAACAAATTATGGAATAAATGTTAAAATAAGGGCTTTGTTTTATTCTTTGAAACATATAGCAAATACTGCATCTCCGAATCTGTTAAGTCTTTTTTTGACAATGTCTGATTTTAACTTTCGCATGAGTATCTTACTCATCAAAGACTAAATATTGCAACTTGCAGCTAAATATATCGCATTATGCATTAGTTTCTGAAACGTGTGTACAAAAGCGCGGAATCAAACCAGCTGATGAACCTGGGCAGCCACTTAAATGTGGGTGTCAGATTCAGCACACCTGCTTAATATATGTGCACTGATCTAAAACGGTGTTGATGTGTTTATATGCGACGGCACATTAAGAATATCCGGCTGCTTAGTAAGAGTAATTCGTGTATCTTGTTAGCTACCTAGCGGGCACACAAGTTATTGGAAAGCTCGCAAATATATTTCTTAAAAGAGCAATAGCATCATTGACCTTCAAACCATTTTGTGCTTCATAAACCTTACCGCGTCTTGGAAATGATATAATAATTTTTAAGCCAGCAATTCAAGAAAGTTCTTCCTAGAGACGAAGGAACTTGCGTGTTTGCCTGCGACCTTGAAAGGGTGTTTCGGTTCTCTTTATGAGGTATTTATTTATTCCTGTAAAACAGCTCTAAACACAGTATGCTTAAGGCAACAGTACAGCTAAGATTAAATATGGTAACTAAAAGTTAGCATACGGTAATAAAAAAATACTATAAATAATATTGTTCTGGTGAGTTCAGTTACTGAAGATGTTCTAGCAAATGGTCTCAAAGGCAATATTCTGTATTAGGCGCCAGCAGAACGTGCTCTGGTGGCAAACCCAACCAAATCCAATCAACATAGTCTCTGCTTAGCAGATTACCCAAAAGCCTATATATCCCACTGACGAGAGGTCATACCCAGACTCTCAGAAGCCCTGGCAGCTGAGATTGTGCATAATTGCTGGTTTGTTACCGGTCTTAAACCTTTTGGGATCAATAGTGGTGAGCATGTTAAATAGGGTGCCCTGTTCGATAACACAACACGACTCACACGCGCTACCAACAGAGTCCTTGCTGCCTCTAATGACCTGTCCCATAGCACATCACAACTCACACATGCCACCAGCAGAGTCTTTGCTGCCTCTAATGACCTGTCCTATAGCGCAACACGACTCACAAGCGCTACCAACAGAGTCCTTGCTGCCTCTAATGACCTGTCCCATAGCACAACACGACTCACACGCGCCACCAGCAGAGTCCTTGCTGCCTCTAACGACCTGTCCCACAGCGCAACACGACTCACAAGCGCTACCAACCGAGTCCTTGCTGCCTCTAATGACCTGTCCCATAGCGCATCACGACTCACACGCGCCACCAGCAGAGTCCTTGCTGCCTCTAACGACCTGTCCCATAGTGCAACACGACTCACAAGCGCTACAAACAGAGTCCTTGCTGCCTCTAATGACCTGTCCCATAGCGCAACACGACTCACAAGCGCTAGCAACAGAGTCCTTGCTGCCTCTAATGACCTGTCCTATAGCGCATCACGACTCACACGCGCCACCAGCAGAGTCCTTGCTGCCTCTAATGACCTGTCCCATAGCGCATCACAACTGGCACGCACCACCAGCAGAGTCCTTGCTGCCTCTAATGACCTGTCCCATAGTGCAACACGACTCACAAGCGCTACCAGCAGTCCTTGCTGCCTCTAATGACCTGTCCCATAGTACAACACGACTCACACTTGCTACCAGTAGAGTCCTTGCTGCCTCTTAAATCTGGTGCCAGTAGCATAGCTGCACCAGGAGTTACTATGTTAGGCTATTCCTGGTATGGGACTAAGCTACTGAAGGTCACCAGTGTGGAGGCAGAGGTGACGTCTCATCATAGACTCCAGCCCCATGATGCTCTGGAAAACTATGCAACTATGTAAGTACTGAGGATAGTGCTACAGCAGTAGCAAACCGCTTTCAGTAGCAATTTATCAACCAGCACATTGCTTGTAGCAGGAGCCTGCAGAACTCTAGGATAACCCCCCCCCAGCCAAATGCCTATGTATCCCACTAATGGGAGGTCATATGCAGACTCCCAGAAGCCTTAGGGGCTAACATTATGCATAGAGGTCCCACTACACAACATGACACCTAAAATAGCATGATAGCAAAATAACAAATTGCAATATTAGTCTACTGTTTATACAGTCTGGCACAGTATAAAAAAAAAGTATCAATTATTACTAATTTGATGCTGTCCAGCCCTACCTCCATTGTAGTCTAAGCAAAATGCATGTTAAATAAGTTTTATATGCCATAACAATTACTAAGAACTGGCTTTTAGCTGTGTATGCTAATACAACCATGCATCCTTGACAAACCGAAACGATTTATCTTTAGACCACTTTTGGTTTATATACTCAGCAATGCTCAAATTAGCCTTAATATTGCTCATCATTCATCCTGGAGAATGTAGATGCTGTTTCCCCCAAGTGCCTTGTAAGTCTGGTCAAACCCCCGTGAAAGTGGCATGATACTCCCCCCACCAGATGGCAACACGGAGACAATTTACAACAATTATCCCTGTTACACGGCTCTTACTTTGCAGGGAGCGTAAGTCGTAGAGAGATAAATCTCACCCATGTTTAAAATAAAAGGTTGCAGAATTATCTTAGAGCAGTGCAGCATTTTATGGAGTTTTGTCATATATTTCTGATACAAACATGCTTAGTTTAGTATATGTGTTTTGTCTATGTATTCAATGTGTGGAAATATACAGTATTTTTGGCATTTTTTTACATTTATGTGTGCGGGGGGGGGTTTATATGTGCGTGTACCATTAAAAATAACCGAATTACACTGAAAACAAAACACCTGTTTGAAAATGGTTCTGCTTGCTGGGCTGAAAAAGTATGGGAGACTCCATATGGATAGAGATTATGAGAAACCATTCAGGGCCTTTTCATCTTTTGGCCCCCGGATGCATATCGATCCAGGAGCTGCCACACGACTCTGGAGGTACATTACAGATTCAGTCAGTGCAGCAGAACTGACAACTGCTTGATCAAAGGTAATCTGTTCTCCGTGCTGCAAATGCAGCTCCTCTTAACAACGTGAAACTGCTTGCAGCTGGTCTGCTGTTGCGTTCCAGATTGTCTAGCTTACAGATCAGTATTTAATTAAACTCTTACGCTCCAATCTTGTCTAGTCATGTGTCAGCAACTTATGTGAACATTTATACAGAAATGTTTGAGTAAAATAACTAATATGGAAAGAGTTCCATTTTCTTTCCACTTGAAATTAATCACCTAATTAAACAACTTCAGTGTCACCCAAACATTTAATCAAACTGAAATGTATATGGCCACATCCATCATATTTTATTACCATCTACTTGCAGTATTTCATTCTTTTAAATGGCTTTTAAAGTGCAGTTACTTTAATGTAAATGGTAAAATGTACAAGAAGATGAATTTCACATTTTGTTATATTTTAATATGAAATTGATGTTCATTTTTTGACATTGTTGTGAATGGGAAAACCTCATCCGGCCACAGTACAAAGATGGGTCCTTCACAGGTAACTGAAAGCTTATTTTGATCATACATACCGACTTTTACTTTATCTCACATCGAGGCAAAGAAGGTATTTCTTAACATCTAGAAAAATATTTTTATTTTATTCACAAAAGCATTTGCATTTATGCATGCATACAAAAAGAAAAATACAAGGACTTCAGTGCTACTGTTTGTTTAGACTAAAAGCAAAGAGGCAGTGGGTCATATGGGCAACCAGAGACACAGCTTGTCCA
>JAODKC010000009.1:1155774-1183850 GCA_026777985.1 Mormyrops attenuatus
CCCCCCCCCCCCCCCCCCCCCCCCCCCCCCCCCGCCCCCCCCCCCCCCCGCCCGCGCCCCCCCCCCCGCCCCCGCCCCCCCCCCCCCTTCGCTCACCCATTTCGGCATTTTTCCCCCGTCAGGATCATGGTGGTGGTATTGTAACACCAAAACGGTAGCAATGACAGAGAGGCCGACGATGACCATGGTGGTGGCAAAGTACTGGGCTGTAATACGAAGAGAAACGGAAGGGAGGGCAGACACAGCACGCCGTCTCAGTTCAGAGGAAGAGTGAAAATTTAAGACCCTAATAGAATCAGACCTGGCAGTCTATCCCTCATGATTTTCCTGCTTTATCAGCTGTTCCTTTTTTTTTATAAAAACACTAGAGAGAGAGAGGGAGAGAGACTGGCAGAGAAAAGTGAAGAGAAACACTCACCAATTAACGGCACAGAATCTGAGGTGGCCGGCATAATCTCAGCCACCAGCAGCATGAAGACGGTGAGTGAGAGCAGCACAGTGATTCCTGCAGGGAGACAAACAAGCCAACTGCCAGAGCCAAACGGCACCAGAATCTAAAAATGCCCAGAGCTAAAACACAACATCTTCACCTCACTTTTCTCATCAATCCATCTTTTCAGGTATTATGATTAACATCTTATGTAGTGCTGCAGAAGAATTCTACATGTCTATTTATTTTGTCGAAAAATGCCTGAATAGGGTAAAAACGATTTAGAATTCCTACATTTGACAGCCCTTTCTATAAGGAATAGATTTTCATACTCCCACTGTGGATGTGGGCTCCTTGTAATCTCATCTGAGATTTTTAAATTAAGTGTCAAGCACTGCATGGCACTGCAATATTAAGGGGTTCTGATCTGTTGAACACAGCTGTGCTTACTGGGGACACTCCTTATTGTTAACATGCGCTGTTAAGCCGCCGTTGACTAGCGATGCCGGTAGCGCTGCATCATCTCTTCCACGTTTGCCTTCAGGTTTTCGAACCATTATGCTCTTTTCCAAGCCGCTGTGTCTTCTTTTAACATTCTCAAAATAATTTGGTCAATTGGGTCATTTTTTGGTCAGTTCAGGTTTATCTGACGATGAACTCCGCCCTATCCCAGGATGCCCTGCTTCTTCATTGTCCAGCTTTTATATGCATTAATGGAAAATACCATATTCTGACCAATTCTGACCTTTGTTTGGAATTACACATTAGTTACTCATGTTTCTGACACACATTCTTTACTGATCATCAGCTGATACTTTTGCTGGATGTTATAAATTCCTCATTGAAGACACTGCAAGTTTTAGTTGACTGTAGCCTTTTAAATTAGAAAAAAACCTGTTAAAGAGATTTCTGGGAATTGTGGTCTATGGTGGGAGTACCAAATCTAGGTCAGCTGTAATTTTCAAACATTGCTTTCTACTCTGAAACCAGAGACTTTTTCAGGCTGACTCACACTGCCGACTTTAATCAAGGTAATATCAAAGGAAAACAAATTTCACTCTGAAGAAACCACAAAAGATCTCAGCCTGCTATCAGCCTGATACCTACTTCGGTTTTTCTCTTTAAACCTCCTAAGTCCCTGAAATCTGCCCGTAAGGCTGTTACTACGCATCAGTGCTTCTACAGGCTACTAGCCTTCAAAGGCAGCTAAAGCAGGCAGACTTCATAACACTTCAGTCCTACAAAAGAGGAAATTCAGACTTAGGTGCTTCTTAAATCACAAAAATATTATGTGGAATATGGTGTCTAATGCTTTGATCCTATTACTGCTATCAGACACTGGGTTTGAGAAGAGAAACCAGTGTTCCTAACTCACCAAGTGAGATCTTCTCTCCAGAGTCTGCAGGTAGCAGGAATACCAGCAGTGCCAAGGTGGAGATGAGCACGCAGGGGATGAGCAGGTTGAGGCCGTAGTAGAGGGTGCGACGGCGCATCACCACGGTGAAGGTCACGTCGGGGTACGGCTCCTTGCAGCACTCATAGAACTTCTCATTTCTACGCCCTGGGACCTCTGCATCACGGAACATTTTTTTAAAAGAAACTATTTATCTAAATTATGTAATTCATCATCTTCCATAAATGCTTACCCAGTACAGAGTAACACCGTGCCTGGAGCCGGTGGACATGAGGATGTGGAACATTCTAGATGGGATGCCAGTCTTTCGTAGGGTGCACACTCACACTCACACACAGTGGGCAGTTTAGAGATGGGAATTCATGTAACCCCATGACTATGGACAATCATGCACAGCGCCACCCCCAAAAAACCCCGTAACTATTTCAAGTGGCTATTTTCAGTATGAATTACATTTAGAAGATGTAGCGTCAGAAAACAGATTTGTCTTGCATGCTTCAAAAAGATATTTCTCATTGCAACATTCCTCAATTCTAATCTTTGTTCCTCAATTCAGCAGTTTCGTCCTAGTAAACCAAATACAAAAAACAGCAACAAGTTAATGCTTATGTGTCTCAGAGTGAGTTATTACTTTATAGATGTTTGTAGTGTTTCATTATCAGACACTTAACGATGTTCAGGGCTGTTTTCAGGTTCACCTGCCACTCCTGCATGGAGACCTTCTGGCACGTCATTACACAGCAGGGGACATTGGACTGGCTCATTCTGGGGAAATGCTGTAGTGATCTCAGAACTGACCTTCACCGCAGACACAGCAGTATTTACTAGGCTTTCCTCTTTCAGACGCCATCAAGTCTCAGAAAGCTTCAGCATCACAGAGAACCTCCACACAATGAAACTGAAGACTAAAAATGATTTCTCAGTACTGTTGTAGGACCTTACATTTACTGATGGAATTACTTATACACCTGCCTGTTTTATGACATAAGCGATCTCAATATCTTGATAAAGCGGTTTTTTATTAGTAGAGAAAAATGTAATAATGTGTTACTTAGCAAAAGCCTAAATAGGTGAGCCTATGAAGTTTTGTGCAGTAAATCATATCTAAGATGATATCAAACAGACATGGAACAAGCAAACCATGTTTGCTTCCATTTCTCTCAAGTCTTCAGTTTGGCTGAGACATGAAAATGCATCAAGTCTTCAGTAGGCTGTGAGCTACGTCGACTAGAGACCACTGGAAATGGAGGTTTGACAGTTTGGGAAGGGATACACATGTTCAGTTCATATTCCTGACAAATGCCGTGCCATACCCAAGTAAAAATGTGTACATTTAACTTGATGATAATAAAGAAGGAATTTAACTGACTCCTGCCACATATTTAGCACATTTAACAGGTTTATGCAGAAAAGAAGGTGTTCAGTCCAGGTTATAATGTCGACAATGGGAAACCCTCACAACTTCATTACAAGCAATTGAAATATAAGAAACATCGATTTTAGGTTTCTCTTGATAATAATATCAGCCAGAAAAATGAATATCCAAACAAATGGTCAGGTTCATAATTTGAGAAAGCAAGATCTCACCTACAAGGTCCCACTCCCCATTGGGAATGTATCCTGTGAGGTCAGCCTCCAACATCTGCAGATCCAGGGACCACCCTCCGTAAGTCCAGGAGCCAAATTTGAGATCACATCTCTGAACATCAAATGGAAACCAACGCACATCGATGTAGCAGGTGCTTTTGAAGATCCCTGAGAAGATGCAACCAGAAGTGTGGTAGATGCTGTCAGTTTGATATCAGTATGATATGTTATGCACATACTGAGCATTTGATAAAAATTGATGTGCTACAAAAGTTTTAATATTTCAGGTTTATTCCAGATTCCTTCTGTTAGCTCGTCTTTACTGGATATTCGCTGTTCTTGTGTTGCACTTAGACTCAGCTCTTTCCCAGTTTGACTTTGGCCTGTGTGATGCTGGGTACCACGTGTTGGCACAGCTCTCCCCCCACAACAATTTTTCACTTATTTTTTATCATTCGCTGGAAGCTCAGTCCAGCAGCTAAGCTGACTCCTTCACACCGGTTTGCCCATTGTATCATCTGCCTCACTTGTATGTTGCTGAGGATGAAGGCTCCTGCCAATGAATGAATGAAGATGGTCATCTACATGAACATAACATTGCTGTTAATCATTTCTATCCCATGTGTTCTTTCTGTGCAGGACACGGCCTCCAGAATGGCCAAATGCACAAACACCTAGGGACTTATCCGCATGACATACCACTTTATGCTTCTGTTTCTGCACAGTAAGGGAAATGCTAACAGGAAATGCTAACAGGAATGCTCCACACCCCACAGCTAATAACTAATTCTGGCAGGTATTTGGATTCTTCTTCTGATGAATGCGACCAAGGAAGAGCAGAGATTCAGTGCCTATCAGCCTGACAGGGATCTTTATGCAAGGTAAGTCACACTGGGGACATCTCTGGGCCAGCAGGGACTAAATCATGTGCTGGTGGCAGAAATGAGCAGAACTCATAATACATCCTGCTAGTCCAAGTGCAAGAGCAGCTGATGTGTCACACCTCGATACAAAAATGGGTCAGACCGGCCGTGCTCCTTGCGGAGCGTGCAGTTTGCCTTAAATGAAAAAAAACATGCATTCTGCCATCTGTAAGGGGAATTTTCTGCACTTTGTCCCGAAATATCCTTAAAAATAAGTAAGGATGACACGTGTTGAATTTATAAGGCATGCACAAGAACTTCCCTCTGGGATCAATAATGTCCACCTTACCTCATCTGGTCTTCTCTTATCTTAAACCAACGCCTCATAGGAGGAGGTAAGGAGCGTGCGCTGATTCAGCACGTCCACACCCACCACACAACGAACCACCTCAGGGATGAGAACCCAAGTGCAGCCGTGCAGCAGGTGATACCTCAGCACCACACTAGTCCAAATGGACCAGTGTGAGTGTTTTCTGGTGGCTGGAGTCCCAGTCCTGCCACCAACCCCCAAAGTTGGAGGATCTGCTTGCAGGGCTGGATGTAGATTAACGTCATACTCAGGATGAAGCAGCTGCAGGTTAAGGGCTTTCCTCAAGGGCCCAACGGAGTAGAATCACTCTGGGCATTTGGGGGATTGGACCCGGCAACCTTCCGATTGCCAGGACAGGTCCTTAGCCTCAGAGCCGCCACTCCGCCAACACAATGCCTCATACACAGAGAAAAAATATCCTAATAATGGATTTGACCTAAAGGGGTAAAATACTGGTACAAATATTTATACCTACTGAAGATGGATGCCTGATCACTGAAATATTATGCTAGCAGCAGCAGAGCGGGGTCCTACCTGGGGGGAGATACTGGCAATGCCCAGAGGAGTTGATCAGGACATTGGTGTGAAAGGTGGCATCAAACCTCTCATCAGCACTGTGGGGGACATATCAGATGGTGGCATCCGTCAATGGACCGGCTGAACCATGTTATTGTGCAGGTTTAACGGGGGACAGTGACTGTGCGGGTTTAACGGGGGACAGTGACTGTGCGGGTTTAACGGGGGACAGTGACTGCGGGTTTAACGGGGGACAGTGACTGTGAGGGTTTAACGGGGGACAGTTATGCAGTTGATTGCTTAACACTCCATACAAAACAAAGCATTTCCCTTAAGTGACTACAGTTTACAAACAGAAATGACTGACAACAGCACAACATCTTACTCCTCCAGGTAATAATGTGTCTGTAAACATTCACAGAACAACACAAACACCAAACGCCAGATCATAGCTTCCTAACATGGGTGCAAAGGATCATTTCCCCGGTAACTAATTCTGACAGCAAGGTAATTTAGTGTCAATAGAAAGGAACAATCAGTTATGTCCCATTGCACAAGTGGACAATATTATCAGAGTGCAGGTCAATTTTGCTTGAACTATTTGCTTGAATCATATTATAAATGTAAAATTCAAAAACTGTAACAGAGCATGAATAATTTGCTGGGAGACATTTTAAATGTACTGACTTGACACTTTAGTTCTAATTACATTGAGAGCGATTCCTGAGAAGCAGGACACGATGCACGTGCTGTGTGACTATAAATTTCATAATTGTCCTTAGACTGTTTTGCGTGATGCTGTAACACATCAGGAATGCATGATTTATGCAAAAGTAATCAAGTCACAAGACACATATCCTGGCAGAGAAAGTCAGTTTAAGGGGATGATTACCATAAAATATGGACTTCAATATACTGTTTTACTTCTCAAGGGTTAAAATGCAAAGTTACCAAGAATAATTCCAGCTGAAAGAACTCACTCCAACAGCCAATAATCAGCATGATCCACTTAGCAGCACAGAACCAGCTCATAAGACAATTACAAGCGAGACTCAGCAGTCTGCTCATTACACAGCAAAGACAATATTTGTATTTATATATTCTTTATGCAGTCATAATTAATCAACCAACAGAGTCGGTCATTTGTATGCCACCGTTACTGAAACAAATGACTTTGGGCTTTGTCTGACGGTGCTTGGAATTTTTTAAGCACGGGTCACGCTGCACGTGAGGATGAGGAGCTCGTGGCTGTGCCTGGTCCCCACCTACCTGTTATACAGCAGGATGTCTGGCTTCCAGATCAGGCTGTCAGGAAACCTCACGCTACTCACACCAGGATATTCTGAGGCATTCCACTGCAGATAGTAATCCTGCCAGTACTGCGAAATGAAAGGACCAATAGTAAACAAATGAATAAAACTGTAAATTAGAAAATGTATTATGGCCTAAGGCTTTCCAATTAATTAAGTCTGCGCCCCAGTCCGCTAAGCACATTTTTATTGGAGCGTATTTCAGCGCGACACGGAGCCATTGTAAAAGTCGGCTTTGAACAGTAACGGTGTCGACCACAGCATATTATCACTTTGTAGCTTATTGGCCTGGGAGTAAAACACTGAGGTCAGATGGCTGCAACAATGTTGCTGAGACAAACACCGGAAAGAGGTCTGGCATTAAGGTCTATTACACGACCAGATCCGGCACTGATAAGGCAAACAAGAATCACATATATTCAAGGCTAAGCCTTCGTGTCTGTGATTAAAAGATTGTTAGTTCAAGCCTGGCCTTCTAATCACAGGCCCAAGGCTTAGCCCACTACTCGAACAACCACAGATCATGTACAGGAACTATGAAACCAAGACGATATTTGGAGAATCTATGTGAATTACTGCAGTAAGGGTGGTGGGTGGCACTAACGTCTCATACCCCTGGACCCTGGGATCAAGCCTCACACACCACCCCACCCCACCCCACCCCACCCAGCACCAGCATGCTCAACCCCACTCCAGTCCAAAAACAGCACCCTGCCTTGTGCTTAACCCTATGTACTCACTCAAAAAACAGTGTATACAACAAATATTTTAAGGAATTAATGAACCACAGATCATGCACAGCAACTATGGAACTAGGAAATTTGGGGATGGAAATCTATGGGAGTGCACCATGTGTTGACACCAATCTATCATAGCCAGCGTTAACTTTTTCAGCTATTTCTGCCACGGTAGGTCTCCTGTGGGATCAGACCAGACTTGCCCCTTTTGTCTGCTTCCAACACATCAACTTCAAGAACTGACTGTTTCCTTGCCTAAAACGTACAGTAATAGCACTCTTGACAGGTGCCATTATAACAAGATAATCAATGTTATTCACTTCATCTGTCAGTTTTAATGTTATGGCTGATCGTGTCTTTTTTAGTCTGTGCTCTACTTACCTTGCTGCTGTATGCACAAGAATTTCCCCAGGATCAAAAAGTTGATCATCTTATCTTATGGCAGGGCTACTCAATTCACGGACCTCTGAGCCCGAGCACGGCTCATTTTTCAGCTTCCTTTACCTGTGAAGCAGGTGTGAAGCCTCTGTGGCCAATCAGAATCAGTCATCATTAAACTACCTGCCTGGGGGAACAGAAAACAAGGCCTGGATTTGGAATCGAGGGCCAGATTCGAGGAGGCCTGTCTTGTGATAATGCTGCCGTTGCTGTAGGGAACACAGTAAGCATGTGAGAGTGTTGCACCTTCGACCAGGGACACTGTAAAGGGGGGAGAAGTTATGACAATTCCAAAGGCCCTAAGGAGTGACAGGGGCCCTAAAAAATGGGAACATTATTGGTTTGGTCTGGGTTGGGGTTCTAACATGATATGCTGCTATGGGGGCCAAAATGTCTAGCAGCGCCCCTGAGTCCCACAAGTGCCGAACCATAAAAAAGCAGATCTAACCTGCTGATCATTCCAAGCCTTGAAAACAAACATAAACCCATCAACGATGTTATTGATTAGGACATTATTTCACATAACATCACATCCATTCTGCTGAAATACACCATTAGCTTAACGCCCACTGCTGCGCAACTTTGGCCTTCAGCAGAAAGACGCGAGGCCAAGACGCAGCCCAGAAGCTCATTTCACTAACACTGTTACAGCCCAGTGCCGCCCCAGAGAAACAGCACCCACACTAACAGCCAAGCAAATTATAACTGACCAAAAAATACTACATTAGTCATAAAACATTTTATGCAAAATGTGCTGTGAGGCCTCTCAAAGGCGGGGCGCCGCAGCGGATTACAGACTGCAGAAGGCCACCAGAGATGTCATTTGTTTTCTTTACATTGCTTAGAGGTAACTCGTTAATGTTTATTCCACCATTGTGGACAATGTCCCGTAAAACAAGGTAACCGAAAGTGCACCATCATTTTGGTGGTGGTGAAGGAGGCCCAGCGCATTATTCCGGATGGATCTCCCAGAATCGGACACCATCTTGTGAAGAAGGCAAACGGTGTAGTCAAGGACAACACCCATCCCAGCTATGCCCTGCTTGAAGCGCTGCCATCTGGCAAACGGTTCAGGACAATTAAAACCAGAACAAACAGACTGAAAAACCGTTTTTATCCCAGGGCTGCGGTCTCTCTGAAACCCCTGATACAGAGCAAACAGGACCCTCAATAAATCTGTGCTAAAAGCCCCTTTTACGCTGCTGCTAGATTCCTGCGCTCTTTTTGCTTGTTTAACTTAATGCTGCTGTTCATTTTGCTGCTGCCTTTAGTTTGTGTTCAGTTTTATGATATTTATCTGGGGTCTTATTTTTATTTTTATCTTTGTTAGGACTGTTTTAATGATCAGAGAGCAGCAAAACAGTGTTTCATTGTACTGAATGTATAATGACAACAAAGTTTCATTCATTTATTCATTCGTTCATTCGTTCATTCCTTTTGCATTAGTCTGAATACTTTTCATCACAAACAGGGCCTGTTGAGTTTTTCCTTTGAATGCTCTACCATTTTTCCAGTTCATCATTAACATTTTAATTTTCTTAATGCAGATGACTGTCAGGGCCCGAGCTGGCGATGAAGCCAGGGGCGGGGCTGTCTAGACGAGCTCAACCTTATCGCTGCAGCTTTTTATTTTGGATAAAGGTCAGACCGTCCCATCTCACTGCATTAGCTGTCACTCCCACCGTCACTCATTTTAAAAGCTGCATTTTCAGTGTTTTCGCTGTAAACATGATGCTTTGCCAGTGACTCCTCAGAATCATCGAAAAATGTGATGAAAACAGGAAGCAAGATGTCTTACCAGCTGTAGCCAGATGTTAGCTGTAAAAACCTGGTTCTTCTCATCCTGCAACATACAGCAAACATTAGCTCCGGATATGAAACCAAATCATTAGGGAGCATCTCCGGGCATGAATATGTACTGTAATGGGAAGCTGCTGGGGGACAGTGCTGGCTTGAGCCACATTTAGACTAATGGTACTTTTCTTCTGCCACCAATAACTGAGCCGTACCCTCGCTGTACCCGGGCCGTACCTGAGCTGTACCCTCACTGTACCCAAGCTATACCTGAGCTGTACCCCTGCTGTACCCAAGCCGTACCCAGGCCGTATGCGAGCTATATTCGAGCCGTACCTGGGCCGTACCCTTGCTGTACCCTCGCTGTACCCAAGCTATACCTGAGCCGTACCCTTGCTGTACCGAAGCCGTACTCGGGCCATACCCTCGCTGTACCCAAGTCATACCCAAGCCGTACTCGAGCTGTACCCGGGCCGTACCCTCGCTGTACCCTCACCGTACCCTCGCTGTACCCTCACTGTACCTGGGCCGTACCCTTGCTGTACCCAAGCTATACCTGAGCCGTACCCTTGCTGTACCCAAGTCATACCCAAGCCGTACTCGAGCTGTACCCGGGCCGTACCCTCGCTGTACCTTCGCTGTACCCTCACTGTACCCAAGCTATACCTGAGCTGTACCCCTGCTGTACCCAAGCCGTACCCAGGCCGTTTGCGAGCTATATTCGAGCCGTACCCGGGCCGCCCCCTTGCTGTACCCTCGCTGTACCCAAGCTATACCTGAGCTGTACCCTTGTTGTACCGAAGCCGTACTCGGGCCATACCCTCGCTGTACCCAAGCTATACCTGAGCTGTACCCCTGCTGTACCCAAGCCGTACCCAGGCCGTACGCGAGCTGTATTCGAGCCGTACCCAGGCTGTACCCTCGCTGTACCCTCGCTGTACCCAAGCCGTACCCGGGCCATACCCTCACTGTACCCTCGCTGTACCCAAGCTATACCTGAGCCGTACCCTTGCTGTACCCAAGCCCCACCCAGGCCGTACTCATGCTGTACTCGAGCCGTACCAGGGCCGTACCCTCGCTGTACCCAAGCCGTACCCGGGCCGTACTCGAGCTGTACCCGGGCCATACCCTCGTTGATATGGCCCTGCGTACTACCAACTGCGTTGTGACCAAACCGAGCTGGTTGCATCACTTGCATCACCATTTTCTGATTGGTCAAAATGCATGGAGATACCAGTGTTCTGAGCATGGATTATATGAATGGAAAAAGGGTGTATTCTATATATTATTCATTATTAGTAGTATCACAAATTGTGATATATTAATACATTCCCGATAACACGGAACTTGAAAACTCCAACCTCCTACTTAAAGAAGTATGGAACAGTTGTATGGAAGGGGGGGTGTGGCTCAGTGGGCTAAGCCTGTGTGCCTGTAACCACAAAGTCGCTAGTTCAAACCCAGAATCAACACGTCTGTGGCTCCATGAGCAAGATCCTTCACCCCCAGCTCCCCGGGAGCCACTACAAGTGGCAGCCCCTTGCAGACAACTTACTCTACAAAGAGCAGGTTGAGGGAGGTGTAAAAAGAGAAGTTCCCCACAGGGATCAATAAAGTATCATAAAAAAAGGAAAGGATTTGTAATGCAAATTTGGGCACAGCAAGGGTAGGGCTTGGGAATAGTGAGGGTACAGCACAGGTACAGCACAGGCTGAGCCCACATGCCTGTGTGTTTCTGTTTATGGGTCCTTTCTTGCCATCAGTGGATTTTCCTCTACTGGCACCTGCACGTCTCTCATGCTGGATTTATAAGGCCCAGCTCCACACGTTGACGCTGATCTATGGGCACGGTAACTCACCACGTCCATGATCTGCATGAGGCTGAAGCTGAAGTAGACGGTAAGGGAGTGGGAGTCATTAAACACTGGCCTCTCCAGCGGGTTGTAATTTTTCATCAACTCTTTATACAGCCTCCGTTGATGCTCCCCTTGCAGAGACACTGGAAGGAGGGAATAAAGGCAGGAAGACAGGGGCACAGTGACAGCTGCATAGTGTCAAAACTGCCTCTGGAGTAGAGCCTCACTCACGGTGTGTGTGCATGACTGTGTTTATGTGTGTGAGTGTCACATGCGTACAATGCGAGGTGACAGATCCTAATCACTGTGTGACAGGAAGTGACTCTGCTCTGGCATGCGTACAATGCACTGTCCCCACTGGTGGTTCTAGACCATTTCACCAGGGGGGCCAGACTGGGGATAGCTGTTCTTTTGGGGGGTCAGATGCATTTGACCTTAATGTCCCCATTCCAGAACAGGCCACTGGCAAAAATACAGCCTTTGATGCTGTTTATCTGACACTACGTCATTCGATTATTAATACTGACACAGCGCTCTGACGTTGTCCAAAAAGTGTCACTATTTACATCTCACACAAGTGTTCCTGTCACTGAAATGTAGCATTCAACTACTGAAATTGCAACAAATACGATTTTATGGTTTAAAATCATTAATTATCATTAAGTACAAATATCTGACTGTGCAGTAATATAAGAGTTACCATTAAAATTGAATCATATAACATAGTACACTGCCACAATTTATCATTTAATATAATGCTATTGTATTCTGCTTTGAAGCTGGAAAAAGTATACTACTTAGCAAAAACAACTATCATGAAGAAATTGATAATAGTACAGTACACTTCAGCCCTCTTCAGCCTACACATCAGTCTCCTACGTGCGGCGGCTCCGCCGGACGCCCGGCAAACAAGGCGATAACCATCACAGAAAAGACCTCTTCATTTAAACTGCATTAACTTGATTTGACAGTAATGCGTGTCCTGTGTGGCTGACGTGATGTTAATTTATTTATTCAAAACCAAGAATATATGTCTTTTATGTTGCTGTGTATCCGATGTGCGATGTCTAAGACGTATACATCGCGCAATAAAATAAAGAATGAATGAGATGAATAACAGCTGATTGTATCCTTTAAGGCTAAACATTAAAATTCAAGAAGGCGTAGCGCAGCCCGCACGGAAGGAGTGAGGCAGCTTCAGTCATCTTCTTTATCCATAGAAAAACTGAACAGAATATGTGCGTTAGAAAGGTGCATGCATGCCGATTATAAGGAGAAAACGTGCGGTGACTGCAGCGAGTAACCTGGTGAAGGCGTTTAATTTAAAAGGCATGCAAATCCTACCGTTAAGCAAACAGGCAGTGAATATAAGGTAGAAAGCAAAATTCCCAGTCCGAGCCTCCATGACATACAGAGAAAATATTTAGTTTTATCAGTGACAGTGGTCAAAATGTACGCTATTAAAGATTACTTTTCAAAGAATGAAGAATCGTCTGACAACTCATTCCGGTTTAATCAAGGTTGCGACATCCATTCACGGCTCGGAGCGATCAAATAACGAGGCAGGACACGAGGGGGGCAGCCTGCACTTGTGAGCAAATGGGGGTTATGGCCCCTCCTCCCTTTGGGCTTACGCTTAAATAGGGGAATTAGTTCTAAAAAATATAGCTTGACATATATAGTTCACCTCTGCCTTTTAACAAAGCCATAGTCTATTCAGAGACCAGAAATATTCTGAACAGTTGCTGGAATGCATAGCCTTTTAATTAATGAGTATGTCTGACTACTGCAGTGTTCCATTTAACATTCATTTAAATGATGTGGATAGCTATTAAATAAAAATGCACAAATCACCGGGAAACCCAGCTTATGGTCAGTGCCTGCACACTAACCCAACACTGACAGACGCACCGCTATCATGTTAGGGGATCATTAGACTGGCTTTAAGGTTCAGCAGGCTGGAAAGCAAAGCTGATACAAGGAATCTGATTCCTGTGTATTTTGTGCAATAAAACCTTAGCTGCTTAAACGTGTATTTAGACACATAGATTAATAAGAAAAGGGATTAAACCTGCTCCCTGTGGTGTGTTGGCGACTCCCCAGGGTTGGTTCCTGCCTGCGCCCATTGTTCCCAGGATAGGCTCCGGTCCCCCCCATGACCCCAGTCGGGATTAAGCGGTTTTAGAAAATGGATGGATGGATGGGATAAAACCTATGTATTTCACCTGCTAAAATGTTTATATTATACATCTGTCACGCCTCAGGCACAGTGCGTATGATTTATTAGCCTTCACAAAACATATGTTATAGAACACCTCGACCCAGACCGTCCTTCTATAACATCAGGTCTTCTGCCCCGAGACCAACAGCCCCAACACTGCTGGAAACAGGGAACCGGGGGAACTCATGCCACTGACTGGGTTGACGGCTCCAGGATGAGATGAAGCAGAAGGCAGACCCATTCACAGAGGAGCAGGAGAACCTGGGAACCTAAAAGGGGCAAGACCACAAAACCCCCCCGAAGGCAGGAGACCAATCCAATCACCCCCAGACCAGAGCAGACACAATTACCTGATCAGTAACCTGGGGGCAGTAACCTGGGGGCAGTAACCTGGGAGCAGTAACCTGGGGGCAGTAACCTGGGGGCAGGACTGGGCTTGTTTTTGCTTCTCCCAAACAAACATGACCACACTGACATCAGTACTCTCCAGGGCCTGTATCACAAAACGAAATTTGTTAGTTAGCTAGATAACTTGTTGGACTTAAGGAATCCCAGTTTAAATGAACTTTATCTTTGTCCACTAACATTTAGCTCAGACTACCTTAAATCGGACAAGTTATCTAGCTAACCAGCAAATCTCGATTTGCGATACGGGCTCCTGGACCTCCGCAGGAGAGTTTAACTACATCAGGTCATCTTTGTGCAGGGAGCATAGATACCAGCATTGTCTGAATGGCAGCCCTGCAGAATTCCAGCTCTGTAGATCTTCCAGCATTCAGCTTTGGATGAGGTCATTCTGGTGGTGACGTTTGAGGGCATACTGTCACCCTGTTAAGTTCAATTCAATTCAGTTCAATTTATTTTTATATAGCGCCTTCCACAAGTTGTCCCAAAGCGCTTTACAGGGTTGTGTTGTGGTAACAACAAATGATTATTTATCCCAGTTGGTGAGCTTCAGATTGTGCCCAAGAAATGCTGCTTCACTGGCAACTGCAATTCAGACACTGACTCTCTGGCCTCCTAGAATCTCTCAACTGCCTCATTGTGCTTTGGAAACTTCCATATCAAAGTACAGATTGTGAGACCTCTTACAGTTGACACCTATGGCTAACTGGCAATCAATTTAACAGAGGTGGAAATTTGCCCTCAGAAGTCACCACCAAATCAGTTCTCTGTGGCTCTGACTCTTTATGCTCAACTGGTTGGTTGAAAGTAAATCATGGACCTGAAATTGCCACCTCAGCTATTTAATAGAACTAGCTGAAGTCTGAATTTGTAGTTATGATTTAACTACTTCAAAGTGAGACTTTTTCATATGGTGTTTCCTTTGTTTATTCACCATTATACATTTCATTAATTAAAAAATTAGGCTGCAAAGTAATTATTATAATCCTTTAACATACATAACCATGAATATACTGAATGAGGAGCATAAATAAAATGAGTAACTTTAAAAATGATGTGTTAAAATTCAGTTCCGTTTTAATGCTCACTGGTTCTACAAAACGCTAAACGACATGAATAATTATCTAATTAAGACTTTAAGATTAGTGAGCAGTCAAATCTTATTTTTTCCCAATTCTATATTTGACAGTTCTTTAGTAAAATAATCTAAATTATATTACTATAGGCATACCAACATTACAAAGATGTTGCTAGGCAACAGCAGTCAAGGCTTTTTTTAAAAAAAGCATGCTTTGAATAGGAGGTAAAAAAATGTCTGTTACAAACATCTAAGTTTCAAAATAGATAAAATCTATATAAGATTTTTTTGAATACATGGTAATAACAGATGTATACAGAGCCTCAGTAAATTAATAACATATACAATTATATTAGCAAAAAAGAGTACAGGAAGAGATCCCTGTGTATGTTTTGAGTTATTCGCTCGTAATGTAATCGGGGGCTGAAAAGCAGGTTGGGCTACACCAAAGCTGATGTATCAGAGTGAATGCGAATGGGCAACTTTACAGACGTGTGGCATGCAATTCAGACTCTCCTTAATTGATTCAGAGTTCTGCAGTTTTATGCTGTTTATACACATCCCGATATTGGCCTGGAATTAAAGTAAATTACCCTAGTAAAATGACTACTGCATTCACAGGAACATCCAACAGGAAAGCTAAAAGAAACTCCTTTATGTTATTTATTCAAAAATCTGGACTATTAAGAGGATGGTAGCATGTCGTGAACGATATGAATGATCTGATTGAGAGGTGGTCCTGGAAGGTCTGTATGCCGTGAACTGGAAAGCTGCTCTTCCTGTGATGAAGACCAGAGCCAGGGACAATGATATCTGCAGACATACATTTTCTCAAATGAGCCTGTAGGAATGATACACTTTATTTAATCACTTTGCTAGATGCAATAGTTAAAATGAAATCTTCTTAGCCCTTTAATTAGTGGTCTAGTTATTGCTGTGGAGGGCTGTAAATTTATCCCTCATCTTGTGAGTGCATGTAGCACCTGGGGTGGCACGTACGGCTCGTTAGCAGGACATCACGTTTCCACAAGCAGCAGCAGCCAGAGGAGACAGAATGAAAAGCAGACAGACACCTTTGGAGAGACCTTTGGAGACACCTTTCCCCATGATTTATAACATTCTTTTACAGAAATCTGAATATCTGACATAAGCTCAGACATACCTGGATAAGGAAACCATTACAAATCTACTCTAACACCCCTCAATCCTCAAATTCATGGATTAATTTATTTTCTCAGAGAGACGGAGCATGACGCTCTTTCCACATTGCTGCCTACATGGCTTAAATTATTGAGATCACTCAAGATAAAGTCTCAAAATCTGACACGGCAATCCCAACACTATTGCATTAGTACGAGCATGAGGATATTGCCCTTGATTCAAACCCTCTCATTACACTAGATTAAATTCTCCTCCCTCGCTCATCCTAGATTTGTGCAGTTTTAGAATTTAGTGATTCATTGTCATTGTTGACACACCACAGCACAGCACATAACAACCCATATGTGACATAGCAGGGGGCAGCTAATTCAGCGCCCGGGGAGACGGTACCTTGCTCAGGATACCTCAGTGGTGCCTTGCTGGTCATGGATTCAAACCCACACTCTTTCAATTACAAGCACGCCTCCCTAACCATCAAGCCACCACTGCCCACACTTGAGCAGACGCTTTACCAACGTTCATACAAAGGTAATCATACTATCTATAAGGCAATCATTTAATTTCTTAAGTGGAGCAGATTAAGGCCCTTTCCGCTTCGTGTGATGGAACAAATCAGCAGCTGTTTGGCACCGGAAGGCGGAGCTAAATTGGCTGTGCTTTGCTGGCTGCCCGCTGCTGCGTGTGAAACTATGTGTTCAGTTTGACTGCTCTGAGAAAATGGGAATCGCTAACTCTGGAAAAACAATGAGAAAATAGGCATTAGTCTAGGTCATTTACGTTTAGTTTATGAAGCAACTGTAGCCGATATGTTATTTACTGCAAGCACAACTGTTTCGGCAGAATTGTGCTTTTCTCAGGGAATTTTCTTGACAGACTCGCCAAATGCAGCTACCTTTTACTATAATTTGCAAGAAGCAAAAATAAGTAACCTATTCATACATGATATAATATACAATGAAATTAGAGACCCAACATTGTAAAAGGGGTTAGTTCAAGTTAACATTATTTGCTGAATGTAGCAGAATGTGACCACAGTGAATGCTGCTTGTAGTATGCAAATACAGCCATTAGGAGGCACTGTTAGCCCTTTCTACACCTGAACGGCTTCCAAAATATGTACCAGGGTTTCACCATTTCAGTATTTATTTTTCTAATTAATCTGTAGGTAAGAAGCTCCACAAAGAGAGATAAAGCAAAGCTTTCCCATATAGTGCACATTTTAATTCAACAACAACAAAAATGGGTTTTATTGTAAATTAGCTTCAGTCCAAATAAGTTTGTTTACAAAAGTCTGTTTCAATTTGACTAGATAATGATAATTAGCATGGTAGCTGAGGGTACCAACTGTGGCATTAAAGGCTAATTCAACTGAAGGAGACTCTCGGGAGTCTGGATATCCTGAGGTTTAGCAGAGGAATGGTTATCAAGTCAGTGAAAACGCTCTTAGTGTCCTGATTTATAATTACACAGGACTGAGGGTCAATGCAGAAGAGAAACACACCATCTTAAAAGAGAAAAACAGAAAATCTGTGCTTTTCTAAGACAGCATGAAAAGCAGCAAGAGAATGATTTGTTTCGTTTTAACCAAAAGGCTGTCGGGATGCTGTGGCCACTGTCTGGATGCTGTGGACTCCGTTTGGATGCTGTGGACACTGTCTGGATGCTGTGGACACTGTCTGGATGCTGTGGACCCCGTTTGGATGTTGTGGACACTGTCTGGATGCTGTGGACCCTGTTTGGATGCTGTGGACACTGTCTGGATGCTGTGGACACTGTCTGGATGCTGTGGACCCCATTTGGATGCTGTGGACCCCGTTTGGATGTTGTGGACACTGTCTGGATGCTGTGGACACTGTCTGGATGCTGTGGGCCTCGTTTGGAAGCTGCTGGTCTCATCCCCTTTTCTTCAGCCTTCCAAGCCATATAAACCAGAACCTCTAGACAGAAAAAGCAGCTTCTTCCCAAAGGCCATAGAAGCCACCAATCAGTGACTCCTCAGCTTACTTCATACCTGCACCCCCTTCTCCTTTTGCACACTAGTTTTTCTGACTGGCACCTTGACACTGCATCACATCATTCTTACTCAGTGCTGTCTTACATATTTTACCCTCTAGTCAGCCGTATATTTATTGCACTTACTGTATTTTTGTCTCTATAGCAATGGACAATTATTGTGCTTGGGGAATAAACCTTCATTCAGATTCTGTGCCTGAGAGGCCCTGGTCAATGTGCCACACCAAGCAGTCCAACACTATTAATTAGATGGCAGCCCTAGAGCTTGAGATCATCCAGAGTTGGAAGTGGGCCTGGACTGGACTGGCATTTTCCTAATGGACAATTCATTCATGATCCAGCCAAATTCATCATGGGGGACCCAAAGTCCAGGTCTGATTTTCAACCCCAGTCTAGCCCTGACTGGAAGTGGAGCAAATAGTGCATTTGGGGATGTAGAAAAGGCAGCGCTGCACCAGCACTGCCAACCGACCACTGCAAGCAGGTAGTACTGCACCAGCACTGCCAACCGACCACTGCAAGCAGGTAGTACTGCACCAGCGCTGCCAACCGACCACTGCAAGCAGGCAGCACGCTTTTCAATATGTGTGAAAAGCAGCTCGAATGAGGCTGGACTGGATCTGATGCCAGTTGATGGAGCGGAATCCAGTGCTCCTGGCTTTTCTACAAAGGTCACGAATTAAATATGAATCTGATGAGCAGCTCCTTCACTGCTCACACCTACAGGCGAGCCTTCACACTGTCACTAAGCAATGTCAAGCACAGAGGAACAGCACTGAAAGCAGCATTTATTTCATGCAAAACTGGCAGGCAGCTGCTGCTTGGTCTGGGTTTGGGAAGGAAAAATAACAATAACAAATAATAATTCATCTGGGGATTTTTTTGTGAATTAACATGCCTACACTAGCACTGTTATGCCAGTGGCTGTTCCCCTAAGAATGGATGAAATTGGCACCACAGAAACAGGCCGTTTGCTTCTCATGTTTTTAAATAGAAATTACTCACCAAAGCAAATATCTGATTGCAAAACCGTCTGTATCGTTGCACGGTTTATGTTTTGCCATTTCTGACCCTCATTCCATAAAATCTGAGTGTGATATTTGTTATGAATACAACACATGGGAAAAGTAACTAGATTATTAAAATTAAATAAAGCATAATTTCATGTGAATTGCATAAGTATTTGACTCCTGTTCCTTGGTAGCTCAAAATTCACAATTGAGAAAAAATGGAAGGCAAAATTTCCTTGTTTTTGGTGTCTAACTGCACTTCAGAAGTGAATGTTAAATCCAGAGAATGTGATGACCGAGACTGGCAATGAATCAGGAGGAGGACTGTTAAAATGAAGACTGAAGAGCATTCCACAGGAATCTGTGTGTCGCAGGGAGTGTCAGACAGCAGAAGCCAGCTCTCCCCAGAAGGGTCCAGGAAAGCCTATTTCTGAGGACTCAGGACTTCTGAGGAAAGCCAAGGAGACCATCTACACAGGGCAACAATACTGAGAGCTCTACATGTGGCTCACCTGAACCGGAGGGTGGATAGAAAGAAGTCTGAATCACACCTGGAGCTTGTTAGGAAGATCCGAGAGTGACTGGCTTAAGGGGTAAAGATGGCCGGAGGAGAGAGATTGTTGGCCACAATGCTAAGCCTTATGTGGACTATAAACCTCATACCATCTACACCTCAGGAAGCAGCTTCCCTAACGGGATGAAGCAGAAAAGGCTCTTATTTCTCAGACAAACATGAGCTTTGTTCAGCTCTGAAGTCCTGGGTATTTGATAAATCATTTCGAATAGGTCGCAGATCTTTTACTTCAAAGCTGTGGTGAGATTCAGAGATGGAGCAGCAGTTTGTGGTTGTCTGCTGTACACAGTAATGACATACAGGGAAATCTGATTAGAATACATACAAACCACAAATTATTTACTTTTTAAGCATTTTTATTTATAATGATATAAATACAGAAAACAAGTTAAGTTACAAAATCCAATGATAAAAGATGACAATATTCCTACAGAAATACTGAGTCATATGTTTAGGCAGTTTATGGTTAAATTTATACATGTACTGTGAGCTACGCAATCAGAACTATAATAAAAATTCCACCACAAGATGAAATTGAATATGCAAATCGAAGATGAAGGGCAACACCCAACGAGACAAACTAATACGACAATTATTTCGCAGATTGTGTAGGGATCATTCATGCAGATCCACGTTGCAGATGAGCATTTCCCTTAGACTGAGAAGTACCAAAGCAGTTTGTGTGAACACGGCGCTGTCAGGACAGGACAGAGAGCAACTCAAGAAGGTGGCCAGCCTGCTCAGCGTTGGTCAAGCTGGTCGTCTGTCTTCTGGCTGACAAATGAGCCTGCCCACAGTTAACCGGTATTTAGTGCTGAGGAAACGCAACCGTCTTTGATCGGCAGAATCCACCTTTTGTCGTATGAAGGCTGCTGAGGTCTGCGGCTCATATTCGATGACCGTTTTAAAATCTGGGTTAGCAGCAGGTCCCATTGGTCAGGGTGGTAACATTGGCAATCTTCTCTGTTGGTTCGTTAAAAGTACTTTTATAAAAAAAACAGAGCCGATCACTCCTCATGCAAATTAATACCAGTGACTTTAAGAATCACAGACTGACTAAACTATTCATAAGAAATGTTAAGCCGTTTAACACTGAAAATCGGGGCCTAGATTGAGCAGAATTACTCTTTTGTAATTGTTAATCGAGCTTATGTATTTCCAAAGTGTGATCTTAGTTCAAAATATGTGAACACTTTCATAAAAAGGAGACGCATTTAATAATAACAATAATAATAATAATATCATTGAGGTTTTACTAGAGAAATTCAGGTTAAGAACTTAGGCCCAGAATACTTCAGGTGGGTTTATCCTGGGATTTGAACCAGATACTTTCAAGCTACTTGAAAAATAGTAATTTCTTTAACCAATACGTGACCTTCTGCTCTGAAAGGTCACACCCTGATAGTGTAACAATCTAAAATCCTTCTAAGCAACAATTACTACATAGATACCGTATGTCTGAGCTATATACATTAAAGTAGAGGTACTGATGAATTTTATACTGGTAGTGGAAATCAGAAGACACTAAAATGAGATACAATATGACAAGGCCATTTTACATATCAGCCTTTGAGTGCAGTTAGAACAGCAGAACCCACAGTTTTGTAAAACATTTCTCTGCTGCCATAGCAGACATGGGGAGAAGTCACTGCGTACCTATGTGTCCCTGAAGAGAACGCCACCTGCTGGGACACCTGGGCGAGTGGTATGGGAAAACAAAAGGAGAAAGAAAAACAAACACAATAAACACATCAAACAAAAATAAAAATAAAAACAGCAGTTCAAGTAGGAAGGGCGCTGGCCCTCAAAACCTGAGCCGTAGGGAGTCGCGGGCGATCCTTAGCACCCATCTGCAGCACCATCAGAAGTTATTTTATTTTTATTTATGGATTTTTTTCCTCACAATGAGGGTAAAGATGGCTTTGAGACTTGTGGGCACAGTTATGACGCGCTGGCAGTGATGACCCGTGAAGGTCGCCCCAGACTGCTTGCTTTATTGGTTCCCAAGGGATAAATGCCAGCGATAACTGACACGGCATGGAAATCCGACCCGCCGTAGGTTCCAAAGCCCAGTCACATACAATAATCCATAGAATTGGCTGCGATAAACAGAAACAAACTGCACAACCAAATACTCTCTGTTTGTGCACTGTTACATATTTATGGATATTTTGATTAGTTGCTAATTTACATGAATCGTTCCAGACATTATGATCAACAGCTACTTTAAACATTTTTTTTAATAATAGCAGTTGGAATTACCGTATCTGCTTGCATTTTAATTGCATACACAACTCATTTAGCATACTGCTGGGGGTTTGTGGCGATGCTGAAACAGCAGTGTGCTAGCGACCGATACGGCAAAAGCTCTGCGTGGTGAAAAACACACGATGACACTGAGCGGGAGACCAGCACACCGTACTCCACCACTGAGAGAAACACCGGCTGGTGAAGTCACAACGGGTCAGGGCTGAATTGTGGATAAACTACTACTGCTGTTGTGTAGTGTGGGGGGGGGCACGTGTACGTGTGCATGAGTGCACGTGTGCGGTTTGGGTCCGCAGAGGCCCGGTGTGGTCGCTCCAGCGGCCACGAGTCACCGGCGGGACGTGCGCTCGTTGCCGCGTGACATCTGGCCGCAGGTCTTGCAGCACTGTGTGCGGACAGTTGGCAGGTGGCAGCGACCCAGCCAGCTTAGCGTCTGACAGAAGCGGAACGTCAACTGGTCACGAAAACATGGCTGCTCTAAGAGAGAGGGAGGGAGAGGCAAGGAGGACGCTTAAGAATGGGCACAAGTGCACACTTCTCTTAGAAATGAATGCATGCTGAACCATGTAAAGGGCAGAAATATAGTCATAACATAATCTAAAAGTCATTCTGACAAATAAACCGTAATCAACTTAGTAAAGGCAAAAATCAACATATAAAATAACAGCAAAAACAAGGAATGGAAGAGATCTGACTCATTTCCGCTGACTCATTTCACCTCATAGGCAGTCTTCTGCTTCCATTACGTTACCTGACCTCTCAGGAAGACTTATGGGAAATAGGTGGGAACATTCCTTCAAATTGTCCATCAAGCCCACTTCCCAGAGACAAATGTATCCGCACAAGATTTTCCCGGAGATACAGCAGTGTCAGAAAGGAATATTCTGCCAAATAACTAATATATATATAACTATATTTCTGATGTAAAGGGATTCTCACAATGAGATGGCAGAAAATGGGCTGTGGACACTGCAAAAGCGAGAGACCATCCCACAGAGCATATAATCCAGCACAAAAATGGACCAGTATACCCAGGGCATATTCTCCACAACCAGTGAAACCATGAGATTGAGACCAAAGAGAATCCATTCTGATCATGTTTAAAGAGTGACCGTGGAGATAGGAGAGAAGCCATGAGAAACCAGCACGCTCATGCAGGCCCTCATTCCGAACCCAAGCACTGCAAGGGCTACAAGCCAAAGGGCTCCAACAATTTCCATACAATGATAATCCAATCTTGCACAAACTCATCTTCAATTTGAAAATGCAAATGGAAAATTGGCAGGAGGGCTGACTTTGTGTCTCTATACGTCATCATGTTTGAATGGCCAGAGGGTGGCAATCAAAATTTCTCTAATTTAAAAATGTTCATCTACTTGCAGTCAAGGAAAAATAAACAAATAAAATACACAGTTAAAAAGAATGAAAATGAGCAGAAAAAACTAATTATATAAAATCTTCCAGGGCTCAACTGAAAAGTAAACACATAACACCTGTCAATTTTCACTTCAAGTCACCAAAAGAAAACAAGCGAATCGGCAGCCCTGACCCTTCACTCATTAACAAAACCTTCTGATCTGTCTTCCACCTGAAATGGACAAAGTGCCTTTGCCAAGGCTCGCCTGAAGAAGAGGAGAAACAAACAAAATGACTGATTCCGCACCAAGGAGGGACTCCAGGTGTGGGAAGTTGGCAGGGGAACACTGTAGTCCTGCACTCCGCGCTCTGCTGTGCGGGTTACACCAGGTGCCGCGCGTCAATCATGTGGGGCGACGAGACACGTGGGCCTACTGGGGAGAGGGATTTTGGAATTGTCAACCCACTACTTCCTGTAGGCGAGTTTCTCCCATCTGGAGAATTCACAGGAAGTGAAGTGGCTGAAGTCTTCAGTGTATCGCTGACAGCTGCCCAGGTCACGCCACGCTGAATCCCTCACGGACGCTCTACTAACTCACTCTCACACTGCTTCTCCATCATCCAACGCTATTATCTTACCAGTGGCCTGATTGGTTTTCCACAATGCCGGCACGGAAGACAAATCCCCCACGCTTCCGCAACGGACACCAGGAAGGGGAAGGTAATGTGATAACCCTGGTCTGACACGCAGGACTGCGACTCAACACTCTAAGAAAAACCTGGATCTCCTGCTGGAGAACGGATGCACAGGACAAAGATTAGAGGGTGGAATGAGGGATTCTCACCGGGACCCTTGGGATGAGTGAGGCAGCTGAACTGAGGCGTTTACAAAACCGTCTGGTCTGCAAGTTAAATGAAGAGGTCCAGCAACCTTGAGAGCTGGTGCTTCATTCACAGTTTGTTTCGGATGTGCATACCCTACTTATGCACACATTACAGCTGCTTTTCAGAAATTTCTCCTTTACTAAATGTGTTATACCCGTTTCTGTATGCTCAGTACTATATTTGAACATCCAAATGTACTTCATAATTTTCCCGACAATTTTTTTAAGATGTGCTGCATTGATAAATATCGTACTGGCTTTGTGATTTCATGCAATATTATTAAATTCAAACTGCACCATAAGAATACTCATAAGATGCTTTTGAAATACAACAGTCTCCTCCATAGTACATCTAGAAAAATTCCCTGCAATTTCCCTGAAATCTTCTATTTGTTAATACTGCCATGTTCGACTAGCCAGTTGTTGGTTGTAACACATTTTTGAGATGGAAGAAAAATGTCCTGTGATACAATACAAATACATTCTGCAGGAGATATGGTGTCTGTCACTGCAGACTTGTTCCTAACTTTTTCCCTCTGACAGACAGGTTTAGTCACATAATAAACAAAGCCTGTAGCTGCAGTTCCATGATAAAAAAAACCTAAATTTCCATTCTGCTAGTAACTTTTCTCAGTTCACGTAACTGGAGCCTCACAGCCCCACTAGCTGTGAATGGCTGACAGTCAACTGGAAACAAACATGAGATTAGTTCACTTTGCCAGTCTGGCTGGCTCCCACAACTGTCAATGCAACCAGTCTTTTCCCATACAGGCAGATCACAGAATCGGATGACATGAGACAGGTCAAAGTTCACAGCTGTAGGGTGAATCCCACTGTGTTTTATTTAATCCACACTGCCCCTATTTTCAGCATACCCTCCCACAATGTGCAAAAATTAAAAGATATAAAGATGAGATTCTGTTCTCAAGATCGTCTCAGACCAACCAGATCACAAATGCAGATGCAAGCTGTATGTGCTTGACATACGTGTATCAACTTTTCCACCACAATGCTTGTATACGAAGCATATATTACAAGGCCAAAGGTCTTGAGAACACAGCACTGCTCTCCCATGTCATCACAGCAGAGGAGATCAAAGCCTGCTGTAGTGGAAGAGAGCAGATCGCCGGGGGTCAGAAAAGCCCCAGATCATTAGGTCATTAACTGAGCATCAAAAACCAGTTCACCCATGATCATTAGGTACTATTTAGAGGATTCTTCTTCTTTCTTCCTCTACAGAAAGTTGTGCAATAGAACACTAGGGAACCAGAAAAAAGAGCTCATCATTAACACAAGACATCAACTTTGAAGGAAAATATAATCTACCCTACAAGCAATGCAGCTTCACAAGTGAAAAACCGGTTACAGAGAAGTCGATCTGACCTGACAGGCGGTGCTCATAACTGTGAGCTGCCCCCCACTGACTGCAGCCACCGGAGGCCCCCAGAGACCTGTCATCTCCTAACAGTTCAAGTAGCCTCACCATTCACCCGCGGGCTAATTTTTCACAGCTCCGTTGCTGCTGTAAAAGCGGGGGAGTACACGACTGTGCAGAACATCAGAAATCATTATGTGCCTCATATCTGCAAAGAGAAGACGTATCGAAAGAGGAGATAAGGAATGAGAAAAACAACATGAAAATAAATAATCCCACTCTCAACTACAACACATCCAGAAAGGATTAAAGACACTTTGCGGAACCAGTTAGCTGTGGAAGGTGCCATATCGCTCCAGGCATAATGAGGGAGATGCATACTGCGGTTACTTGAATTGCCTGCCTTTGTGGTCCTTCGGAGCAGGACTGGATGAGACACGTATTGTCTTCACATTCTCATGAAATAGCAGCCTGTCCTTCTCCCTGATCACCACTTCCTACTGTATATTCATATGGAAAATGTGTGACACGACAGCGAAGGGAGAGTCATGACCACGCCACATGGCATTTGCCCGGCGTGCCTGCAAAAGGGCCGTCTTGCATGGCTTCTGAATGCCTCCTGCCCCCGTGATACTTCCTGATGGAAAAGCCTGGCATCACAAGAGTCCACATGGGTACAATGGCCTCTCTGTGTCTATTCTTAGCAGTTAGTTCACTATGCCAGCAATGCCGTCTATTTCAATGCAAATGTTATGGGCCCAGGACACTGACACAATATGCAGACACTGATCCAGGCCTGCAGCTTATTGCAGTGCATGCAGAGCGCCGCTTATTGCAGTGCATGCAGAGCGTCGCTTATTGCTGTGCATGCAGAGTGTTGGCTCCCGCCACATATTACTTGCCGCTTCCATGCGGTTTTTATTTCCTGGCTTCTCCCCATCGCATTGGCAGTGATTCAGAGCCGCGGAAGCCCAGCCTTTGCATGCGTGCGGCATTATGTCAGTCTAGCATGATGCAAAGCTGCCATCCATCCATGTACATTCCCGCTGCTGATGGTGAATGATGCTGACCTGTACCCTTTGCTTGCTGGCTATTACTTGGGTGTTCCTAAGGCACAATGTGAGCGTAACAATATCTACCACTGTATGACTGTGGAGCGTTTCTCTATTACTGCTAATCTTCAAAAACATAGCAGTCAAGGGTGGCAGCATTTTTATGACTTAATTCCCCATACAAAATGTGTTCTGCCATATTAGATTCGATAAAAACAGGACTAGCTATGTGTGACTTTTCATCGTAACCGCAGTGGAATGCTCATGTTTCAAGAGCTAAAGCTCAGTGCCGGATTGGGCACCTTAACCCTTTCACGTCACCGTGGGCTTCTGGATGTTTCCCAAGCTTCCTGCTGCCTCAGTCTTTCCCATGAGGCCTCCCACCTCCATCACATTCATTACTGGTGAATGAACATGAGATAAGTATTTCACTTGTGTTATTCATAATTCCTTTTCACGAGGATTTACAAAATTAACAGATATGGCAACAGATACAGTAACTAATTGGGAAAAAGATGCGTCACGATTCATTTATGATGAACAAACATGAGATCAATATTTCACTTGGGTTATTCATTGGTTGTTCCTTCAGTAGTTCACAAAGGTTTACAGAATAAACAGATATAGTAACAAATAGAGTAACTGCTTGGATTCTACCGGTAATGCAGACAAGGAGTTTGGGGCTCTCTAACTACCAAATAGCATATATTCTGCAAAAACACCATCTCCAGGTGCAACTACAGAAGATCAGACATTTAACAGGAGAGAACTGAATAGAAATAAATGTGCCGTTGGCTTGAAACGAAAGTGCGTCCCCGCAAACCAACAAAGCAAAATCCTCCTCCAGAGTTCACTGCATTCAGCAAAACTTTCCATGAAGAACTTTGGGGAAGTGCTGAACTACATAGGGCAGCAAACTGATAGATAAAACTTTACATGAAGAACTTTGGGGAAGTGCTGAACTACATAGGGCAGCAAATTGATAGATAAAACTTTCCATGAAGAACTTTGGGGAAGTGCTGAACTACACAGGGCAGCAAATTGATAGATAAAACTTTCCATGAAGAACTTTGGGGAAGTGCTGAACTACACAGGGCAGCAAACTGATAGACAAAACTTTCGATATCCCTGAGGAATACATCTGTGCCATGTGTCAAAAACGCCACCCAGATGGCAAAGGGATGAACGGCCACTCCGGGGAAAAAGGTGATGTAACTGCCAGACCGGACACCTCATCTTTGGTTGAGTCTGTTTGAACAAACAGGATTAGGCAGATGAGCTGCTGTTCTGCATCACTGAAGCTCATTAATTCCACAGCAGGATTCAGCATGAGACGTCAGTCAGCATTATATGCCAGACATCTC
>JAODKC010000009.1:1183950-1195324 GCA_026777985.1 Mormyrops attenuatus
ACACATACTGATACGCACAGAGGTGGAACATCATCTCGCACATACACACAGAGGTGGAACATCATCTCACACATACTGATACGCACAGAGGTGGAACATCATCTCGCACATACACACAGAGGTGGAACATCATCTCGCACATACGCACAGAGGTGGAACATCATCTCGCACATACTGATACGCACAGAGGTGGAACATCATCTCGCACATACACGCACACACAGAGGTGGAACATCATCTCACACATACTGATACGCACAGAGGTGGAACATCCTCTCACACATACTGATACGCACAGAGGTGGAACATCCTCTCACACATACTGATACGCACAGAGGTGGAGCAACATCTCTGTCCATGAAGCGGAAAACTCAAATTGGTTCACCCAAAAACTTAATCAAAATGGCCTTTACATTATTTCAAAGTCTACCTTTTCTAAACTGTATTTAAAAGAAATTCAACAAATACTCTTCTGCACACATACAGCAGAGGATAATCAATGTCAGATACAGAGGTATTCCTAATCCGGTGCCTTACAACATAAAATTTAAAGCCAAGCCAGGCTTATATGTACAAGCATCGCAGTGAAACGCCGGCAACCTCGTAGTACCGTTCCACAAACCGCAAGCTTTCAAAGTAGGTCAGCTATATTAAGGACCCATTTCCAAGAGCCCGAGATCCAGAAGAAGATATTAACCCAAATGCAGAATGTTGGGCCTCAGTCAAATTACACTGGAACAAAGAAGCTGTTCTAAGCTTTTTACATGGACTTTGACATGAAATTCCCCCTCCCACCCCTCAGAACAAAATGATTCTTGGAGTACTCTCCAGACTGGGGCACTGCACTGAAAGGGTCAGTGTGAAACGCATTCAGATCTTCTGGGTCAGGAGGAGGGTAGCGAAGTCTCCACAACTTAATGTCTATATAACGCACAATTTACAAACCACTTTGAACAGGAGTTTTCCTGGGAAAAGAGTGTTTCACAATAAGCACAATAATCTTTTGAAATAATTGTCTTAACTCTCATGCAAACCAACCTGGATGCAACCTCTAACATCCGTTAACATAGCATTGTTTAAGGAAAATAGCTTTAGAATGGTATACAGTTTCTTTGTCTCCTTTAACCATTCCAATCAACACATCTAATCTGTAATGGATAAATTAGTGCATGTTTTGTGGCTCCTTTATAAATAAGCATCTGCCTACTGAAGTAATTCCAGGACACATGTCACTCAACACAAACCAGCTCCAAATGATAATCTGATGCACTCCAGCATGCGAGTGTTAGCAGGCACCTCCACTGCACGCTAACTGTCTGCCAGAGCGAGATGACGGACGGCTTTCCAGTGATCACAGGCGGGGGCACCATCTTCCTAAAGGGCTCCCATCTCAGCAGATCCACATGGCTGCTCGTCCTTTGCTCTGACTCCCAGGAAGTTACTTGGGTGGAGTTACCTAACGATCACACAGCCTCAATGAACTCATCCATCTTCAGCGTGAAAACAATGAGGACCATGTTCAGACACATTCTGTCATTAAGGATCTTACAATAGTAAACTGCATTTTTTCATGCACGGGTATATCAAATATGAATCAACAACAAATACACATTAACGCCAAACAATCTATTTGACAAGAGGGTATCTAAACTGGGACTCCGCTCTCTGGGACCGACATAGGGAGGCCTAGAATGCTGGATTAAAAAAGGGAAGGTTTGACTCCTGGGAGGCCAGAGATCACAGGTCACGTAAAAACCAGGTTACAGCAATAATCCCAGCCAGATAATAGCTAAGATCGTGATAAAAATGGCAAATGGGCCAAAAATGACACCATCCGATAAAGAGACCAAACTATTCCCATTTAATCTATTTCAAGAAACTTATTTCCACAAATACTCTTGTAATCCTATCTGTGCAATAAGCCAAGATTCAAATCCCAAGAAATGTGTGTATTTTTTAAAAAATGCATTAGAAAAAAACTATTTACAAAATCCTGTGCCACACACTAATTTCTGTGAAGTACAACTTGAACCAGAAATTAATTTTATAAAGAAGTATTTTGGGAAATTTCAAAGCAGTAGGTAATTATTTGCTCCTGAGAAAGAGGGGTCCTTGATCATATATGAGTGTGCATCAAGGAGAATGTGAAGAGGGCTTGGGGAGGGGGGGGGGTGAATGGCGTGGGAAGCAGGAAGGCTATAGGGCCATAAAGGTCAGGTGAGAGCATGTCACCAGGTCATATTGTGTTAGCTGTACAAACGTGAACTCTGACCTTCAAGCCTTATCATCAGCAAGGAGTCTGAAAATACATCATGTACACATCATGAAAGGAAGCTTTAGCAACAGGAAAACATCATTAAAAATTAAATTTGCTTTTTGTTGTTGTTCTGAATTCAAGGGAAGCTTAACCATCGGGGTTTATTTGTGCACTGCAAGAGTCAGTAGAATACATGTTAGTTTAATAACTTAGACTCCAAGATGTAAATTCTAATGGTGAATAAAGCAACACCTGCTTCTAACGCTAAACACGTAACTGCAACCTTCTAGCAGCAAAAAGCCGGGATTGCTGTTGCAGTGCGAGGTTTTGGCGCACAGACTTCAGGGAGCCACCCAGGTACCTCCTCACTGCAGCGGAGTACGAGGCTCAGTTCACCTCAACCTCCATTAGGTCCTTGGGGACCTCACCCTGTGTTACGCTACCAACACAGGATGGAGAAGCAGTGCTTCACACTGCGAACACAGGTAGGAGAAGCAGTGCATCAGGTCTACTTTCCTACAGTGTATATTATATGGACACTTCAATGGGGAATAAAGATTTTATACATGTATATGTAGTGAAAAAACCCTACTTCCTAAATAAACTGCATTGGAAATACAGTTTAATGAAAATATACAGCATGAAAGCAGGACGACAGTCTGGTTTAAGAAACATCCACAGAATGCAAAATGATACATACCTGCTGTGTAGAGAAGTTTCATTTGCTTCGCAAGCTGAATTTTAATTGAACAGCTCTGTATGCATTAAATACATTTCAGGCACACGGATTTTATTTTTCACAAACATAAATATTTATTTATGACGATGTTCTGTTTCATATCCTGTAATTGTGACCCGTTTTGATCTGGGAAAATACACACGTTACAGACTGAGAGGGAGGAAACTCATTCACAGGGACGACGCTCTGTTGACACAAACAAGACGTTTCCATGTCTGCTTCAGAAGACAGAAGAAACGACCACCCAAGTTTAACTTATGGGGGAGTTCCCCCAATGGAGAGCACAATTTGGGTATAAACAAAGAGTAGGTGTTCCAGAACCTTCTGTGAGAGGTCCGTCCGCTGCTGCACTTACACGGATCGTGAATTTAACACAAGTGAGTGTGTTAAGGATCCCGGGGGCTGTACTCACGCTGCATGGCACTGCATTCCTGAATGTTGCATTTCTGGGTGTCCTCTGGCCAGGCCAAGTGGTCGCATTGAGGGGGCTCTTCCTGTTCCTCCTCCTCCATACTGCCCTGCCGCTGTTCCTTCCGGATGTCAACACACTTGACAAGACGCCGCTGCACACCACCCCCGCAAGGGGCTGAACACTGCCGGGGCAAAGCTGGAGTTAAGGTACGCAGGTCCCCCTCTCCCCCCACAGACACGCACACACACGCACACACACAGACATCAACACACACCCACATGCACACACATCGCACACACAGACACGCAAATCTGGAAAAGCCGCTTACGCAGACCAGACTTGCTTGTATCCGTCTGCTCTTTATTCTGGATGCCATGCTGAGATGGGACCCTAACAGTATGTTGGTATTATAAAAACACAGACAGCAATGCCCCCCCCCCCATCTGAGTCCCCTTATAAATTTCCACAACAGATGAGATGATTATTCCCACAATGCACAGCTGCCTCTTGTGTCTGAGTGGCATGCTGAGTGGCATGCTGAGTGGTATGCTGAGTGGCATGCTGAGTGGCATACTGAGTGGCATGCTGAGTGGTATACTGAGTGGCATGCTGAGTGGTATGCTGAGTGGCATGCTGAGTGGCATACTGAGACACTGCCAGCCTAATACCCCTCCCTCACCTACCACCCACACTGCAGTGATTTCAGGCCAGTAAACCCATTAAGTCTGAAGACCCAAGACACTGCATGGCTTTATAAGAGGACTGAGATTGGGCCCCTCATCCAGCAGCACCACGCACGTGGGGGCCACGCCTCACCTGGCCCCAGGAGCCCATGACCCACTGAGCGCATGGCTGGCTGTTGCACGCTTGGATTATGTTGGGCTGAACGGCCTCGTCACATCTTCCAGGCTCCGGGCAGGTGACCAGGCGCTGCTGCTCGCCCCCGCCACACAGCTCTGAGCACTGTGGACGGGGGGCAAAGACCAATAATCATATGGCCACAGGACGCCCAGACACATACCAGGAGGAGGTGAACCACTCCACGCAGTCTGGGGGTTGGGCTCAAGGTTGCTGCAGCTCACCTGACCCCAAGAGGAGGTGAACCACTCTACACAGTCGTGGGGGTTACAGGCCTCGCGGGAATGTGGCCTGGGGCCAATGGCCTGGCAGTGGAAGGGGCGCAGAGGTCTGCGATCGCGTGTGTCGAAGCACTGCACCTCTCGCTGCCTCACTCCCTGGCTGCAGTTCCTGGAGCACTGTCATTACGGAGAGAGCATTTCCAACAGCCCCAAGGAGCAGCCACAATGGCCGCTTCCACAGAAGCCTTCTTTTTATTATGACCTATGCTGTAATGGGCTAAAATTGTTAAAAAAAAACACCTATTGCAAGTCAGAGGGTGGAGTGATTCTGCTAGCAACATAAAGGGGCAGACACTCAGAAAGCATAAATAGCGCTGAAAATAGACGGTGGCGAAAGCTCGGGTTGCATGGATACGGAGCCTCACCCGGCTCCATTCGCCGACTCTCCAGGAGGAACAGGGCCGCAGATAGCAGCGGCGTGCTGGGACGGGTCGCAGGGAGGGGAGGCAGTCGGAGTTTCGTCCTGTGCTACACCACACGGACCTCCAGATGGCGCCGAGACCACAACTGGTGGAGCACTGGAGCAGAAGGGTGGCAGTGCAGAGCGGGGCTCAGGGTGCAGTGTCACTATGGAGACCGTCCATGGAAACATCCAAAACACTGGCTCTCTGTGCAGGGCCTCGATTCCAATTCATCATTCCATTGATAGGTATTAATATATCTCTGCCTACCTGAGTTCATTCTTTGATTTTAATATTTGAAACATTTTACAGTTCATTAAGTCACAGGCTTTTCACATTAGAAGCAGGAGTGCTTACACAACGCATTTATGACTTGTATTTCTAAAACCCCCTTGTTAGAAAAGGATTGCCGGAATTTTCCCTACATATACATTCAAGCATTTTATTTCTTGCAAAATGTTTCCCGCATAAAAGTTATGTGAACATAAAATAATGTCATACACACCTAGCAGCCGGAGTTTTGTGAGCCAAAGAGTGACAACTGAAATAAAATCTTCCTGACTTTAATCGCATGGTGCAGGGTGATCTTTTCGTATTTTGCCCATAAACTAATTTTACACCATTAAAAGGACATGTCTGGCGTGTAACTCACAGTGCTCCAGTTTCCCGCCGCCCAGTAAGCTGTGGTGTCTGACTGCGATGGGGGCGAAGGTGATGGGGTCAGCCAAATGGGCCCAGTGACGTCATGGGATTGATGGGGAAGTGGGTTTGTGGCTTCCCCCGGGGGCCCGATCGCAGTGGGATAGTCCCACCCAGACCCAGCGGCTGGGGCCTGAGTATTGGCTTCCGTAGGGGTGGCATCGCTGGGTTCAGTCACGATAGTCGTGTCTGGCGTTGTGGTACTGAAAATGTCACCAACCTCGGAGACAGTGGATGCTGTCTCAGTCACAGGGGACTCTGTAGCATCCACCAGATCCTTGTGAGATATGCTTTCAGTTCCTGCGGGAGAAGAGTGATGGAGACTCGCTCCACTTTCTGCGGCTAGATCAGAAAAATCAGTCGGCACATAGAGCAGATCTTGTGGGATGGGTTGCGTAGTCCCAGGGTACCCTTCTTCCAGAGGCCATGAATCAGTGACGTCATACGCAACAGTAGTTGGATAGTATTGATCCGATTCGTCCTCGCCTACGAAAATCCTGAGAGAATGTGTTACTATGGAGTCTGTGGTTCGAGCATCGTAATTCGCTGTAGTGACAGGTGGAGTCTGGCTCGGTGCAGTGGGCCTGCTGGAAAGTACATTATCCTGGTTGGTCTCAATGTGAATCACAGTGGGAGGAGAAGAGGGTGGAGCTTCCTGTGATGGTGAGATACTTTCCCAGCCCTCCTGGTCTCCAGGATCCGTTCCTTTCCAGTTGTCCACATCACTCCACCCCCGATTGGACTCCGGAGGCCCACTGTCAAAATGGTCAGCAACATTCCTTTCTCCCTCAGTGACAACCTTGGAAACATCACTAGCAAAATCCCAATGATTTCTAGTGTCTGTATCAGCATCACCACCCTCCACTTCTGCTTTCACTTTGCTGGCTCCACCTACTTCAGTTGTAGACCCCAATGCATCAGCAGGAGTGAGACCTCCCTCTTTTGGGGCCTCCGTGTCACTTCCTGGGTTGTTATGATCTTCCTTCCATTTCTCTGTAAGCCTAACGTTTGAAATGTGTGCCGGAGGCGGGACAGACACAGGCAGAAAATGGTCTTCTGCATACAAGATTTCCTCTTCGTTTTCTGAATCCTCTCCATGTTTCTCACTGTTGTGGTCCTCAGTATTTTCCAGATCTCGAACAGCAGTAGTCCTGGGTCGCTTGTCGTCGATGCTGTGAGGTGTGGTAATGATGTAGGGAGCGTCTTCAGAGGTGGTCGTGGGCTTGCGTGAGGTTGAAGTGGGCGGCTTTGTGCTAGACCCCAGGTGAACACTCATGACAGTCCCGGGACCGGCAGGTCCTTTGTTACGGTCGATTTCGAGACCTTCTCCTTCACCAAAGACATCTGACAGGTCTTCGTGAAAGCCAATGAAGTTGTAATCATAATAAAAGTCGTCGATATGCACATTGTTTCTGATGTCGTTTTCAGCAGCAGCCTTATCTATGTGGTTGTGAAGGGAGAAGCCTTCGTCAATTATGTTATTCATCTCACCAGCGGGCCTGGGGGGGTGAGCCCTGGTGGTTCCTTGTTCAGAACTGGGCATGTGGTTGTCATCGGGAATGGAGTTGATGTCACTGAACACCTCCTTGCTGGAAGATCCACTGCCAGACCACTCACTTCCAAAGCCGTCCAGCACTGGCAAGCAGTCCTGCATTTGGCAGGGCAGCTCCGCCTTCGGCTTCTTCCCGGGATCACAGGCCACACCCGTGTTGTTGGAGCAGGTGACGACGCGGCTTTGCACCCCCCTACCGCATGTCACGGAGCACTGCAGATGAATGGCAGGCAGCGATTAAAACTAGCTTTAAAAATGGGACACCATCAACTGCAGCTTTTTCAGCTGTTCACACTAACAGAATGGAGAGTGTGAGAGTTTTTGTAAAAGCTGTAAGACGGACAGTCCTCAACCAGAACGCTTTCAGCACAGGCCAATAAGAACGGGCCAATGTGAAAAAGCTCCTTATATGGAATTTGGTGGGACGCTTATTACATATATTACACATAACACATCTAATCAGAAACAGCACTCCAATAAAAAGGGAGTAACTATTTTTGTTCAGTAATGACATTTCCATAACCATAAAACTATTTGTTGTTTGTTTTGATTGGACTTCGCTGAGGAAAACTAAAATGTAAGAACCTGGTCCCAGCATTGCCAGGTTACTGGGACTCAGCCGTAAGGCCAGTCAGGCTCAGATCTGCCTTTGCCTCCCGCACACCTTCACACGTCCATGGCCCTCCTCACCTCCGTCCAGCTGCCTGTGGTCCAGTCTGCAGGACAAGGGATGTGAGTGTTGCAGGAGGCGACGGACTCTGGCCTGGGCAAGTGCTGACACTCGAAGGGCTGCAGGGCCTTCTGCTCCTCCAGACCCACACTCTGAATGCAGAGCACTGCTCTCCTGGTCAGACCTGAGCGGCCACAGCTGGCGGAGCACTTGTGCCACTCTCCTACCCACCATCTAAGCAAAAATGAGAGGAATTCTTAGCGACGTGATGTCCAGATAAGTGGCAGCTCTCACAATAGTTGCCTTCATGAAGAGGACAGGATGACAGAAGCAGCAGCACATTGTCAACTTGGCTTTGAACAATTTCAGGGAATCCATAGGGGGTAGATTCACAAGACAAAAAGCCTCAATCAGAAGCATCTGGCCTTCTTGAAGAATAAAGGGTTCCCTGGTGCATCTCAGATACTTCAAACTTATTTTATCATCATTCCTACAACAGCATCTTCCTTGGCATGGTTCAGAGTTTACTCAGAAAGTCTCGGCGGAGCTCACATCGCCGGGCAGATCCCCTCGTTACAGGTGGCCTGCTTGTCGTCGGGGCGGGTCGTCAGATCGCAGAAATGTTCCTCCACTGTCCCAGAGGTCTGCTCCACACAGAGAACCGGCTGCCTCCGCACACCTGAGGAGGCAGGCCAAAGGTCAACGGCTCATGTGCAGATAGGAGAGAAGGGGCGGGAGAGACACACAGGCGCAAGGCTGAGCCCCCCCCCCCCGCTAGCAGCCCGTCCTCAGCCAGTCACTCACAGGCGTTGGAATCCCATCATTACTTGACCTTTTTGCTTTCAAAGCGAGAGCCTGAGGCGTCCTGGCAAATAGCAGCGACGGCGACGGCTCTGATAAGAGAAACGGCCGATTAATCAGCTGAGAAGCCGGAGACCGACCAGCTCCAGGACACTGCCCATATTTTCTATATAGATTAAAGACAAACAGTATCTATGAAGTAAGTATAATAGAATTTCTAAGCTAAACACATGAGCTGAAATAATACAACTTGCACAAGAAATGTCTGATCTAAACTGATGCTAATTCGTGTCTCCTGGGAACTGATTTCCAAGCGCCAGCTTTGGGAGACGTTCACCGCGGCGCTCCAGACACCACAAACTCCGCGGGCGGGGATTTATGCGGATTTACGTCTTCCTCTGACGCCTGCCACCTATGTTTCTCCTGTCCCCTTTGGGCATCCATTCTACCCAGCCAGACTGCTGGTTTTCCCTCTGTGGGGGGGCGCCTGTGCGTTACAGCAGTCAAGGAGCCGCCACTGGGAGTGCAGCTGGCAGAACTGGCCTTCGGAAGGGGGGAGGGGAAACGGCCCTTTGCTGCCGAGGAAGACGTTAGTACTCTGGCCAGTAAGAAAAATAAATGACTTCAAATCATATTTAGCATAAGAGAATCTTACAAATAAGGAATTGCAGTGAAGCAGTGGATCTCCCTCACACCTCCATATTCTGGTCCCCCCCCACGCTCCATGGCCCTGTGTGTGCAGTGCACACTGGCCCAGTGTTTGCACGCCTTTCCTCAGGGCACTACGATTTCCTCCCACAGTTCACAGATGTGCAATTTATTTGTCCCTTATTATACGGGCGTGTGGGGCACTGGGTTCGACTGGCTTCCCATCTGGGCAACCCCGCCTACCACGAGGCTTCCTGGGTCGGGTGCCAGGCCCACGGCAGCCCTGCAATTCCAGGCTTTATGGAAAAAACACGGATGGGAGAAAACTGTAATCTATATAATAATGTTATGTTACATTTCCTGGTGTGCTGAATACATAGGTTTTTATTAAACTGAACTAATGACCTCACAGGTCCTACCCAGAGTAAGGGAAATCGGTTCATAGCAAAGATCCTATCTGCTAGCACATAACAAGCCACAGTCAGTTCCAGATGTTATTGTGTCCTGTTATGAAATGATCCTTCAAATATTTTGCAAGGCCCCATGTTCTGGAGGACTGATTTGTGTCTGAACAGGGGTGGGTCAAAACGAAAATCTCCCCTTCCTCTCTATTCAAGGCACCATAATGTACCCCCAGTGAAATCACATTAGAAAGTGTACATTTGTATACCAAAACTCAGATGCTCTCTTACAATGGACATAAAATTGATAGTGTTCATCAAAAGCACTGGAAGACAATTGAATTTCTGTATAATTCATTAGAATTTTTCTTCTTAAAGTACTTTAGTTTGATGAACCCAGGACAATAACAGAACACAAAAAAGCTGAACTCTGACTTCACTTTAGTATGTTTTAGAAATGCCTAATGAATGGCATCATTCAGAACAACGGCAGGAAAGCCCTGATTACTTGAGAGTACTGGTGATTACAGTACTCAGTCGGAGCAAGTCCCCACGCTGTGCCGCTGGACCTCAGACCCCGTGTCGTGGGAGGAATCTCATCTGCTTCCTACAGAGAAATCCTTGGAATTCACTACTATCACTAATACATTCAGGGACATCTTCAGAAAAAACATTAGACATGCAGTCTCTGATGCAATGTCATGAAATCGGAGCGATTACTCAGATTTTCTAAGAATCTGTCGTATTTAATCACAGCTTGATCTCTTATTTTTTTGTTTTTTTGGTGATTTTGTTTGTTTAATGAGTGGAATGACAGGAATGGGTCGTGTTCGTGACAGCATCCTGTGAAGCACAGTGATAATGCATCTTCGCAGCAGCCCAGTGCAAACTGAGGTCACCCATCAGACTGCGAGGGTAGGGGGAAGCTGGAAGGGAACATGCCTGCACCTGATTGCTGAAAAACCGTCCGTTCTCCTCAGGCTGAGAGGTTTAACAAGCACCTAATTTCACCTGCTATTTTCCAGCCCGCCTCTCCAGACGACCCCCAAGCTGCGCTTAGCCCGAGGGCACCATTCAAATGCAGACAATTGCAAATGCTCTCCCTGCAGACTGTGAGGCGGCGTCCATAAATTTAAAAAAGATTCTCCTAGAAAATGTGAAAGCGCTGTTCTGAGAGCATCTGAGTCACTGTTCTGATTTCAAGCAGAATCAACTCCAACAGTCAATTTTAAGGTTCTTATATCAGAACTTGTCTCTCTGACTGGCAGCAAAAAGCAGCAAATGTGCATCATGAAGTTAGACAGCAGGGAGTGAGACAGCAGGGAGGGAAACAGCAGGGAGGAAGACAGTAGGGAGGAAGACAGCAGGGAGTGAGACAGCAGGGAAGAAGACAGCAGGGAGTGAGACAGCAGGGAGGGAGACAGCAGGGAGGAAGGCAGCAGGGAGGAAGACAGCAGGGAGTGAGACAGCAGGGAGGGAGACAGCAGGGAGTGAGACAGCAGGGAAGAAGACAGCAGGGAGTGAGACAGCAGGGAGTGAGACAGCAGGGAGGGAGACAGCAGGGAAGAAGACAGCAGGGAGTGAGACAGCAGGGAGGGAGACAGCAGGGAGGGAGACAGCAGGGACGGAGACAGCAGGGAGTGAGACAGCAGGGA
>JAODKC010000009.1:1231648-1258383 GCA_026777985.1 Mormyrops attenuatus
CCCCCCCCCCCCCCCCCCCCCCCCCCCCCCCCCCCCCCCCGAGACGCGGCCGAGGCGACCCACGGGGGAGGTACATGATTGATTAATGATGAACATGGGAACAGTAGGCAACTAACAATTTCTGGTTAATTAATGCATTAAGCAAGATTGTCTTACCACATTATTTGTTCCCCCTCAAGAAAAGTGTCACCGAAACACATTTAAGAGCAAAACCAAGGAAAGCATGTTCTCTCCACAGCAGAAAAAACCTGCTTTCTGGGAGCCACACGTGCATTGAGAGGTGAAGACGCAGCGACAGAGAGCCAACTTCACACAGCAGGCTGCCAATGTCCAGCCAGGAAATCATCATTAGTAATTTGCATGGAACAGCTGGCTTCTATTGGAAATGAATCTTAACTTCAGCAGCCTTTCTCCTGGGGGGGGGCACCATCCAGGCTGGACACACGTCTGTAGCTAGTTCCTGAATGTGCGGTTACTGACCACATGCCAGTCTGCGGTGAGACCCTAAAATGCACAGGAGGTCTTTCTGCTGATTTGTCTCCCCTCTGAAGTCCTTCCCTCAAGCCCCAACTTTCCAGCAGTCACTGTAACAGGGCCAACTTTCCCACAATCTGGGAAATTAAACAGGGGTTTTTGGGAGCTCAGCTCCATCACGCAGGCAGATGGCACCATCAAACCCTGATCCAGATACACTGGTAAGCCCTGAAAACCACTCTCATACTATGTGTGTGTCATACTGAAACACCACCCTCACTAATAAATAAAATCATCAAAAAAAAAAACTCACTTCAGGAAGTCAGTTGTGTCCGCATTACCCCTCTGTGTCCTGACTCACTTTGTATTTAAAAATGTGGTACTGATTTGATTTGAGACAGAGATCAAATACAGCTTTATATGCCTTATTACAATAACAGAAGGCATCTGGATTTACTACTGTGATTGTAAGTTGTACCAGATGTTCTCCCCGTTCTGATTTTCAAACCACACCCACCTGAGCAAACCTTAGGTCGACACATCTGTCACACCCTCAGTCTCTCTGCTTGATGGCTATAGTCTTTCACGGCTCAGGAGCTCAGAACTGACCGAGTGAAGAGGTAATTGATGAAGCCACTGCAATTTTGCATGTGCACCATTATCGCTCATCAGAGGATTCTCTGATGGTCTCTGAATTATCTGCTATCATCTGGGGCAGAACTTAAGAACAGCACTATAACACAGTGGCCAGAAATGGACCTCACGGTTAGCTTAAGGACACCAGGCTGTTTACCCCAGCCTGTAACATCTCCCAAGTCTCTCCAGGGCTCTTATTTAATGACTCTCTCGTGGGCGGAAAGAAGAAAAGCAGAATGAATTGTGATCACAGGTCTTATCCACATTCCCAGCTTCCAGAGACAACAGATTTACTTCCAGGAAGACCAGCTCTACATGGTTCTTCCAGTCAGCCGTAGTACTGGTGGAGGGAGACTCTACTTTTCATGAGCTATAAACCATGACAGAGCCAAAACAAGCAGATCAAGAGTCAGAGGTTAATGAGAACCACCCCCTCTGCTATCTCACACTCCCCAGACAGACCAAAGCTCTCTGTGCCCAAACCGATTTTAAAGAAGCCATTTCCTTTGATTGCCATCTGGAGCAGAAAGGGACAGTTTGGCTGACTGGGATCTCATCCAGAAAGACTAGATCTTACAAGAGACATTTCACAGGAAGGTGCCGTTGTTAGGAAGAAGAGAGTAAGAAAGGCTGCAGACAAATGTGTGTCCAAAAGAAGAAAAAGTGATTGTAGAACAAAGGCAAAGGCTGTGTGGGAACACAGTAGGAGACAGATCCTTAGTCTTCCCTTTTACATGCACATCTGTGAGCCTTCATTCCACCTTTCCAGATGTTTCCCGATAACATCCACAACATAGTGTCAAAAAAAATCACTCTAGTGCTAGGTGCAATCAGGGATGGAGGTCTGAATCACAGAGCTCCTAAATGTTAGAACCGTGATGGAAAGAAGGCTGACAACTCACGATGTTCATGACGGCCAGCACGTAGCTCTCTACGTTCTGGCTGCCGTGGTACTCCACCATCTTGGGGTCGGCCACCACTAGCGTCTCCACCCATTTCTCCCTGCTGACAGATCGTGTCCGGATCTTGCGCCGCCGCTGACGCTTCTCCCACCGCTCGCGCTGCTGCTCCGCCCGCTCTGCGGCCCTGCCAACATCTGTGGACGGCCAGGATCAGCCAATCATGAGGCACCGGAGACATTTACATACTAAACAAAATATCATACAGGCCCCAATGTTTATGTGTGTTTGTGAATGGTATAAACACTGCAGAGGACACCCTGGGGAACGGAGAGAAAAAACTGAAGTGGAGGAAGAAAAACCAAATAATTCAAATAGTTCAAATAATGACGTCAGAAAAATTGTGTCAGAAAATTGTGTCATGAATTTTAGGAGGATTTTAACAAAATATGCATTTTCTGCCTTGCTACAGAAATTGTTAATATTTGTGTCTGTGTTGAAAAGGGGTTTTGCAACCTGTTACAGTAGAACCTTGGAACTCGAACGACTCTCGACTTGGCCAGCTCAGACATCAAAGGGGCCTGTCGAATTTTTTTCGACCTGTACCTCTACCGAAATCTAGGGAAGTTGACCGTTCCCGCTAAAACTTTTATGGGTCGAAACAGGTTCAACTCTACCAATTCGGACCTCAAACGGGTCGGTCGAGAAAAACACGACAAAACAAAACAGACCTGCTGAAACCTGCACAGATCAAGAGGCGTCACTGATGAAACGAAAACAAAGAAGCTTCTGGGACACTGATCCCCGTAACGCTTTCCGTCATTAGGTAGGTAGATAAGTTTAAATAGCCAGACAGAAACGGATTAAATTCATTTACATTATTTCTTATGGGTAAATTGCAACTCAACCAGCCTTCTGGAACAAATTAAGTTTATGTTCCAAGGTACCACTGTATTCATCGAAAAAAGCGTTTTCTCTTCAATATGAAAATAAGTAGGATTACAGAGCATAATAACATAAGTATCAGCAGGGATTCTAATCTGTTATCATCTTAGCAACAAAGCCGTCACTCAGCTTGATTTAGGTAATATTTCAGATGACCCTAAACATCTATCCATCCATTTTCTGAAACAGCTTGTGCTTTTCAGGGTCGTGGGGGGGTCCGGAGCCTGCATTATTGAAAAGGCAGGGAAGAACCCAGGATGGGGCACCAACCCATCACAGGGCACACACACACACCACTCACACACACACACACAGGCTATTTTGGTTGCCTCAGCATGTTTTTGGACTATAGGGGGAAACCAGAGTGCCTAGAGAAAACCCCCCGACGACCCCGGAGAACATGCAGACTCCATAAACATGGAATCTTGGCACAGACTTCAACGCTGGTCCCAGAAATGTGAGACGACAGCGCTAACCACTGCAGAACCATGCCGCACTGGTCCTAAATACATTCATTATAATCGCTGACATTGCATTGTTTTGTCGAAAAGTGGGGAAGCCGGTAAGTTTTTCAGAACTTAAAACGGCACGTTTATAGACTTCTGAAGTTTAGTAACATTTCAGTTAAACTCTGAACCAGTTGAGAAACTCGTGTTTTGCTACATATTCCCCAACCAGCCAGTTCTGTTTCCGCTGGTTATAGAACCAATTAGAGGTTTACAGCTTTGTCCTCCATCAATGAAAGCCTGCGATGCTGTCGGACCGCCATCACAGGCTTACACACATACCTTTTAGGCCACATGTTCCATTGATCTGGCCTCCCGAGGGCAGAGGGTGGGCCGGCACCTTCCACGGCTGGGCAGCATGTCGTTTGTAAACCACATGGGCCTGGGGAAGCCCCCCCCAGCGTGCCTGCTCCAGAGGCCGGATGAAAAACTCCTCCTCAGACAACTTGAACAGACCCGTCTGTGGAGAGGGCAAGAGGCCAGTAACTCCACGGCAAAGGAAAATGAGTCCATCTCCTCCAATACAGCTTGAAATGGTTTTGTTCCATTAAAATGTAAGGTGCGTCTATCCAAAATTCCAAATATTTCACCCCCAAAAAACACATACCTAAAACTGAATAAATCTTTTGAGTTGACTATTGGATTATAAAAGAGCCCCTTCCCTCCAGATCCACACATGGGAGCTTATTGTTGTCAGAACTCCAAGATCATCCAAGTTCATCTTGACACTTCACACCCTGCCGTTAGCAGGAGGGGTCGTGCCGGTTCCCCCTGCCTGGTGTCAAACTGGGGTCTGCATCACAATGACCACAGCGCTCCGTAAATGCAGTGTGACTCCAGGTCTCGGGAATTTCCGATGCATATTCCCAAGTCTTGTAAAAACACCACCCTGTCAGAGGCTGCGCTTATTTTGGCCGATATGAACACACCCAATACAGAGGCAATTTTGGGAAACAGTCTGCAACAATAACTAATTATCTTTCGTTCATTATTGGAACTGCGACAATTAGGTAATCGGTGGCAACTCTGGGTTTTTGGCACAATTCTTGAGCAATATCTTAATTCCATTGCCAAGAGTTTCATAAATTCTAAAGTGGAAAAACATATAATTTCACGTTAAATTGTTCAGGAATTACTTGCCGGTTTCTACATGCTCAAGGAGCTACTAGTGCTGCTGCTCAGTACTGTCACCTAGTGAGCTGTTTTGGGGGACGACCATTAACGAATCACTGATTCCCGTTTTATCCGTCTTTAAATTCATCAATGATCGGCAGTCTTTAGCCGCATTGCTTCCGGTACTCCAGTTAAAACACAACGGTGCAAGCGGCATGCTGACAAGTCCAAAGGATTGGCACACGACGGGGGCCGCGGCCGCAGCCGCCGCACTGTTTCACGAGTCGTGTTCTATTCTCCTGGAATCCAGGAGATAAGTCGTGACCAGGTGAAGGAGGCCTTCGTTAGCAAGCTGTCAGGGGAGAGTCTCTGTACTGTAAGACTGGCTAAAGGGTTCAATTCAGAACACTGTCCCACATCTGCCAAACATAAACTACAACTTTTTATGGAAACTGTTAAAAAAATAAAAAATAAGACATAATAATATTCTTGCAGAGAGAAGCTGATCTATATAGTGCACACATACACAATAAGGAGCATTATAAAGTGCATTTTAAGGTCATAAATGAATGGTACTTATGTTTAAGAGGACAGATTTGTACACACACAAAGGTGGAAAGTTCAGGTCCAGACAGTACAAATCCAGACCAACATATTAATTCAATCAGGCAGTTGAATAAAAAGAGTCACATTCACCGAGTACTCAACTGGTATGTTGAAAGAAAAAAAAAACAATGAAAGAGAAATTAAGATTCCTCCAAATATATATAACACATTTGAAGGAATCTTGAATTCTGTTTCATTTATAAAAGCAGTATGAAATTTTTCTTTGACGTCACTACCACACACATGAGAAAATCACACAAACACACGCTGTCTAGTCAGCCGTAGAGGCGGAGCACTCACCAGTCCATCACACGTGCTGATGGACGCGTGGCCCCTCCCAGAGGATGCACCCCACACCTCCCCAATAAAGTAGCAGAGGGAGTGGCTGCGAGTGTGGATTTTGGTCCCTTCCAGACCACCGTACCTCCTCTCTGTGAGGAAGCCAGGAGCCAGCAGGTTGGGGTTGAGGGTTAAGTTGAGATTCAGGTCTTGGTCCCCATACTGCAGATGGTAGAAGACCTGCTCTGGAGACCCATCGGTCCAGGAGGTGTCCCGCCGCTGAACCCGGCTCACGCGGTGAGACACAAAATTCGACACAAAGTGGCCAGCCAGGTCCACTCTTGTGGGGTGAACAACCTCATATTCGAGCAACCCTTGGAGAATATCCTCTTAAAAAGAGACAAAAAGCCGGTGGTCAGTTTGTTTACTGAGATTTACTGCAGACAAAACACCAGCAAGATGGCAGGGGGGACAAAAAGCTGCCATGCTTAGGTCTGTTTACAGAGTAACAACATACAGGAATTATGAGGAGATGGGTGTAACTGAAGCTGCCACATCGGAAATCTGCGATCAATGCAAGTAACCCGGCGTCGATATCTAACAGTGATTGACCAGCCACTGCGCGTATCGCTGCTGCTACCGCTATGTTTTGCAAGTTTCACGTTCAAAAGATGTAATCTACTTTGTGAGCAACCCGCTGGGGATCCGCACCTTGGGGAGTGCGTCTATCCGTGGGCGGGGTCACCACATCCCCCCAGCAGTGAATCATGACCCCGAAAGAAAGACCAGGGGGAGCTGATGATCAAGACCAAGCTGCAGCTCCATCGTAAGTCGGTCTCTCCCACTTGCCATCGATCACCTATAAGTCAAATTAGCTATGGAGCTGCTAAATTTAGCAGAGACGATACCAGGTAGCTACACTTAGCAGCCTCTGCGGTTTTACCCTCCTTTCTTAATGTGCTGTTATCCACCCTCTTCAAAGCTGAAGATACAAGCCTTTATTAAGTCAAAATAGAGCTGGACAAGTTACTGCAGAGATATGAAAGGCGGCGTATGAAGCTCTTTGATACCCAAAACCACAACAGGGCTCATACACGCCTCAGAGCTACAGACATTGAGCGATTTGCAAATAAGCTCCCAGTGCTAATGCTAACTGTTAATGCTAAGGAGGGTGTTCCTCCAAGTTACTTTGCAAACCTACCACCTCATACACAGATGGCTGTCTTGTGTTAACTCATATTAGCTTCTAATCTAGGGCCTCTGTCAGGGTCGGTCCCATGTGTCTTTTCCCCGGAAATAAAGGCTGTCTAAGCCATTACTTCTTTGGAGGTGTACATGAGTAACATTAATCTATTAAGGGAAGGGATGGAGCCAGTCTTGGGAGTGCAGAGTGCAGGGCACAGGGCTGGGGGCCACAGGACTGGGGGGCACCCTGGACAGTATGCCAGTCTGCTGCAAGGCACACACACACACACACACACACACACACACAGTCGTGTAATCATATCTTTTTAGGGACCGCTCATTCTATAGGAAAAATGCTAATGCTAACTATGACACCCTTAACCCCCACCCAGCCCTAACCATAACCATAACTAACCAAACAAAACACAAGAGTTTTTGCATTTTTAGTTTTTTCATTGCAGTCATGGACTTTTATAATATAGAGTTTTCCCATATGGGGACCAGGAGACTGGACATTTGCTCCCCACAAGGTAAGGTATACCTGGACACACACACACAAATTCACACTCTTTTGGTAATTGAGAGATGCCAATTAGCCTAAGTGCATGTCTTTGAACTGTAGGAAGCCAAAGATTGGAAGGATTTGAATTTCCAGCTCTGGAGGTGGCGAGAGGACTACCGACTCTGCCACCCATAGAGAATTAATCTTCTAATTGCTAATTAATAATAATTACTTACTACTACCAATTACTAATTATAAATGTAATTAGTCCCATTTTTTATTACTCTAATTATTGTGTCAAGGAGATCGTTCTGTTTTTATGGAAACCCAGTGAAAATTTCTATGGTACTTTTGGTCGTTTTTTTTTAGAAAAACTCTTTACATACACACATATTCCAACTTGCGCTCCAAATGCGAATAAGTGGTGTGTGGTGTATCATATCCCTTCACAAAATCTGCATTTGAACATGAGGAAATAAAAAATACAATGTTTACAATCCGGACATCTGTGACGAATGACGGTATAAATGTCATAATGCTGTTTTTGTTGCTAAGCCTAGTGAACTGGACGCCATCAGTGGTCGGTGACAGGACAAACTCAGGGAAGCCCGCTTGACAATATTTCATTGCTATTTCCCGCTGTACAGATGGTGGACCAGGAGAAGCCTTGCAAGAAGACAAAATCAGGTTAAAAAGGGATTGGAAAGACAGTGGCCTAAAGTTGGAGACCAACAGCACTCTAGTCCTGGACTCGGTATTGCAAAAGTATGCAAAAACAGCACAGACAACGCAACTAGAAAGGGACGGGACACAAGGCCACAAAGCAATGGGCTGAAAGGAGACGGTAACTATCAAAACTAATTAAGAGAAATTTTACAAGGTGAAGTGTTGGGAATCTGGGGAAAAGGTTAGCTATGCAACATGCAATAATGTCATAATGTATGTTGTTTTTGTTGCTAAGCTTAGTGAACTGGAAGCCATCTGTGGTCGGTGTCAGGGAAGCCCATCTGGCATTATTTCGTTGCTCGATTTCCATTTATTCATGCAGGTCATACAACAGCCTCTCGGCGTTTGGGAAAAGCTACATTTCCACAACCGGTATAAAATGTTAAAGGAAATCTAAATAAATTCAGTGATTAGAGAGATTACACACACTAAGCAGCGGCATGTTTATCTCAGAGAATCGGTAACAAGATCTGAGAAGTGTTTTTCATCATTAAATTATGAATTACTATGAATTAGACCCGATTTTCAGTCCGCTCCACTTATTAAAATAAATCCAGTGCCGATAAGCAAAGTAGTTTTGAAAGAAACCGGTCGTACTGCTGCAAGTAGGCGCACCTACCGCGGACCTCACCGGCAGCCTAACGCCAACTTAGCGATGCTAATCACTCCATTCACTGCTTAGTCAAAGCATTATTTTCATCATCCACATCGTGATTAAACTCACCTTGTGTATGTGCAAGTCCAAAGGTTTTGTCGTTTTCCAGCATAGCGAAGATCCCTGCCGCTACTAGTAAACGAATAAGAGACAAAGTTTTACTAAAAACGTGCCATCTCCAGTCCGAGTGAATCAACATGTTGCAGCGCAAATCCAGACACACTAAATCCTTCTCTTGGAAGAATTGAATGACATTTCATGCATAAGTAAGATTCTTCAAAAACAAATCTTTATCTAACTTAAAAAGTTTTACAAACGTCCTGTCTCGACAAAACACTACAAAATTATAATAAAAATTCTTCTTGACAAAGCTTAACTAATGGTAGGACCCCCCACTCCTGCAGCAGGGAAAAGGGGCTCCCTTGCCGGGTTTCTCCCTTGTTGTATTGATGTTTGCTGAAGGACTACCCCTTCGCAGTCCGTCCTACACCCCCTACGCAATCCGGCTACTGCTCAAGTTTTTCTTTCGATCAAAACTTCTGAGACACACCCTCCTCTGTTACTTTGGTAGCTGTTGTGGGAGGACTTCAACGCAAAGATTTTTTTAATTAAAACTCTACAGCTAATAAAGCGAAAGACACAAACATTAACTACACAAGTAACTACACAACGAAATGAAGGCACGGCAACAAAACAGCCTAATATAAGGGCAAAATATATATTTTTAACTTCAAGAACGGTCTGAATTTAGTTCTGTGCATAGCATATGTGATGTGCTTTGATATCTAGATGGACCGATTTTCTATGCCCTGGGGATTCTGTATATCCCGGATGCTGTGGAACTGGATGGATTGCAGAGCAAACAATGCCCTATGCCGGATATGACAATATAAACACTCTGCAAGATTCATTAAACTGTACGTGGAAAGCACTTAGACTTTACTAGACGCCGATAAGAGGAGTCTAGTGTCCTTTCATAATACCTTTCGAGTTACCTGGACATTCCCCCTCCTCTGCAGAAACACCTGCATGTTAGGTTACCAATGACTAGCCGCAGAAATATGTATGACTTCAAGCCTTACGAAACCGACCCTTCTGCTGTCGAAACCACATGTAATGAAAGAAAGAAATAAAGAAAGAAAGAAATAAGGTTGTTTGAAGGCGGTGTGCTGCCTAGTGTCATCCTTACTATACTATCATCGTTTGCAGCTAAAAGTAATACCCCGTTCTCTATCGCTATCTGTGCAGCTAGAAAACAACTCTGGCGGCGTTTTTCCACCAATGAACATTTAATCTCTAGTTTTCTGATCATGAGTTAAGTATTACAGTGTTAAACTTTATTAAATGCTAGTAAGTTTTAAATGATTTTTATATTCTATTAATTGCAATCTAGCCCCTAGGAGGAAAAGCATGCAGAATGCACAATTGAATTTTAGCAATCAAAAGCTATTTGCTTGGCGTCAGCACCCTCTAGCGAAATATCAGTGAAAAGCAGGACTGGGTCAAGCTCATATTGCAATCGCTACACTCCACGTTTACTTCAATCTAGATACAGCTGCACGGAGTAGGGTACTGAGTCGCAGGATCGTAAACATTTATATGGATAAAAAATTCTAATGCTCTAAAATCACAAACATGTCATCACTGTTTCAGCAATGAATTCAGTGAATGTTGCTACTGCCTTTGAGATTATAGAGTAGCACCCTGTTGGGAGGGTGGTTATATTACTGCTGGGCCCTTGAGCAGAGCCGTAAGCCCACCAAAAGCGATCCGGGAGCGCTAGATGAACGGCGGACCGCAGGCTTGGCTCTCACCTGTATGCGTGAAGGGATACGCGGAGAGCAAGGCGTCGCTCTGTACCTTTACGGGCACTGCTGGCGGAAACGATTAATCATTATCGGCTACACTGGCAGGAGAATGAATACGTTTAGAAAAGGAAACACTCAATGAAGATCAGTCGAATGTTTTGCCATATTTTTAATACACAAAGGGCAGGTGTGCACGATTCACCGTTTACGAGAGCTCTCATGTCAGCTCCGGCAAGTGGAGCATAAAGCTTCACCATACCCAGCAACAGCAATAAGTATCTACAAACTCACTGGATAACCAGCTGTATATACCATGTATTAACTGTAACATATCATGGTATCCTCTTTTAAGCTTTTTAAATATATTTTACGCCCGGTATATATATATTTTACACGCTGCGCCTGTAACAGTACATGCATGTATCTGCGGGCAACTTGTAACAGACCGTATAGCCAAATTAGATGCATGAAAAGAAAAAAAGCAAGTTCATATTTCAGTAGTGGAATGCAGGCTACCTGAAATCATTTTACAAGATTAACAACTACCGTGCATTTTCGTAATGATATCAATGTCCTGAAAAACTGAAGATAACCCCAAGAAAATACTTTTCCATTCGTTATTTTTCTGCCTTTATTCCCTTCAGTACCAATACAAACTTCATGTCAATCAAAATCTTTGAACCAATCCTTGTTTTCCAGGGGCAGACGCCCACAACACTCACTTGTACAAAAAACCGGCGAACGGTGCCGGTCTGACAAACAGACCGTACCTATAACCTAGAGGAGCGGTCTGTTCTGCCGGCCTTTAGAGATAACGGTGCGACGATGCTGCGTTTCTGAAATACATCAGCTATTGTGTGCGATGTCTCAGCTTTGTTTATTAGAAAGTCCAGGTCTTTAACCTGATCCCTGACATGCAATCGGCGACCAACTTGGTTTTAGTGAAGGCACCAGGGGTATCATCCCTGACCAAAAGGATGGTGGGTATCAATCACACCGACGTCTTCAACAGGTCTTTCACGGACCAGGAGAAATTCAGCAACCTGGAGGACATTGAAGTTATTGCTGACGGGACTCCGGTCCTCAGGATCATCATCTCAGTAGTTTACTCTGCTGTGTGCGTTGCCGGCTTAGTGGGAAACTTGCTTGTACTTTTCCTTATGAAAGTAAGGCAGGGTAGGAAGAGATCCTCAATAAACGTCTTCGTCCTTAACCTGGCCGTTACGGACTTCCAGTTCGTCCTGACTCTACCTTTCTGGGCTGTAGACACCGCCCTTGACTTCAGCTGGCCGTTTGGGGATGCGATGTGTAAGATCATTCTTTCGGTGACCGTGATGAACATGTACGCCAGCGTGTTTTTCCTCACCGCCATGAGCATCACCCGCTACTGGTGCGTGGCTTCAGCCCTGAAGAGCCGGAGCCGACAGCCGGGCTGCTCGGTGCGCTGGGTGAGCGCGCTGCTCTGGCTCTGCGCCACCCTGGCTACGGCACCGACTTCAATATTTTCCACAGTGACAAGTGTAGCCGGGGAAAAGCTCTGCCTTCTTAAATTCCCCGACGGCCAGCACTGGCTGGCTCTCTACCATCTCCAGAAGATATTGATAGCATTTGTTCTGCCTATGCTAATAGTCTCGGCGTGCTATTTGCTGCTCCTGCGGTTCATCCGACAGCGAAGCATGAACAACAATTATCCCAAGAGGAGATCGAAAGTCACCAAAACCGTCACCATCGTGGTTCTCTCCTTCTTCCTCTGCTGGATGCCGAACCACGCCATCACCTTCTGGGGGGTCTTAGTGAAATTCAACATGGTGCGCTGGGATAAGGCATACTACATGATCCACACTTACGTGTTCCCCCTTTCCGTCTGCTTAGCTCACGTCAACAGCTGCTTAAACCCGGTCCTGTACTGTCTCATGAGAAGAGAGTTCAGAAAGACGCTGAAGGACTTGTTTTGGCGAATTTCTTTACCTGTTATTCATAATAATAATAATAATAATCCAATGCGCCCATTTCCCGACGAACTCCAACCACAAAACGAAAACACGCACAACGTTATCCATCTCAATGTCATTGCCACTGAACAGTATAGACTATGCACTATTAATGGACAATGGGAAACAGAAGTAAACAAATGAAATGCGTGTAAAATTCTTCAGTATTTAAACGGATAAGCACAACTGACGGTAACCTTTTGAAGAGCAGGTTGTATTATGTGCCAAACTGTAGATAAATACATGAACTTGCATTTGAGTCGTTTATTTGTGCTTTTTGGAGATTTAGCATAAAGTGTTCATCTTGTTTTCTGGAAAAAATATTGGATGGAGCTAGAAAAAATGCTGGAAAGATCGAAGAGCCAAAAACTATGACAGAACTGAATAAAATCCAGCCATATTTTCTGTCTTATACAGGAATTAAACTCCTTCGCCTTTTTGTGTAGGCTACTGCTGTAATGTTCCTGTTAAGGTTAAAGCCACCTCCACCGTTCTTTATCAGTACGCTTTATCTTTCAAATAGGCTACACACTTCAATTTTATATTAAACAATGGTCTCGTATGCTATTCAAGATTCATAGGTTTACGACAGAGGGACAGATATGCGTTCATGTTTTGTCTAAATTTCCAAAATATCTGACATCCTATTCTGCATGAAGTATGATTCAACTGTGATTGCAAAAGTTGTAACTCTTGGGTGAAACGAATGTAAAGAGAGTCAAGGAAACAAAGCTGCATAATAAAGTTTTTTTTATTACTCATGTGCACGTGACGGTTTACTGCTCTGTATTTACGGTGTCTTTTATATTTCAAACGTTAGATGGACGTAGGAGCTCCAAACGCTCTTACTTCCCTCCACTCACCGGTTTACTCACGTTGCCAGTTACGCGGATGGTGTAACGTGCCATTCGACTAACAGCAACTACTTTAGAGACGCTTTTAAACTGAATAGGTTTAATTATGCTTCAATAACTGAATGTATAACGAATCATATACTTTTGCGTGACTTCTATAGGCTAATGGACTGTGACATGGACAGCAGGCGTTAATTAGGTATGTCTTTAATATAGGAATTAGCTAACTTAACGGTGCTGAAAAACATGACGAAAGCAAAATAGGGAATGGAACAGTATGCAATGATGATCATTTTATTTTAATTCGGTTTTAATGCTAACATAAAATGTTTAACTGACAATAAAAAGCTTTTTAGTAGCTATTTTGCAGGGGCTCGGTCCCTACAGTGTTCAGTTACAGTTGACAAAACTCATATTGTGGTTTTTCCTTGACCCGCCGAATGAGGAGTCAGGAGCCGCTCGTGTAGATCTTCAGATTCAGTCTTTTTGGTTACAGCCAAGGCTGGACCCCTGCACTGTCTCACACGCTGCTTCACACTGATTGTCATACATTCATCTTTTAACAATGAACAACAATCCATTAATCTTTTAACAAAATCTCGTCACTTAAGCATCATCATTCCCTCAACCTTTCACCATCATTGTTTTCTCCCTTAATCCACACCCCTAGGTGATAAGATTGTCAGTCATTTCTTTTCTCTGTCTGCTGTACTCAGACAATTCCCTTCTCTTCAGTAGCAAATCTTAGCAGCTCTAGCTGGTTACACGTTTCTTAGCTACAGGGTTGACAATATGTTTGATCATCAACATAGTGATAAGCTGAAGAGCTAAATAAGGTGGGTGCTCATACAACGACGGCTAAAATAAAGAGCCAACAGAAACTTTGAGACATAGATAATTGATTACATTATGAGTATTACATTCTAATGATTACATTATGAGTATTAAATTCTAATGATTACATTATGAGTATTTGGCATGCTTTTTGATAATATCCAAAATGATTACATTTCCTCACTGTTATACAGTGCTAAATAATATTCCATACTTAGAATAATGACTTTTCTGAGGTTGTTCGTTTAAAGATCTACCTTCCTAGAGAGCTACAGTTTTACCACTAACTTCCTAGTCATAATTAACGGTATCTAGATGATGAGACGAAAATAGTTCATATCCAAATATGAGAATCAACCAGAGCTGCCAGTTTCGGTCAGCTGGTCGGCGTGAGATTTTCCAGTTTCAGACAAGTCTGCACACGGTTTTGCATGTATGTAACAGTTTTATTACCTTGAAAAGAGTCAGAAGAGCTTGTAATCTGGGGATGGCGCAGTGGTGAGCGCTGTTGCTTTACACTTCTGGGACCAGGGTTTGTGTCTCTGCCAGGGTTCCATGTGTGTGGAGTTTGCGTGTTCTCGCTGTGTCATTGTCAGGTTTCCTCTGAATATTTCGGTTTTTCCCCCACAGTCTAAAAACATACTGAGGCTAACTGGTGTTACCAAACTGCCCATAGGTGTGAATGGTGTGTGAGTGTGCCCTGTCCTGGGCTGTTCCCTGCCTTGCGCCCTGTGATGAGTCTTGTGCCCCGTCCTGGGCTGCTCCCTGCCTTGCGCCCTGTGATGGTCCCAGTTGACTGTTCCTAGTCCCTCTCAATAAGCCAAGGGGTATGTCTGCATGGATGCACTTCAGATTTCCTGGTTACTTGCCCTTTTTGCCTGTCATTTGTTAATCAAATTTTAGTTAATTTATTGTCAGTAATAGCATTGAGAAGCTGCAAACTAAATCTTGTCTAGACCTGTGCAGTGACAGTCATACGTGTGCAATTACAATAAAGGTATTCTATTCTATTCTATTCTAGTTTTACATTGACTTATTGCCGAATTGTGGATGTCAGTTATTAATACTAAATGTTTTAATAAAAAAATCGTGAAATTCCAGAATCATACTTTTTATATGAGAAATTGTAAGTAAACAACTAACAATAAATACAATGTAATAATTGAGAATAATCACCGGTTCAGAGTCGGAGCCAATGGGAAGGCAAGGGAGGCAGCAGACGGGATAGCGCCCCCCCACCACCACCATTTTTATTGGCCCTGAACGACGTCAATCACTGAATGCGGAACATAGTTTTCCCAAACGAACGGAGCTATAATTTTAGTAATTCTCAGTATTTACCACGAGGATTGGATGAGTAAAGTGTTACGTTAAATATTCAGGTCCCACCCTGTTTATCGCCCTCTGGGTTTCTAGGAAAAATAGCTATAGCTAGTCGCAGTTGCAGGACGGGGGCATTTCGAAGTTACACAGCTGCTTCCTGTACTTTATCCTGGGCAAAGGTGAAAGGTGTCATGAGGTGTACTGATAGACCGGGGGGGATAAGGGATAACAGCTACAACACCGGCATATGCCCGCCTGTCGGTGAACGACTGACAAGAAACCGAAGCATCGGTGTAGCGGAATGAATGGGAAGCGCGTGCCGAGCCGCGAGCTTTGCGGGCTCTGACCGCGCGCGTCTTCTTTCGCTCTTCGCCCCGTGCACTGGCTCGCGAGCCTTCCGCATCACTTCCAAAGGTTGATTTTCGTCCTTGTTTTATATCATTTTATTTCTGTTTGTTTTACACTGCGGGGCAGTTTTTGGGAAGGCGGCGTAGCGAACACGGAAGAGCCGAAGAGCGGCCGGCTGCCTGGCTGCCTGGCCGCTGTCTGACCGCCGGGGGACGGGGGCATTCGGCGGCTCACCGGCACTGCAATGCTTTCGCCTCAGCGCATGGGCTCGCGTTAGGTTTTTAATGGGAGGCGGCCTGAGTAGTGCTGAAACCGGCGGACTATTCTTACGACGAAGGCGGAGGTGCCGGCGACCGGGCGGGCCGGAATGGATTCGCTGGCCGGCTATGTGTACAAGGCGGCCAGCGAGGGCCGGGTCCTGACGCTGGCTGCCCTGCTGCTGAACCACTCGGAGGCTGAGACCCGGTACCTGCTCAGCTACGTGACCCAGCACGCAGGCCAGCGCTCCACGCCGCTGATCATCGCCGCTCGCAACGGCCACGCCAAGGTGGTCAGGCTGCTCCTGGACCACTACGGGGTAGATACGGAGCAAACGGGCACCGTCAGATTCGACGGGTTAGTATTATTTTTAATTTAAAATGCACCTTTAACGCCTGTCATGCCAGCTTAAGTTTGCGAAATTAATTCACGGTTTGCAGTTTGATTTACAGGTGCTTCCGTGGGTACATTGTTAAAATAGTATGTTGGAAACTTGTACACAAATACCTAGTAAGTTCTGTTTATGAAGGATTACATGTTTGCCCTTTAGGTACAGCCGAAGCATAGACCGATTTGCTTGGTTGATTGTTGGGCTGTTAAACAGGAACTGTGTATCGTCTTTTCCTTTTGATTCTCAGGTATGTGATAGATGGTGCCACAGCCCTGTGGTGTGCAGCAGGGGCCGGTCACTTTGAGGTGGTCCACCTTCTGGTTTTACACAACGCCAACGTGAACCATACGACGGTCACCAAGTCTACGCCCCTGAGGGCCGCCTGCTTCGATGGGCGCCTGGCCATCGTGCGTTACCTAGTGGACCACCATGCCGACATCGGCATCGCCAACAAGTACGACAACACCTGCCTGATGATCGCCGCCTACAAGGGCCATGCGGACGTAGTCCGCTTCTTGCTGGAGCGGGGGGCCGACCCAAACGCCAGGGCCCATTGCGGGGCCACGGCTCTGCACTTCGCTGCGGAGGCTGGCCACCTGGACATCGTGAAGGAGCTCGTGAGCTACCAGGCTGCCATGGTGGTCAACGGCCACGGCATGACTCCGCTGAAGGTCGCGGCCGAAAGTTGCAAGGCGGATGTGGTGGAGCTGCTCCTCTCCCACGCCGACTGCGACCCCGAGAGCCGCATCGAGGCCCTGGAGCTGCTGGGCGCCTCCTTCGCCAACGACCGTGAGAACTATGACATCCTCAAGACGTACCACTACCTGTACCTTGCCATGCTGGAGCGTCACCGGGATTCGTCCCGTGTCATCCCCAAGGAGGTACTGCCACCCATCGAGGCGTACGGGAGGCGCAGGGAGTGCCAGACCCCACAGGAACTGGAGGCCATCAGGCAGGACCGCGACGCCCTGCACATGGAAGGGCTGATCGTGCGCGAGAGGATCTTGGGCTCGGACAACATCGACGTATCACACCCCATCATCTACCGTGGCGCCGTCTACGCCGACAACATGGAGTTCGACCAGTGCATCCGCCTGTGGCTGCATGCGTTGCACCTGCGGCAGAAGGGCAACCGCAACACCCACAAGGACCTGCTGCGCTTTGCCCAGGTTTTCTCTCAGATGATCCACCTGAACGAGCCGGTGAAGGCACGCGATGTGGAGCTAGTCCTGCGCTGCAGTGTGCTGGAGATTGAGCGCAGCATGGCCCGCCTGGAGAGCTCGCAGGACCCCGATGTGCCCTCGGCCGTCGACAACTATGAGTCCAACATCTTCACCTTCCTCTACCTGGTGTGCATCTCCACCAAGACGCAGTGCAGCGATGAGGAGCGGGCACGCATCAACAAGCAGATCTACAACCTGATCCAACTGGACCCGCGCTCACGGGATGGCTCGTCACTGCTGCACCTGGCCATCAGCTCCAGCACGCCCGTGGACGACTTCCACACCAACGATGTGTGCAGCTTTCCCAGCGCGCAGGTCACCAAGCTGCTGCTAGACTGCGGAGCCCAGGTAAACGCTGTGGACCAGGAGGGCAATAGCCCCCTGCACATCATCGTGCAGTACAACCGGCCCATCAGTGACTTCCTCACGCTGCACGCCATCATCATCAGCCTGGTGGAGGCTGGGGCGCACACTGACATGACCAACAAGCAGAAGAAGACCCCGCTGGACAAGAGCACCACGGGTGTCTCGGAGATCCTCCTCAAAACTCAGATGAAGATCAGCCTGAAGTGCCTGGCAGCGCGTGCTGTGCAGCAACACCGCATCAGCTACCGCAACCAGATCCCCCAAACCCTGGAGGAGTTTGTGGAGTTTCACTGATGGAGAACTAACTCTTTTTAAAATTAATTCAAATGGTGCTGGGGCTGATAATATTTTATCAAAATCTGCATTGTTTAATAACATGCTTTATTTTATGACTGATTGGGGGGGGGGTTGTTCTTATTGAACCAAGTACCAGGTCTCTTTAATACCATGATCTCAGCCATGCCGCATTTTTGCATACCAAACATACCAAGATGGTGACATCACTCTGTGGATGGTTTTGTTTACCGGTGAAACCTAACCTCACCTTTGAGTGGGTGTAAACGTCACATTGGGTGTTAAAATCCAAACAAGCGCTCAGTCATCCTGCTTCCACAAAGGCCTTGCGTGATGGATTTTAATGTGAATGTTTTTTTTCTACATTGCTTTGCAGAAATACTGTTGCTTATTAAAACTGTGTGGCTTGGCTTGAAAATAGAATTGCACTATTCAGGGCTGATTTGTCTTGGTTAGTTTGGGTTAATTTAGGTGAGGACAAGCCTGTGTTATGGCCAGCCCCACACAAGAGTGAGTGTGTGTGTGTGTGTGTGTGTGTGTGTGTGTGTGTGCGCGCGGTAATATCTGCTTTGGAATGTAGCCAGTTCAGCTTACACGGGAGAGCATGATTGTATTTTAAAATCTCTGCAATCTCTCTCTCAAAAAAAAAAACGAATGTACGGATCACACCCCATTTCACGTTACTGTCCGCATATTTTCCTTTTGGTAAATAATTTTCAGTGGTTGCAAAGGTTGAAGCTATGGTGTTTCTCTTCATTCTGGTACTTGTTTCTTTGATATTTTAATTATGAAATGTTTGGTTGCCATATTTCTCAAGACTGGTCTTCTTGAACACAGAGCACAGCTGCCTTTATGCTCAATCCATGAAAACAGATTTTTGTATACATCTAGATTGCACTTTATTCTTGTTTTTTTGGTAACCTGAATATATATAAATATAATTTAAGACTGACAGCTATTTTGATTGGAATTTGTAAAACCCTAGCAGGAAGACCTCAAAGCTAAGATTCATCTACTTTCATACTGCTTGTGCACCTCACTTCTTAAGGTTGTCAAATTCTGCTTTGAAAACGCACCTGAACGTTCTCTGAAAAGTGGATTCACGTTGTGCTTTAACATGAAAAACCGAGATGACGTTTAGGTTACAGCTGTGCCGCAGGACTCTGGCTCTGTGTCACCAGAGAGGCTGTGTGCATTGGGGCCTCCTGCACAGGAGGGGGGGGGGTGCATAGCGTGGCCATTCTTGTCACAATAAGCACTGAATTCACAGGCCCCTCCTGGTGACCGGGACCCAAACCTGTGGGCTTTTAACTCCAGCTCGACTCCTATTTATTCTCATTTTGTAACATGGGCTCTGGTGTTTTTCACAGGTCATTACCAGAAATTAAAAGATGGAAGGATGAAGTCTGTATCTGTCTTACTAACTGAAATGTCTATAAGGATCCAAAAGCAGTTGATACGGGTTTCTTGTTCCCATTGCTGAGATGGCAAAGGGCATTCATCGTTAGGGGGATAATTAACAGACATCAATTCTTGCTGTCCTGGGTTCTCCAGTTCAGTGTTTGACGCTATGCAGTTGTCGTTGTTTATGGAGTATGAGAAATACAGAATTCACAGGAAAGGAGTTCTCTGCTATTATGGTGTGCTCTTTGTGACTAATAAAAATGAGAGTTTAAAGACACCCAATGTGGTATGAAGGGGAACAATGATCAGTGTCAGGCTACATTCAATCTGCAGGTATACAAGTATAGTATACAAATTAAAACATGGTTAGGGGCACATTAAATACTTTTACCTTTTTATATTCCAAGTTATTAACATACATATTGTGATCGTGGGCAAGATAAAGAATAAATATTTAACATTGTTTTGCTTGATGACTGCACAAATTCATGATGTGGTTACGACAGGGATGATCTTACAGAAATCCTAAGGCTGTATCCATCAAAAAGCAACTGGTTTAACTGTGTACAATGTGCATATCCTAAGTAAAGGCTATTTGTTGTGTGAAGCATTTTGGTACAAACTAACTTGGCAGAAACAGGAAAGCTATGCCACGGTGCTTGTGGAAGAAAAAAAAAAATCAGACCATATAAAAGGTAACTTGCTATGTACAAAATTCAAGTTTATACATCGTAAAAGTGCATCTAAATTTATGGATGATCTGCAAACTCTTGGCAGCTTATTGATACATTGTTACAAATCAGGTAGGTGAGAATCTAAAAACCAATTTAAGAAACTAGGAAACTCCTCATCCATTGAGAGGTATCTGTTACTAAAAACGGGAGATCTGGATACCAGTATTCTCAGGGCTATCGACGGGGAACATTTCAATTTCGTGCACTTTCCTTGTGCTGAAGACCCTGTTGCTTTCTGATTGCACAGCTGAAGGGCCTGCTGTTCAGTCCAGTGATGGTCTTCAGCCCAATGCAGTGAGGCCATGTGCTCCGTCTGGTGGGGCCCTCGTTTGTTCACTCCGTTCAGCAATGAACTGCTTTTCTCCAACAAGTTTCAGAAGGATCATAAGGGTTTCTGGTCCCCACACTGATACAAGTGTGAAAGGAGGGAGATCGCCATCCTCAGAAGGGTGTTTCATAAATTACCTCCTGATTTGTCAGGACAAATTACAGCCTCTTCACAATCGTAGAAGCACCTCCTCTGTAGGTGAGGTAATGGAGTGAGGAGCCAACCCCATTTTCAGCCATGAGATGCTGGTGAAGGGAATACAGTATGGGTGGGAGCTGATTGGTGCAGAGGAGAAAAGAGGGCGGGCTGAGCTGCGCATGTCTGGTTGGTTCTGGGTCAGCAGTGAGTCTTGGTGGAGGACCAGTTCTCCCAGTGCACAAAAAGCAGTTGCGTCTCATATGGACTCAGAACTGTCGGCGGACTCTGTCTTGGATGGTCCCTGAGTGTTGGGCCAGCTTGTTCCTGGGATGCAGGCTCTGTTACCGCTCTTCCACCACCTTCCCGCTCTGTTACCGCTCTTCCACCACCTTCCCATTGACCTCCTGCTCCTCCTCCTCCCGCCGTTTCTGCCTCTGGAAGAACCCGAGCTGGGGGGGGGGGGCGTGAGGAAATGAAGTGAAGGAACAGTGATGTTTTTAAGGTGACCTTTCCATTCCAGTGCAGCCTGCCTTACCTTCCACAAGGCCAAGATGAGCAGGGCCAGCAGTAGGAGCCCCCCAAGGCTGCTCCCAACTATGATCCATATGGGAACACGATGATCCTCCTCTTTTCTGATCTCCAGAATTATCTGAGGCGGCAAGGCAAGGAAGGGACCCCCAAAGGTAATCAAGTTTTAATTGGATTCAACAGTGTTTTGTCTGTACAAGTGTTACAAGGATAAAACATCTTTTTAAAACAATATTTTATATGCCGTTCAAAGAATTTATCCCAGAGAGTTTGTAATTGTTTTACCACAGACTCTGGGGAATAAAATGAATATGTTCAAGCCTAGAGACAGAAAATGGTTCCTCGATATATATAATCATTCTGCAGGAACCGCAGTTAAAGTCATAGGCCTGAAGCACACATGTGATACCGCATGCCTTTTCTGTCCTTGGGGCAAGCAGAAGCCCTCAGGGCCCGAGTCCTGAGGTAAATGAATGCTGTTAGCTACAACACTCCAAAAGGTGGCAGCATAGACCAGCCTATCTGAAAATAGCAGAGCTTTCTCCTGGTGCCGTTGGTCCTTAAGCTTAGTGATATGCGCTGTGCAGTCAGACAGACACCTGACTAAAACAAGCTGCAGACTGCCAGATTAACTGTGTGCATAGCGCGGGTCGACGGCACCGAAACCCAAGCCATTCTGTCATAAAGTTTCAGGCACTTACGTGACGCACTGGCTTGTCTTCTAGCAGGAACATGGGGCTGAATGGATTTAGATCTATGGATGCTGTGGTCACCACTTCCATGCTCCTGAACTTCAGCTGTCAGGACAGGTTTGAGAGACAGTCAGCTCAGCCAGCAGGGGGCAGTAGCAGGCCCTTCGATTAAAGGAGTGAGCTGGGGACTCACAGAACTCAGGCGGTCCAGGAGCAACAGGCCGCCGATTGTTACGGAGACCCCCCTGTAGGCCGGCAGGTTGACGCTGCACTGTATTGGCACCGCCACACTGTCTGACACGTTCTGCGGGCAGGACGCAGAATGCTAACAGCTTGCAGAACACAGGAACGGGTGGATCATTACAGCCATAAATAAGAGCAGCTGAAGCAGGCGCTTTACCAGCTGTGGGGAGAGGGAGAGGTCCTCGGGAGGGTCCTGGCCCTGAGTCACATTATGACGGGGGATGCAGCGAGTGCCGTCTGTCTGATGGAAGCCAAGATCTCGTTAGGAGACGCTCCTCACAAGGGAGCAAATGCGAGCCCCGGCTACGGCGAACCGCTTCCTTTCCATGTCAAGATGTTTGGAACACATGAGGCGCTCTGGAGTTAAATTGGGGGGGGGGGGGCTGGCAGGGGCAGTAGGGACCGACTTCCCAATTCCACATGCCAAGGCCTGCGATAATGATGTTTCCATTGTTTCGGAACCGTTCCTCAGAAAGCAGTTAAAGGGGAATCGCAGCGCCGATGCTCAGAGGAAAGCGGCTACGGGGCTGACAGAGCGCGGTGTCCAATACAAGGGCGGCAGAGTGACTCAGTATGTACAGCTCTGGGCTGACAGAGCGCGGTGTCCAGTACAAGGGGGGCAGAGTGACTCAGGATGTACAGCTCTGTCAGGAGGTGCGTGAGCGGCATGTGGGTCTCTCACCTGATCAATGTGGAAGTCACTTATCTGTAAAACTGGCGTCTTGCTCTTCACCACCTGGGGCAGTTCGATGCTGAGATGCAGGTCTCTCACAGGGAAATAGCCCAGATTCTGTATCTATGGTGAGCACAGATAAGAAAACCATTAGTGGGCTAATATCAGAAAATTGGACCTCATCATTCCATTCTCTGACCACTCAGCCTGCTCTGGGTCATGGGGCCCTGCAGACTCTCTCAGGCAGTATATCGCATGAAGTTGTGGTACACCCTAGACGCTAGCCCATCACACACACACACGCACACACTTACACTCAGTGGGCGATTTAGCCTAATTGCATGTCTTTGGACTGCAGGGGGAACTTGATAACCCAGAGGGAACCTATGAGGCATTGGGAGAAAAAAATGCAAACTCTGCAAACACAGAACCGGGGGGTATTTGAACCCACAACCCATGAGGTGCAAAGCATCAGTAATGCCCACTGAACCACCATGCCCACCTGGACAAGCTTATCGCAGAACAGAAATTCATATACAGCTCAGAAGTGCTGCAGTAGTGTCAAAGCTACTGCGGAATATCTGAAGCATCTGCTGCAGAACCAGTGAAACCAGTTATAGCCTTCTTCATATTGTTCAGCGGGTAGGAAGCACTGACCTGGAAGGTGAAGTTAAAGGGGGCCCTCCCGCTGGTGGGCTTCTCCAAGGCACGCTCGCTTTTAATTTCACACCGAGAGGGGGACGAGTCCCTGCGAATGGGGGAGGGGGGTGTTACCCACCAAAAGCTTGGGTAGGACTTTGCAGTGTTTCTTGGAGACTTACTGGACTGCAATGAGGAAGACCGCAAAGTGACAAGACAGAGCAAACCTTGTAAAAAGAAGGTCGGCCTCATATCTCAGCGGGTGATATATATCATTGTAATTGTCAGCCATGTTGACTTCCTCCCCGTCACTGCAGAGGACAAATAGGCACGTTTTTGGAAGCGCTACTGCTTAATTTCACAGTGAGGCATAATACAATGACACCTATCTGAAGGGTGATGTATACCCATCCAGCATTAGAAGTGTTTTTCCAAGCATGGCCTATATATTGTAGATCAACAGATACAATAGATTGCCTATCTACTGTAGTGTTAGGCCGCCATATGATGATGTCATTATTATTCACTTCCTGGAGCGAGGTAGTCTCACCTGGCAGCCTCCAGCATCACCCGCACGTGATCGAGGAAGACTGAGCGGCTAAACTCAAACTCCAGTCGGAAAGATACCTGCATCAGAAGGTCAGAGGGTGATAAATCTGCACCAGGGCATCACATGCTGGACACGGGCCACACATGACACACATCTGCGCATGAAACCCATGTTCAGTCAGAAATGAAAAAAGTAAGTTGAATGGAGACCCCTTAGTGTGTGCCAGCAAGGTCATCTTTATGAACTACTGTTTCCAAAAACAATAACAACTGATTTACAGCAGATGCAGACCGAAAAGCCAGTACTAACCCCACCCCCCACCACCACCACCACACACTAAACTAGTCTGCAGCTCTGTGGGGATGACGTCACATGCACCAATAATTCTGTCACATTGGACATGGCCTAGAATGCATCTCCTCTCACGGCCTCTGCAGAGCATCGCGATGTCTGGCATGGCTGAAGCCGACTGAGCTTGAACACGGATGTGTACATCTGTACACACCTATGAGCGGCCCATCTGACCCCCCCACCCACGTGCACACCCGCACACACACGTACACACACTTACACACACGTACATACACGCGTGCACGCACACAAACATACGTACAGCACAGAGATAATTCTGCAGTGCAGTCCTGTCACTGCCCATTTTTCACAGGGATCAAAGAGAGTCGGTATGGTTCATTTAAGCCAATGTAAGTAAATGTTTACTGCGCTGTTTTGCTCCGGATATAAATTCCTGACACATGTCTGATGGATAAACAAAAATTGCAAAAAACAAACCCTCCTTAGGGTAAACAAGCAACTTTACACTGACCAAGGGGAAGATAGACATGACTGCAGAATCATGGACACGCATTGTTTGAACCTAAGCCTCAAAACACAAGCGGCATTAGACATTGCAGAGGAACGATCCCTCTGAGGGCCCCTGACCGAGACTGGGTCGATTTATTCGTGGTCCTTGGGGCAGGGTTAGCACTAACAGTCATTCCCAGTATGAGAGAACAGACTTGGAAAATATCAGTGTGCAGAATGTTGGTAATGGCTTCATCTCCTCCGTATTCTGGCACGGGTTAGCATGGAAAAAATCAAACTCCCCCTGCACTGGGCCAAGATCTCCCGGCTGTGGCTGCTCCTGAATTCCGCTCAGCTCAGTCATGAGCAGCCAGAACATCCTTCTCAGAAATCCTTCTCGATATCTGAAGGTTTTCCATCCCATGTGCTACACTGACTATGTGATCACTCGGCATTCAGATCTGCAGCAGTAGCAGAGCTCTTTGAAAAAAGCAGAGGTGCATCATTCTAGCACATATTGTCACATAATTTTTTTTTTGCTGAAATGATTTTGCAGCCTGGTCAGTTTACTATATGGAAAGCGGGTAGAACGGTCATTAAGGACACAGACTCAGTGTTGTTGGTTCAAGTGCCAGGAGAGACCCTGTTGTGCTACCCGGGAGCTGGGTACTTAACCTCAATTTCTGTGGTAAAATATCAAGGTGTAAAACTGCAAATTGCTTTGGATAAAAGTGCCAGTTAAGCAACTAAATACCAGGTCAAAATGAGAGAGCTGCAAGGAAGGAGAGGTAGGTGTGAGGGAGAGAGCTGCAGGGAAGGAGAGGTGGGTGTGAGGGAGAGAGCTGCAGGGAAGGAGAGGTAGGTGTGAGGGAGAGAGCTGCAGGGAAGGAGAGGTAGGTGTGAGGGAGAGAGCTGCAGGGAAGGAGAGGTAAGTGTGAGGGAGAGAGCTGCAGGGAAGGAGAGGTGAGTGTGAGGGAGAGAGCTGCAGGGAAGGAGAGGTGGGTGTGAGGGAGAGAGCTGCAGGGAAGGAGAGGTAGGTGTGGGGGAGAGAGCTGCAGGGAAGGAGAGGTAGGTGTGAGGGAGAGAGCTGCAGGGAAGGAGAGGTAGGTATAAACGCGCACTTCTATTCAAAAGCCCCACTTGCTGTATAACGTAGTGTCTCTGCGTCAGTCTCCACCACAGAACCCAAACAGAGCTCCAAAAAGACAAGGGGCTGGTGCATGACTGCATGGCAGATAATCAGTTCATTAAAAACAATTATTCTCAATATTAAATTTGTGCTTTTTTTGGATATATTTAATTTATCAATGTCTCAGTTGTCGAACATTAGGATCTAAATAAATTTATACATTCCTTAGGTCAGTTAAGACTCATTCTAAAATGAAATAATTATATTTACTTAGTAATTTTGGTTTAAGAATTTAAGTCACTCAAGCCAATGATTCTTTTAAGTACTTCCTAAGTCAAGTTGAACACAATACATTTGCCATTTTTGGGGTTTTAGAGTTGCTTTTATGAAGCGGCCTAAATATTTCATGAACATGAAGGGTGTTTTCCTTTCAGTCTTAACCTGAAGCCATCAGAGTTCATGTTTTCAGTGCCCTGCAGTGCGTGCACAGCACAGAAAGACAGCCTGCATGCCGGCGCACCATACAAAGGACTGCCCGTGGCATGCCGACGCGCCATACAAAGGACTGCCCGTGGCATGCCGGCGCGCCATACAAAGGACTGCCCGTGGCATGCCGGCGCGCCATACAAAGGACTGCCCGTGGCATGCCGGCGCGCCATA
>JAODKC010000009.1:1260226-1273039 GCA_026777985.1 Mormyrops attenuatus
GTGGCCGTTTATGGGAGCGTGGGGGGGCGTGTGGCCATTTATGGGAGCGTGGGGGGGCGTGTGGCCGTTTATGGGAGCGTGGGGGGGCGTGTGGCCATTTATGGGAGCGTGGGGGGGCGTGTGGCCGTTTATGGGAGTGTGGCTGTGGTTTCATGGTGGACCAGACCAACCTGCTGTCCAGGAGGTCAGACTGACTCTGCAGCACCAGGTTGGGAATGCAGTGGTCATCGTCGTCGCAGCCATTCCAGTAGGGCAGCTAAATGAATCATAAGCACAGACACAGAAATGATATTGATGAAGGCACTGATGGAATCTGGACTTAACCAGATCACGGTCTCTTTAGTTACTGTAGCCTCATAAACAAACAGGGAGAAACCGACTGGAAAACCATGCAGCACGAATCACGCTATGGGTCCGACCGAATGGCAGAGGCTGGGAAGCATGCCCGTCACCTCAGTCCTGACTGTGGTTGGCCAGCCGTCATCCAGCATGGGGCCCACAAGCGGGTCCTGAAGGCCGACTTCCACCGTAAAAACTATGGGGCGGACATAGTCTGTCGACTCCTGCAGCAACCAGATCAAACATGAAATGAGTTCCTCAAAAAACACAAAACAAGCTTGAAAAATGAAGAGTTCCCCCATGGAAAGCCTGCTGCGCCTCAGCGGTTCACACATACCGCAGCTCAGAGGCGTAATCCTTCAAAAGGGCCCCTACGCTGCAGAAATACATGATGGCGACTGGAGACTCTAGGGGAGACCGAGAAGCTCAGTGACCTGGTCCACGGCTACTCACCAAGACGTGGAAGTAGACGTGCTCACAGGAATCCATGCCAGGGAGCAAGCTGATGTTTCGGGATTGCTGCTTCTCGCTGTCATCCAGCACAGCCCTCGGGGTGTAACGCCGCTCCTCGATGAAGGTGCTGTAAGTCAGCGCTAGGAGACGCCGCAGAAAAGGCAAACAGCTCTATTCTGCGGAATGGAAACTGTCCCTGCATCTGTGCACGAAGGCCTACAAACAAACCATGGAACATCCCAACAGCAATAAGACAGATGATGGCTATAATGAGGATCCCCAATAGCTAAAGCAGAGGCGTCCTACTGTAGCCGCACGTGTGACAATGACGTTCTAGGTTTGCAGGTGAAACATGACCCTTTATTTGGCTTTAATAGTACGTATGCAACAAATGACCAGTTGGCTCCCTAATAAAGGAGAGTTTTTGTGGGAATCTTCTTTCGCTCAAACTCGCCAGATCAAGTTGAGGCTGATACAGTAACGGCAGCTTGTAGTCTCTTTCATCCTCCATTCTTATATACATCACTTAGAGTTCGGTGTTTATAGACAGAGGATTGCTTTTATCATAAAGGGAGTCTAGGAGCCTTTATCTAAGAGACCTGCACTGGCCAGCAGATGGATGCGACTCATTGTCAAAGGGAAAGCTGACACTATGTATGCCTACATCTCCTTCTACTGATGATCTTAGTGAATGCCTGTTGCTCCTGTGACCTGACAGGCACCAGTCTAGAAAAAGATGATGTTAAGGGCAGACAGAGTTAAGACTGAGTTTTATCCTTTGGCTCAAGATAAACCTTTGGTAAGCATTCCGAAGGCGGATGTATTATGGAGCATTAAGCAGACTCCCCAGCTCAGCACTTTACAAAAGAAGGATCCCATTATATGAGGGTTAACTGCAGACTTTCTGCTCCAACACGTCTGATTAGGATTAGGGGTCGACGCATCAGCAGGGTTATTCAACAGACAGCAGGGTTATTCAATAAATATGTTCCTGTTCTTTTCCTGTCACACTTCATCAGTCCATAGAGGTCTGTGACTGACTGGCTAAAGCAAGACCATCTGACCCCCCATCTCTCCCTGTCTGTCTCCGCACTTCACTGTCCCATCTCACTCCCCATCTCATTCCAAGTCTCTCTCCCTATCTGACCCCCATCTCTCCCTGTCTGTCTCCACACTTCACTGTCCCATCTCGCTCCCTGTCTCTCTCCCCCCATCTCATTCCAAGTCTCTCTCCCTATCTGACCCCCCATCTCTCCCTGTCTGTCTCCGCACTTCACTGTCCCATCTCACTCCCTGTCTCACTCCCCATCTCTCTCCCCATCTCATTCCAAGTCTCTCTCCCTATCTGACCCCCCATCTCTCCCTGTATGTCTCCGCGCTTCACTGTCCCACCTCACTCCCTGTCTCTCTCCACTTCTCACTCCCCATCTCTGTCTCACTCTTCATCTCACCCCACACCTCTCCCTGTCACTCTCCACGTTTCACTCCCTGCCTCACTCCCCATCTCTCTCCGTCTCACTCCTCATCTCACCCCACATCTCTCCCCACGTTTCACTCCGTCTCACTCCCCATCTCTCCCTGTCTCTCTCCACTTCTCACTCCCCATCTCTCCCTGTCTCACTCCTCATCTCTCCCCATCACTCTCCACGTTTCACTCCCTGTCTCACTCCCCATCTCTCTCCCTCTTTCACTACCCATATGACATCTTTGACACGTCTGCTGCACCTACTGAAGGTGACTTGGGGTCACCATGTTCATTTGAAAAATACACAGCACCATGCACCACCCCCCAGGCCTGAAACTGGAGCTCTGTTTCCCATTCAGCACAGTAGATGGTGGTCCGGCAAGGTCAGGTGGTGGGTGGGCTGCTGCCGGTGCCCCCCTCTACCCCCTTGTGCTGGGGGCTGCATGCCTGTCTGGGGTGGGCCCAGGCTTCGTTTACTGAGCATAAGGAATATGTGGCCTTCCATAGATGCTCTACACCACGGACAGCAGCCCAAGCTCCTCAGAATCAACCTTACAAACATCTGTCCTCCTGGACAGGTTTCAATATTGCCTTTAATGTCCAGAAATATTGGATAAACTATGTTTAACTACTGTCCTCTAGTGGGATTATTATAACTACTGTCCTTTAGGGGGATTATTATAACTACTGTCCTCTAGGGGGATTATTATAACTACTGTCCTCTAGGGGGATTGTGTGAAAGAGTTATAGCACATTAGCAGGGTATGTTAAATGTATAAATGGGTTGTTTCTCCAGAACAGAAGGTGAGGTGAATCTGAAGAGATGAATGGTGTCTGGGGAGGCTGGTCTTTCCTTGAGCCATAATTTGTTTTAAGGGTTTTTAGGCGACTTTGAATGTGCTAAAACAGCACTTGGTAAAGCTCTAAAACCCAATGTGTATCTGCAGTCAATTCAAGGCTCGGCAAGCGACTGGCAAGAGCTACTTACCGACTTCCTTGGTTGGCAGAATTGCTGTTCTGGCAGTCACATTGAGGCACACGATGGCTGACATGCAGCTAACCTCCTTGCCCCCTCTGCGGCAATCCTTGTTGAATATGTTAATCTTGGAGGGCTCGAAACGGACGTTGGCATAAATGCGCACAACACTGCGAGACCTGCGGGCAGATTGCGACGGGACCACAGCGGCTCAGGTTACGTCTGGATTTGTTCCGGCTGCATAAATCTAGGTTTGCAGCCAAGGAGCCTAACATTAGACTTTTGTATTGATTTGATTTGACTCCATGTGCAGATTGTCTCATGAATGAAAAGCAAATAAAGCATCCCTTCTTTTGGGAAATATTATTTCAAAGGGATCTTAATGCTTGATTGAGACACTGTATAAGTCAACAGGTTAGTCTTATACAACTTAAATTTGAATGAAAAAGCTTTTAGTATACAGATATTTGATCTTTTTACTTTCTGTCGTTTCTTGTATGATAACGTTTTTATCAAATCCTCCTCTGCCTTGTTCTCGCAATAAAAAAAGAAAAAAACACATGTTCTGCTCCACGCAATTATGTTCAGATTCCTTTTTTCCGGGGAATTTCTTGAGCTCCACAGAGGCCACAGCTGGACATACAGTAAGACGTAATAAATATGAATGTGGTCACCACAAATCGAGGGGGCTTTGTGATGGTCTACATACCAGAGGAGCACAACCGCCCCAATGGATCCCACCGTCAAGTCCACCAGCCCGTCTTCATTCAGGTCCATCGTCCCATGGATGCTACAGCCAAAGTACTGGAGGCCGAGAGAAAGGTCAGCCCCAGTAATCCTCTGAAAGAAAGGAGAAAGAATTAGGAAAGAAGGAAAAGTGACAAAAGAAAATAAGCATCCTATCTCAATGTCTTCAAACCTGTTTATGAAAACATGAAGACACATTCACACATTTCCGTGCGAACGGCCGTCACAGACCGTGTTACCTGCTTGTACTTCTGCAGTATCCTCTTATTCTGACCAAAAAAGATGTAGATCGCCCCCCGATGGTCATCCTCAAGAGGCGCACCCACCACCACCTCACTGTACTGGTCCCCATTGAGGTCTGGGATGGGGGCCAGCGCTGAGCCAAAGCGAGAATTCTGCCCCCTGTCCAGAACCTCGAGGGCCCCGTCCAAGATAAACTGAAGCTAAGAGGGGAGAGAGACGGTGAGCACACATAGGAAAAATGCTGAAGTAGTAAATTTTATTTCATTTTTAATCAGTGCAAGACATTTTCATGCATTATGCAGTTTGAACAAAATTGTATAATTGAATGAAATTACATAAAATATGGGCAACCTTTTCATGTTCGTACCCAACCCGCTGTAGGCCTTATGTATATCAGGTATAGTATGTATATTTTATGTATATGTATATTAGGTATAGTACGTATATTATATGTATATGTATATTAGGTATATGGGATCTCTGAGACTGCTTAGAAAAATTAAAACCAGAAAAAATGGAGGATGTCATCTGGTCCTGGGGTGCGCCCCTTGGACCTACTTTGTCTGGGATCTGACATTTTTCCTTCCATCTGTAAAGTACTGCCTCTGCGTCTAATTACACACATTATCATGGTTACAATTACCATTTCAATTACTTTAATAGACTATGAATGCAAGTGTACTGAGTGTTTGATAGACTATGAATATACTCACACGCACGTTTTTATTTTTTAAAAACCGACTAATGGCAAGTCATAATTAACAGGAATGTCTCATAATTAACAACAAAGTATTTTTAAAAGCATGAGGAACACAGTGTAATGCGTTGATGTAGCTTTGATGGAACTCTAACGACCAAAGCTAAGTTCTGAGATCATTCAGGATTTAAATCCAGTGACGACGTTCGGAGATACACTCGGAGGCACGAGGGGCTCGGTGCTGTGCCTGTAACACAAGGCCGGCGGGGAAGGGCAAACCCCATGGTAGGGGGCTAACTGACCCGCCCCACTGCAGGCACCCAGAGGGATGGAACAGCTACAAGAGCGTTATACTGCGTTATACTGAGAACTCAGCCCTATCATTTTTGTTGCCCGGGTCCATTTCTTGTTAACTGTCAGCTAACCCCCACCCCCACACACACCCCCCGCCTTTATCCATCATAACACAAGGGGACACTCCCCACAAACACACATTTATTCCTGACATTATACCGGACAGATTCATCCATCCTACTGGGGACAGAAAGCTCACTCCGTGTCCCCGGAATGCCTGCATACTTCCTCCAGTTAGGCTGCCTCCATAATCCTAATCAATGGAAGCAATTGTTCATTTAATTATCACATAAGAAGGTCCAGTAAGATCATGACCTTGGCTTCTGCGTCTTTGTGCTGTGTGTGTACTGTGTGGTGTTTCAGTTACATGATGTAATTTTGCAGAAAGACAGTAAAAACTGAAAAGAAAAGAATATCCATGATAAAAGGGACCTACAAAAACCTATAACACACAGAATCCTGATCTGCAGTCTACTTTCCAACTACACTCTCATACCCTAATCCCCAGTCTTTTTCCCTGCCCCAACTGTAGCCAAAGGAAATATGATTTCTGACCTCTGTCAACACGAAGGCTGCCCCTGTAATGGCAAGATCTAATGATCAAAGCAAAAATGTGACGCTGAATATTTCAGGGAAAAGTTCTGCTGCTGATCCTCAGCCCTGTGAAGTCAGCAGGAAAATATCTGAGGCTTCGAAGACCATTATTCTTCCTATGAGTCAATGCAGAAATGACAGTCCGCCGTTAGGCGACACAACGGCCAACACTTGTCTCTTCCACTCGCCCGTCGCCTCAATGAGCAGAAATTTGATGTTTCTGAAAGAGGGGTGTGCTGGTGAGGCATCAGGACAAAGGATTCTGGGCAGGCAGAGGATGAAAAGCTTGTGGAACAATCTGAGCCACACCAGTAGGTGGCGTCACTGGTGTTTTGTGGATAGAGTCGAACTGGGCAAGCAGTGTGGGTCTGCCACCCCCCGCATACAAGCCATACCACATCAGGACCCCTAGACGGGGTGGTAATGGTGGTGCTGGGGTCCAGGGTCTTCTCAGCCTGGTGACTGTCGATCACGTGTCTCACACAGCTGGGGGGCCACTCATAAAAGCTGTGGGAAGGGGGCCGGCTGGCCACACAGGCCCGTAACGACTGGGGACTTCTCACCCTCACTCCCAGTTTCCACGTATTTGAAGCTTTCAAGCGGGACCAGTGCATAATTACGCCTGGGGGGTGAATGTTTTCCTACTGAGTTCATCGAGCCCTTTGCATCTAATGAACAAAGTCTGGCCCAAATATTTGTTCCCCCATTTGATGAGTGTGACAGCAGGTGCCCGATGTCTGCCTGCATTCCACCTATCAGGGGGAGCGGAGCAGACCAGCGGGGCAGGAAGTGTGGGGAGGCAGCGACAGCCCGGGGATGGAGTAACATTTTCCAGTGGTTAGTTTAAATAAATGTCATCTGAGCAGAAGGTGGCTAACCCCGTTCTTAGCATCCCTGTGTGTGCATTTGGGGCTGACCTAGGGCTGGGCCGTATGGTAAAATATTTTACCATGATAATCGTATCATATCAGTTGAAATTGATAATTATCACGATATTATTCACGTCATTGGCTCCATTTTTTCTTAAATTCCCCTTAAGAAGATGCAGAGCATGAAAAAAGACGACAAGTTGAAAGCACTGCAAATAACTTTAGTGAATAGATAATGCAAATATAAACTTTTTTGTCATAAGGTGTAACCCTAGAGGAGACTGACTGCGGTTTTTCCACTGTACTTTTTCTCTGGTGGCCTCGCTGCTCATTCTGGGGGTGTTGACAGACACCCCACCCATCATGTCTTTAACGGGATCATCCCATATCGAAAAATAACATGTGGTGTCCCATTTTGAACCAATACGGAATGCAGTTTGTTCCGTATGTCGCGATTTTGATCAAGATGTCCGGTGTTGAGCCCTGGTCTGTGACTGTAAGTGTTTGCATACTACGTGATCTACTGGACGGTAATGCTTCAGGTGCTGAAATAAGTTAGCAGTGCTTCCAGTTTTAGTTGGCATACGTTTCAGCAGAGTTCACAGTACACAGCAGCAGACTGTTGAGTCAGACTATAAATCTCAAAAGTATTGCCACACCATCGACATCTTTTACATTATTGATCCACAATATCTCATTTTTTTAAAGATGGTAAATGGCAAATGGATTGCATTTATATAGCGCTTTTCTACTCCTACAAGCACTCAAAGCGCTTTACAATTCTTGCCTCACATCCACACACACATTCACACACCGATGGCGGAGGCTGCCATGCAAGGCACCAAACCTGCTCACTGGGAGCAATTTGGGGTTCAGTGTCTTGCTCAAGGACACTTCGATGGGGTCAGGAGGAGCTGGGGCTTGAACGTGCAACAGTTTATCACATTCTGTGGAAGCGCTCATCTCTTCCGTTTCTCACGTGTTATCAAAACAGTAGCGTGTAGCGTACTCTGCTAACTCAACCAACCTTGATGTGCGCTTGTTGGCCATAGGTTGTCTGTTTTTAAAAGACCATATGATTGGCAGAAATTATGTTTCTTTCGGCGATACGATAGGCTGACGTGTGCCATCGATCAATGTTCCTTATCGACAGTTTATCAGTGTCGCTTATCATTTTAAATTCAGATAAGTCTCTATATCATTTCTACAGCCCAGCCCTAGGCGGACCCCCCCTTTCACACCAGCACCCACCTGCTCTGTCATCCTGTAGATGTAGACCTTGCCTCGCTCCCAGCCCCCACCAAAGTACATGGGAGCTGCTACCAGGAGATGGTCTGTCACCCCGTCTGCATCGATGTCCACCGGTGTTATCTCACTACCGAAGTAGGACCCGATCTGCAAGAACCGCATGTAAAACACGTGTAAAAGTACAGGTGGAAGAAAAAACTCTCATTACAATCTGTTCACAGCTCTAGGTCTTGTTCTTTGTTTTTTTTCCCGTTTCTGATCCCATAAAACATTCCAGCTTTCCTGTATCCCGGCACAGGTGGCTCAGATGGGATTCTGGCTCCACTAACATGGTAAATCCTTCTTTTTTGTCTTTAGTGTAAACAATTAATTTCCCCAAAGAATGCACTCACTCTTGTTTGCCCCAAGCTGTTGCTCTTTTATATGATGCAGTTGTTTACCCATTTTTAAATACCTAGTTACCCTGTTTTGATTTAGAGAGACAGATGTGTAGCACATGGGCCCTGTAATGGGGGCACTGGGGGGGGCATGGAGTCTAGACTGTCATGATGTCACTCAAATGTTGTACATGTGTGTGGGGGGAAGGCCAATGAATAGCATGAAGCAGTTAGTGGTGGGGGGGGGTCTCAAGTCAGTACAGGTTAAAGTGGCAGCTGGGCACTTACATCCACTGGGTATCCGCTCTTAAAACGGGTCGGTTCCCCGGAAGTCCTCCCAAACCAGAGTGTGTGACTAAGTGCACCAAACATGGGCGTGTAACGGTCAGTTAGCGTACTTTAGCTTGAATCACTGGCTTAATGTCTACAGATGGGTGACTTGCTGGACCTGTCTATGTGTGCCTGTGTGTGTAAATGTGCATGATGGGATTCAGCAACGGTGAATTAGTGTTAATTAGCCAGAATCACGGGCTTCAAATATAAAAGGTCTGTCTGTGTGTACCTGTGTGGCCATGGCCGCACTTCAGTGTGTGAGGGATAGCGCCCCCCCAAGCCATACCTGCTGCCCCTTCAGCGAGTGCAGGATGGTTAGGTTGCCGTTGTTGGTCAGGGAGAAGATGATGACTTTGCCTGTATGGTTGAAGCGGGGGGCTCCCGCCACGTACAGCCGCCCACTGTTCACAGACATCACCGACGTCACCGTGTAACCTGTTGGCATAGGGAGGGCATGATGTGTAACCCTGACAGCCTGTCACATGACCATCTGGCAGCCGGAGGCCTGTCTACGCATTTCACTCCACTGTCTACGTAACTCCATTTCCCAGCCTCCCATTTTTCCACGCAGGACCGCCATCCACACAGGGGCCAAGGAGATGCTTATTCCACCTCTTTACGGGTTTAGTTTCTGCTTCCACGCTGTCCAGTAAATATTCTTTAACGCATCATGTAAATTCATTTTGTAAGAAAAGTGTTTGAAGCTCCTTCTGTCTGACTGCACTGCCAGTTCATCATAGAGCATGCACGCATTTAAAGGTCTCGCTGGGGGACCTGCGCTGTCGCATCAAAAGCCACATGCTCCATGTGGCTCACAGCTCTTCTGAGCCGCGGCCTTGGGGTCCCGCTCCGTCGCATCAAAAGCCACGTGCTCCATGTAGCTCACAGCGCTTCTGAGCCACGGCCTTGGGGTCCCGCTCTGTCGCATCAAAAGCTGCGTGTTCCATGTGGCTCAAAGCGTTTCTGAGCCGCGGCCTTGGGGTCCCGCTCCGTTGCATCAAAAGCCGCATGCTCCATGTGGCTCACAGCGCTTCTGAGCCGCGGCCTTGGGATCCCGCTCTGTCGCATCCAAAGCCATGTGGCTCACAGCGCTTCTGAGCCGCGGCCTTGGGGTCCCGCTCCGTCGCATCTAAAGCTGCGTGCTTCATGTGGCTCACAGCGCTTCTCAGCCGCGGCCTTGGGGTCCCGCTACGTCGCATGCAAAGCTGTGTGCTCCATGTGGCTCACAGCGCTTCTGAGCTGCGGTCTTGGGGTCCCGCTCCGTCGCATCAAAAGCCGCGTGTTCCATGTGGCTCACAGCGCTTCTGAGCCGCGGCCTTGGGGTTCCCTCGGGAGCAAACTCACGCTTCCCTAATAAGGCGGAGGGAACTGAAAACCAAGAAGCAGGAAGAGGCAGGGCTGGGGGATGGCTTACTGAGGGGGAGACGGCACCAAACCACAGCACGGCGACGAGTTTGTCACGTGCCCATGCAGAGAGACCGGGCTGCAGGGATGGATCGCCCACCAGCGCTACGCGTTTGTCGCAAAATCGACCGCAATATCGACCACTAACTGTCAGCTCTGTGACGCTGTACATCCTGTCATCAGAGACGTATCCTTAAACTTAATCCAATGCTTTTTCCATAACCTCCTGGACAGAGTGACGATGAGTCTGGGTTCTCCAGAAAGTTTTCTAAACTCAGGTTGTTACCTGACAGACATCAGCGCTCTCTTTAAGATGAGTGACATTCAGATGCCAGTCTGGATCTTACCCAAGTAAGCAGCGTGGTTCTTCAGCTCCTCAGGAAACTCCTTCTGGTAGGAGGATTTCGGGGGCACCACCTTCCCCATGCGGGTCTCCTTGAGCACAGCTCCATTCCAGTCATAGGCCCCCACTGCGCCCACTAGAATCCCATCCTGCGGGGGCAACACACAGACATGCGCAGAGCTCAAAGCGCAGAGCTGCGGGGGCAACAGGAACCCAGAAGGAACCAACAGGCAACACGTCAGGACTTTTGCTCTGGCAGGATGTCCGGAGACAGCTAAAAGCAGCTCACTCCAAAACTCTCCAATCCCATGGGAGCAGGGAGCAAGTAATTAACATCTATTTTCCCAAATGCCGTCTACAAAAAAGTGTTACACAGTTTCACTTAACTCCTTAAGAGTACAACAGAATGAGCCATGATGAAAATCACAGCCTCCGTTGAGCGTGCAGCGCAAACGCTGCTAACAAGACTCTCTCTGGAGATGCAGACATATTTGAAAGCCTGGCAAATACAGTTATGGGTCTCCAAAGGATCCAGTGCAATATGCTTTACGAGGCTCCGCATGTGCAGAGGTGTCATGCAGAGCCGGCCACAGCGGTCGCTCATGCATGCTCAGGTCTGGGGAGACTGCAGTGCGAGAGCGAGGCCGCCCACGCATGCCGGGTGCGTTCCGGCACTCCCCCCGGCACCAATCGACTGGCCATTGCCAGATATGACGGAGCTGCACTGAAATATTCCCTCAACACGGAGCTGCTGTGGAAACATTTCGCGGAGCGAAAAACCAGAGAAAAGCCAGTCGAGGACGACATCATTAGTGCTTACAATCTGGTAACTTTACAGGGTGCTGTGTCAGGTTTGGCAAAAGCGGGGGCCTGTCGCCAAATGGCCCACATGTTAGGGGCTAATCAGTAATGTTCATGTTTCCAAAAAAATGAGCATGTAAAGGCAGTGTTAATTTGAGTGTCTTGCATAGACCTGGATATATTGTACGCAACGGTCAAGGACACTGGATTATGGAATCAGGAATATTGTTGGAAAACAGGTACAAAGCCTGAAGCTCTTCGGGGTTTTAAAGGAACGAAAAAAGGCCACACAGGCCTGGCAATAGCCACAGTATTCAGTCTGCGGGGAATTTCAGCAAAGCCTTCAAATGAAAGCAAATTGCAGTAAAGCAAAAGTGAAAAGACCCCTCGATAGACATCACGGCCAGTTATGATTCAGAAGCGCGTGACATCACATTACGATAAGCAGCCCCACCAGTGTGTCCGCTGGACAGAGCATGACGGTAACAGAAATAAATCAGACCTGCAGGCGTAACAGTGAGAACCTCGCAATCTCGATGGGTGTTAAAAAAAAGACAAACTGGAAAATCGTTCCTTCAGCAAAACCATATGTGTTCACAAGACAGTTATTCCTGCTCTGGAATACTTCCTAAGATTCTTCCTGCAACGCTCAGACGGCCTTTATTAAAATAGCTGCACCCGTGCGTTTCCACAGGCCAGACGAGTCCAGTTACCGTTTAAAGAATATTAATTTTCCTGAAGTTCTATAATAAATACAATCACATTATATCATATTTACACGTTCTACGGATGAATCAGGTTGAAATATAAATACCAAAGGATTGTTAATAAAAAGTGCAAAAATGAAATACATCTGTGGCCACATTTAGCAAATCAAGTTTTTATATGATCAGGGCATTTCTTACATGCAGGAAAATACTATATTCTGTTATGCAATACAGAACTCAGTCTACTTCTGCAACAAGTCAGCCTCCAAATTAGTTTATTTACAAATACTGACAAGAAAACACACCCTTGGTTTGGCAAGTGAGGAATCTTAGGAAACTGAGAGATCTTTCCTTTCAGAAGAAAGCCAAAACTTGATGTGGGGGGGGGGGGTGCGGAGGGGTGTCATGTGACCTCTGTTTGCAGTAAAGCCCAGAGGGGAATGGCACAGACAGAGAGCAGAGATATGTACGTGGAGCTGGGGCTGCGGGGAGGCTGCTCAGGGCGGGGGGGGCACCGGAGAAACTCACCTCCACAACGTGAGAGGAGAACCCCGCCTGGGACATCTGGAGGCCAAACGTCTCATTTTGGTTGGTTCCTGTAGGCGGGGAAGCGCCAAGAGAATACAAAAAGAGTCCTCAGGCACGGCTGGCGTTTAATAAGCAGCATATAAGGGACACGTGGACATACACAGAGCACCTCCCGGCCCTGCACCACGGCCCCGAACCACGGCCCTGCACCTCCCAGCCCTGCACCTCCCAGCCCCACACCCCGGCCCTGCACCTCCCAGCCCTGCACCACGGCCCTGCACCTCCCAACCCCGCACCTCCCAACCCCACACCTCCCAGCCTCACACCTCCCAGCC
>JAODKC010000009.1:1282735-1298315 GCA_026777985.1 Mormyrops attenuatus
ACACACAAACAAACACACACACGAACACACACACACAAACAAACAAACAAACAAACACACACACAAACAAAGACACACGAACACACAAACAAACACACACACAAACAAACACACACACGAACACACAAACAAACACAGAAACACACACACAAACACACAAACAAACACACGAACACACACAAACAAACATACAAACAAACAAACACACACACACAAACAAACATACAAACAAACAAACACACACACACAAACAAACACACACGAACACACAAACAAACACACAAACAAACACACACAAACACACAAACAAACACACACACGAACACACACACACAAACAAACAAACAAACAAACACACACACAAACAAAGACACAAACACACACACAAACAAACACACACACGAACACACAAACAAACACACAAACAAAAACACACACACAAACAAACACAAACACAAACAAACACACACACGAACACACAAACAAACAAACACACACACGAACACACAAACAAACACACAAACAAAAACACACACACACAAACAAACACAAACACAAACAAACACAAACAAACACACAAACAAACACACAAACACACAAACAAACACACAAACAAACACACACACACACACACACAAACAAACACACACGAACACACAAACAAACAAACACACACACACGAACACACAAACAAACACACAAACACACAAACAAACAAACACACAAATAAAAACACACACACACACACAAACAAACACACACACAAACACACAAACAAACACACACACACAAACAAACACACACGAACACACAAACAAACAAACACACAAACAAACAAACACACAAACACACACACGAACACACACACACAAACACACACACAAACAAACACACAAACAAACACACACACACAAACAAACACACACACACACGAACACACAAACAAACAAACACACAAACAAACAAACACACAAACACACACACGAACACACACACAAACAAACACACACACACACGAACACACAAACAAACAAACACACAAACAAACACACACACACACACACACACTCCATAAACACATTGTGGCTGGGATAGTGGGAACTGAGCCATTGTCTGAGGCTGGGATTCTCACCATTCCTGAGGGCCTCACCAGCCATCATAAGGACTTGCCCTCCCACACACACACACACACACACACACACACACACACAGAGGCTACACTCATACTTTCCTTCAAATAGAGAATTGCTTCCAGATCACTGAAAAACACTTCCACGGAAATTCTACTTTGACGCTCCTTGTTAACAGAGCGGGAGGGAGACAGCAGGAAGACAGCAGTACCCAGGCATCCAAAGGACTGACTTAACAAACACATAAACATTTTAACTAAGATTTACGCCCCTAATTCATTGAGGGGTTTGTTTTTTCATGCCTCTAAATGTGCTGTTTGTTACATATAACATTTCTTAGAGTAGATCCATCCAACATTGTCCTTGAGGAAAATACGGTCTGTGGCATTAATGATGAGTCTTATAAAAAAGTAATAAATAACAGCCTAAAGCATAAATTAGTCACACTGCCCACTTCTGGTGCCAGGATGCTGCTACCAGTGCTCAAGAAGTTTGTCCTCCTCATAGGTAATGAACATGATCAGCAGAACATTAGTACAGCCCTAGACTGGAACTGCACAAGCCTACACAGCGAACGATGAATCATTTTGGAGCATGTTGTAATAATGTAATGTGCGGATTGGCAACCGTTGCTCAGGAAGGAACATGTATTAGATTAAGAAGCACTATCAGATATTACTATAATTATTACAATGGTTCTTGGTTCATTAATCATCAGTTGTTCAAGTTTTGCACCCATAAAGGTTAACTTTATACTATGACACAGTGAGATGATTTGCACAGAAACACATTAAAGCCTGCTTTCATACAACAATGTGTTATGCTTCTTATTAATATCTGTCAAGGTAAGTGGAGAGCATGGTGCATTTATTCAGGTCATAGAGATATTTCAGGCTGAGGGAGAGAAAGGGAAAGAGGAGGCCGTGGGAGCCAGAGAGCAGCAACTACAGGCCTGGCCCACAGCCCAGCGGCAACAACAGGCCTGGCCCACAGCCCGGCGGCAACAACAGGCCTGGCCCACAGCCCGGCGGCAACAATAGGCCTGGCCCACAGTCTGGCGGCAACAATAGGCCTGGCCCACAGTCCGGTGGCAACTACAGGCCTGCCCCACAGTCCGGTGGCAACTACAGGCCTGCCCCACAGCCCAGCGGCTACAATAGGCCTGGCCCACAGTCCAGCGGCGACAACAGGCCTGGCCCACAGCCCAGCGGCGACAACAGGCCTGGCCCACAGTCCAGCGGCGACAACAGGCCTGGCCCACAATCCATCGGCGACAACAGGCCTGGCCCACAGCCCAGCAGCGACAACAGGCTTGGCCGACAGTCCAGCGGCTACAACAGGCCTGGCCCAACAACAAGCCTGGCCCACAGCCTGGCGGTGACAACAGGCCTGGCTCACAATCCATCGGCGACAACAGGCCTGGTCCACAGTCCGGCGGCGACAACAGGCCTGGCCCACAGCCCGGCGGCGACAACAGGCCTGGCCCACAGCCCGGCAGCGACAACAGGCCTGGCCCACAGCCCGGCGGCGACAACAGGCCTGGCCCACAGTCCAGCGGTGACAACAGGCCTGGCCCAACAACAGGCCTGGCCCACAGCCTGGCGGTGACAACAGGCCTGGCTCACAATCCATCGGCGACAACAGGCCTGGCTCACAATCCATCGGTGACAACAGGCCTGGCCCACAATCCATCGGCGACAACAGGCCTGGCCCACAGTCCAGCGGTGACAACAGGCCTGGCCCAACAACAGGCCTGGCCTACAGCCTGGTGGTGACAACAGGCCTGGCTCACAATCCATCGGCGACAACAGGCCTGGCTCACAATCCATCGGCGACAACAGGCCTGGCCCACAATCCATCGGCGACAACAGGCCTGGCCCACAGTCCAACACCAAAGTGAGCAGAAGACAAATCTTAAGCCATAAAGAGCCAAACGACCAATGCAGGGGATGAAGATAAAGGTGCCTATTCTTCAGGGCAGCGTTTATATATTATATAGAGGCAATGGGTGACTGAAGGAACAGGGAAGTTTGGGAGAGCAGGGGTTAACACAATGGTAAGGAAAACCGGCTACTTCTGCATGACTGAAGACCACAAGCTCTCCAAAGCCCTCCTTTGGACAACAGAGGTGGCACTGTGCCCTGCAGAGGGCAAAGGGGGCGACTCTCACCACTTCTGCCCGCCGGCCTGGTGCTGCTGCACGGTGTACCCAAACTGTGCCGTCTTGGAGCCCTTGATGATGCGGGGGCTGCGGGTGTCGATGTTGAAACAATCGTGGAGTCCTGGAGAAGCAGAAAAACACAAAGAGTCAAGTTGACAGCAGTAACTGCTAAGCTCCAAAGCTTCCCAAGTTGTAGCCATTAGACAAAAGGAAAAAAAAAATGTTCTAAAAACTTTGGCACAGTTCTTCAGATTGAGTGACACCTTCAACATGCTGGCAGCTCGTGTAATCAACCAAATATCAGTGGCTGATCTGCTTTCCTGAGTCTGCAGCAATAACCATTCTGGCAGGGGTCTCCTGAAGCACCATCAGAAAATGTTTGGTATTTCCTGCTAGGGGCTCCGCTTGACCCAACACATGACATGACAGTGGATACCATATTCCCAGAGTGAGCACCTTCACTCCAAAAGGCCACTTTTTAAAGCTTGTTTTACAATTCATCCTGAGGCCAGATATATCATGCTTGGTACATAAACACAGGCAAAGGACTAACAGCGGGTCCAGCCTTTGCTGCTTAGGAATATAAACGATGAATGAGCGCTGTGAACGGACACCCGCCACGCAGCGCACACAGACCGGAAAGGCGCCAGGAACAGGGTCATTGTAAAGGGACAGAGCCTCAGTCTGCTCATACTCCTCAACAAACATATCAGGGGATTTCAGTGACGCCTGGCATAATTTTGGCTGTACACACTGTGAGAAAATGTTATTCTTCCGGAGATATTCTAGGACATTAAATGTCAGGACGTGTGGCAAGAGGTTAGGCTGGGTGCAGCGGGCAGCCATGAGAGGGCACAGGACGCGGAAGGAGAAGGAGAAGGTAATTACGCCAGAAAACCCGAAAGACTCTGCGATAACATCCAGGTGCAGAAAGACACTTAACTTGAAATCACTTCGGATAAATGGGACGTTTACATGCTGGCCAAAGAAAACCAAACAAAACACAAATCTATGATGCCTGTCAGATCAGAAAGCAGGGAGCTGGGGGGCAGGGGGGCCTGATAAGACAGAAAATCGAGGTGGTAGGAAGGGGATGGGGGCATGCAAAGGACAGAAGTGTAGCAGGTCATACAGGATAACTAATAAAACATGAGACCGAGGCAAAACACTGGCAACGGAAGCTAACAGCTGAGACTCTCTCTGAAGTCTACCAGAAAAAGGGAGCAGGTAATGTGGCAGGTCTGACAAAATAACAATCAATAAACCTGCCTTTGTGCGTGTGACATCCCTCCACTAAATCAGGCTCACATTTTTCTGCTGTTTATGGACATGCATTCAAGCAGATTGGCGCCCTCCCTGGAAAACGACCGCAGGACACCCGGGCTCCTAGGTTTGCTTATGAATGCGGGCAGAGAGCGGGGATTAAGAAGGAAAGGTGTGACCCTGGTGTGTGCACTGCTGGTTGGGGAAAGAGCCTTTATGGAAGGAGGGAGCTGCAGCCGAACAAACGGCCAGTGTTAGCCGTACTTCACTGAAAGGCTATACTTCCCTGCAAACAGTGCAGTGGGGACTTACAGAGGTGAGGGGAAAAAAGGCTCCTCTCCCTTAGACGGGCGATTTCTGACAGAGAGGGAAAATAGACACAGCAAAGCAGCATAAATCGTTTAGTTAAAAACGTGACATTTGCCAGAGCTTTTCCAGACACATCAATTACATCAAAAGAGAAAGTCGAAAAAAACGAGATGGAAATGGATCACAGAGACTCCTGGAGAACTTGCACATGCCAGTCTGTTTGGCTGTCTCAGCATCACGTGCCGTCTCCAGTTGTACACAGCAGAGGATGCGTGACAGTTCACATGCTTTTACCAGGTGTGAAAATAGAAAAAAGACGGGGGCCTTCGTCTCAGTCATCCTCTCTCCTTCCATCTTCTGGTCCGTCCTGATTTTCAGTCAGCTTCCCCTTCTGTTCTTCTGTGACTCGGTATTACTGTACTGCCACTGCTAATGGTCACATTCTATCACCGCCAAATAAACCACAGCTGACGATAAGCCTTAGGTGACGGCAACGGAGCCACTTAAGTGGAGATTGCCGCAAGTATCCAATCAATTTACATGAAGGAACAAAGTGTATCGTTTGAAAAAACAGAACCAAAGAAAAGTACATTTCTTCCCTTTTTACACTGGGTAGTAGGAGAGAGAGAGCGAGAAAGAGAGAGCGAGAAAGAGAGAGCGAGAAAGAGAGCGAGAAAGAGAGAGTGAGAAAGAGAGCGAGAAAGAGAGAGCGAGAAAGACAGCTTTAAAAGTAATCAAACTTAATCGGATACAGATCCCTCTAAGTCTGTCAGTAGCAGTGTATTATTACTGTAAAAGTATATGTTTCGCATTCAGGGGCCTTGGAGTGAGCTGGCGTGATAAATTCCGCTGAGGAGACAGCGCAAACACGGCACTCTGGCGTTATTCCGCACCCAAGGTGTGTGCCGGCCAGCCAAAGAGGTGAAGCCCGGCCCATAGGGGGAGCTTCACGGGCCGGCTTTTGGATCCCGGGCCTCGCCGAAAATAAATGTAAGGCTCAACAAAAATGCAGATGCCAGGAAGGTGGGGTGACTTTTTGCTTGACATGGATTGGCGAGAGGATACAAATTCCACACCAGTGATTCCAGTACGGCCATGTAGAGTGGGGGGCGTCCAAGAAGACGGGTGTAGTGGGATGGGGCTTTCAGAATGGGCCTGGCCCGACTAGGTCCATCATTTGATGTATATGACATCTGAGACACCCCCAGAGCCAGACAGGGATCTCTTCTTGGACAGCATTGACTCCCATTTCAACAGATCAACATGGTCTCCCTACAGCTCATAACATGCATAACGTAAAGCTGCACGTTCGTGTGACGTCTACCGGACAGGCAGCAAGATGAATAGAATAGAAATAGAATAGAAATAGAATAGAATAGCCACTTTTATTGTCATTCAGAAATACACCGGTTAGTGCACATCAGAACGAAATTTCGTTGCATTTTTTTTCACCATGGGCAGAGTGTGAGAATGAGCACAGAACACGGAGACCGTAACTGCTGGACAGAGTAGCTGAGGTTTCTAACCAGCTCACTGACAACCGCATTAATGAATATAACTTCAATTGGGATTCAGTTTAAATAAGAGGGACTTTAAATTAAATATACATCCTGTCAATCTCTGAACTGTCAGAAAAAAGAGGACCAGTTTATACCTTTTCTTGTCACTGGGGCTGTCCCCTCAAGGCTCTGCCAGTTGTACCCTGTACTGTACCTGTATGTAATTGTACCTTTTAAGGTACAGAAACGGACTCTGAGGAACATCCCCAAAGTACAAACAGCATTAAACAATTTTTTCTTATTATGAGAGTAATTGTACATGTACCATTTTAAAAGCCAAATATTTAGATAAGTATTTCTGATTACAGTCTCATGTGAACACAAATAGCTGGGACAATTCGGGGGATCCTCTGAAACCCAGCTGCACCATATATGTTATAGACGGACCGGTGTTTCATTGGAACAGTGTTTTTATTCAAATTAATTTAAAAAACATGGCACCAATGTCATTTCAATATAGACTAGAGGGCCAGTTACCCGAAGCACTGAAAGGGACAGCTGTTTGTTCTTTAATACTGGAAAATTCATGCTTGCTGCCTCCGTGACCATGTACTGGATACAGAACTGGAAGGTGGATGGACAGATGGATGCTATTTGGAGGTCTGGCTGCCCCGACTTTGACCCAGAAGGACCATGTTGTGGCGTTTCCGTAACCTTCCGAGTCTGCTTAACCTTTTCCAGTTTGTTGTTCTGCCGTGCCCCCACCTCCCCCCCTCGTCTCTACCCCTCCCTGCATCTAAGGGCAGCTTGCGATTCAGTCTTTGCCCAAATTTGTTTGATGTATGGGTTCCGATGTGCTCTGGATATTGTCTAGACTGAGAGACATTCGTATTAGCAGCACACGCACATGCAAGCCCTGCGCCTCTGGCTTCCAAATGATTCATGCTTTTTGCATATGATTTGGCAGAATGAAACCCCACAGTTTAAACGTTCTCCTTTATTTAAATGACTGCGATGGTCCTTGGAGCCTGTGCCTACCACGTGGAGAGGGGCAGCTCATCCAGACAAACCCCTTCCTGTGAGGTCAGGGTGTTACAGATAATCCAAGGTGGGCAACACAGAGCCGAAGTGCGGCACACAGTGCAGTTTCGGGCAACACAGAGCCGAAGTGCGGCACACAGTGCTGTTTCGGGCAACACAGAGCCGAAGTGCGGCACACAGTGCTGTTTCGGGCAACACAGAGCCGAAGTGCGGCACACAGTGCTGTTTCGGGCAACACAGAGCCGAAGTGCGGCACAGTGCTGTTTATCTAGAAAGATTCACACTGCTGAATGAACCTGTACTTCCCTTTACAAAGCCTTTAGAACTTTATTTGTAACCTAAGTGGAGATTATGTTCCATTAACTGAAATATATTTTTAAAATGTGTAAACATACAGTGATCCCCCATTCAGACCCATCAGCGATAGGTGAAAATCTGCGATATAGAAAGACCATATAAATAAACATTTTTTTTTATAGTTTAAGCCTTTAAATACCCCCCCCCACACACACTTTAAACAGATGTAAACTTATTAAAACAACACATATGATATGTGGATGTCGGGCTAAGGATATGAGTAACATAATAATAATAATATGTAATGTATACGTATGTGATTCCATTGTAACGATGGCTTTATTCCGAGGAATAAATTCCACCCTCTTTCCTGTTTGACTAAAGGAAAGTGATGCGGTGGCTCTTATATTTTTTTCATCCTTCTTGATGTATCGTACCGTTGATTCATTCAAGCCATAATGGCGAGTGACGTCCACGTAACGCCTTCCTTCTCGCTGCATATCCAGGAGTTTTACCTTCTCCTGAATGGTCAAGGTCTTCCTCTGGCACTTAGGCTCACTACTACCAGAAGGCTTAGAAGATGCAGGACGCTTGGGAGCCATCGAAGGGCTTAAAACAAAACGAAAACAATCGGACCACAAGCAAGGTACGCGATACGCAGAGAACTGTGACGCGCCGGGGAAAACACCGCGATATAGCGGGGATCAGTGTAAAACCAAACCATGATACAAAACATTTCACTGTAACAATATAATAATTCTACAGGCTTTATGTTGTCCTCTTTTTCCTTTGCAAATGGGTGGGTAATATTGCCACCATAATTGCAGATATAAAATGCTGCCACCCATTGCATCACTGCCTCCAGTACTGTTCTGCACGATTCCCAAGGCAATAGACCTATGTGGCAGGATGAGGCCCTGCACGGGAAGCTATGAGGAGAGGTATGAGAGCAGCGAGGGTGAGGCCCTGCGAGGGAAGACAGGAGGAAAGGTGCAAGAGCAGCGCGGGTAAGGCCCTGCGCGAGAAGACAGGAGGAGAGGTGCGAGAGCAGCGCGGGTGAGGCCCTGCGAGGGAAGACAGGAGGAGAGGTATGAGAGCAGCACGGGTGAGGCCCTGCGGGGGAAGACAGGAGGAGAGGTACGAGAGCAGCGTGGGTGAGGCCCTGTGTGGAAACCCAGGAGGAGCAGTACGAGAGCAGCGCAGGTGAGGCCCTGCGCAAGAAGACAGGAGGAGCGGTACGAGAGCAGCCGCGGGTGAGGCCCTGTGTGACATAGCAGGAAGAGCGGTACGAGAGCAGCGCGGGTGAGGCTCTGTACGGGATGTCCGCCACGGTGGCAGCTCTGGCCAGATTGGGAGGCGCAGGCATGTGTTTTGCTCCAGCCCCCACCCCACAAGCCATTGCTGAAGCTGACCTCAAGTTTTGGGTCGAGAATGGCAGCATGAGGCAGGCTGCACAGCACCGCCTCTCACGCTGTCAGCAAACGTCGAGATTTTTCCAAGTCACCGCCCGTGTCGGTTTAACGTGTCCCCCTTTACCCCCCATCATTCAGCATTTACCCCCCCAGCTCGAATGCACATGACTCATCTCAGAACCCACGGACGTGATTCCCAACGGTAAACCATGCGTGTGGATGTGTGTCGGGGGATGTGTGACTACGGTCTCGTGCTTCGCTGCTGCACTACCCTTTCATGTTGTCATTAGAGCATTTTCTGAAAAGATACAAATCCCACGGCATCTGTCAGTCTGTGGCTAAGCATTCACACATGCGGCTCCATCCGCCGCTGTGAAAAATTAAGTGAAACATTAAAAGGGGGGCAAAAATAGCTTATTGCTGACACAAACTTGCTTTAAAAATAAAGAATCTCAGCAATCGGACCCAGGAGGGACAAAAAAACGCAGCAGAGCGGAATGCGGCCGCAGAGCTTTGGTTTAGTCTAAGTTTGAAATATTTCCACGTGCGATTTTTATTGTTTACGCGAGTGCAGGCTGGAGTGCGCACAAACACTTGAGATGCATGGGTCATCTCCTTCTCGATTCCCAGCCTCTCTGAAAAAGCAGGGCTGTTACACAGATTCGATTAGAATGCAGCTTTGCCTGTAAAAGAAAAAGAGCGGGGAAGAACAAGGGGAGAAGCAGAGGGAGTCCGGGGGGGGGGTTCGAGCACCCACAGGAAATCCCAGCGTGGCTGGAAGATTCCGTACACTGTGTAACATCAGCAGCTCCTGAAGCTGGCCGAGTCTCGCTGGGTGTCCTCTGCACGGATTCATTGGCCCAGACTAATAATGGCATTATCGGCAGCTGCAGAACGCCGCCCGTACTGCTCTTGGCCACGCGTCAGGCTGCGGGATCCGCGCCAAAGCAACGTGCTGCCGTTCCGCTTAGCCGGGGGGACTGTGGTCCCGGATCGGCAGAGGTGAGAGGACCGGAGCAGCAGACTGGGCTGCCAGTTATTCAGCGCTATCACGAAGAGTCAGCGAGGAGTGGCGTACGAATCATACGAATCCTTACACCGCCTTGCCAGCAGCGGCTTACATGGTGAGGCCTGAAGGCATCATAGATCAACACTGCCATCATCCACGGGCAGGAACTGCAGACAGATTCAATCTGGACCACCGATAAACACCTACAGAGAAACGCCTTTGAGCGGTCTGGCCTGGCTAAACAAACTTTACAGAGCTATTCATGAAGGAAAAGTTAAATACTGCCGAACTTTCTAAAGAAATCACTGCAAAACTCTGGTGAAAGATGCACATTGCGGCAGATACCATGTGCAGCGCGCAACCCAGCCAGAAAAAGCGGCGTAGCGAAGGCGCATGGCATCCCGCCCATGTGTGCGGCAGACAGCAGCTGCGCCTGATTGGCCGGGCTTCAGCTTCTCGCGTGCTCCACAGACATGTCATTACTGCATCCAAACGGCTCCGTAGACACCAAAGCATTTCCTGTGGCTTTATGCATTTAAACAGCTGGATATTCCTGAGGAGGAGACTTACGCACAGGGAGAGGATTCTGCTGGGTTGTGAACCCACAGCCTCATGGTGACAGGTTCTGACCCTCAGTGCTGCGTTCCGTAACCTAACCATGATATTCTGCACTGTGTATCCACTACTTCAGAGACACCTGATTAGGTGAATCTCAAAGAAGCAGATTTTTATACAGGTGTTGTAACACCCCCCCCCCCCGTAGCGGCCATTTGGTCCTGTGACTGCTGGTCAGTGGAGCCTTCACGTCTGGCTTTCAGGATACCCCCATCACGTGGAGTTATTCGCTCCCGCTGACCTGGCCACTCTGGGGGGCGTCCTCATACACACAGGGTGCCTCGTGCTCCTTCCAGCCTGACTAACCAGGCCGGTCCCTGGCTGAGCAGAAAGCTGGTCTCTCATCTTAGCACACACCTGTACGCTGAAGGTCAGCCCTTCCTCTGCAAACATAAACACCTTAGCAGCAGAGTCCAGGCAAAAGCAAGCAGAGGTGTTTCTGCTACGGGACGCTTATGCTCTTCATTCTGCCACTCGTCCCGTATGCAATACGTTTAAAAAGGGACTCTTCCACATGCACCGGGCTGCAGGTGTGAGCTGGTCTGCAGGTTCTGATCACAAGCTCCTCAGTGACAGAGAAGACCCGGCATGTGCCCCCTGGGTCTGATGCTGCTGTACTCAATTGCCAACAATAAATGATACGGCCCCCCACCCCCGGGTGCATATATGCTTTATCTCTGGTATTGTTTACAGAAAGTAACCAGCCTGCTCTATTCCAATGTGAGGATAGCAAATAAGTCACTGCGACAGACCGTCAGTGCATAACAACCGCGCAAACATACAGCTTCTTGTCACAGTCTTTTCATTCCTCAACACAACAACGAGACTCATATCAGCGGGGGAGACCGACAGTGTGCATCACCAGACAGGAAAGCTTAGAGTAATACGGCACAGGAAGGATTATCACCTGAGGGTATCACCTCTCCTAAAGTACAGAGGCTCTACGGTCATTAAGCCTATTTGCCATTCAGCCTTAAAGAAAACACTACAGACAGCGATTCAACACCGTATTTATAATGACTAAACACACCTCGGTGCACAAACATTTGCTCTACCTTGTTCTGTTCAGTCCTGCAGACCTACATCGGAACATCTGCCTACCAAGCTTATATTAGCGATGCTGAAACTGACTTTCCATGGCAAAGTTTTGTTTTGAAGTTTCAAACATTCTAGCCCTTTGCTTTCTTCCAAAGAAACTTTCCAATCCAAAGAAAGTAAAAAAAAAAAACAAACGGATGCCTTGTCTGTGCACATGTTCTGTTCTGGCTCTGACACACTCAAACACACACAAACACACCTATAGTTCTGGCGAACGTGCACTGCCTCACCTGAGAGCAGGGCGAAGGTCCACAGCAGCAGGACGCACCAGCCCTCCATGGCTCTGTGTGGGAGAGCGCGCATAATGAGGCTACAGATCCCTGTGGCTTAAGGCTGCTTTAAAGATCCTGCTCCTATTGCGTCCACCACGACTCAAAAGTCTAACTATATGGCAGGGCAGTGGGAGGGGACTGATGTGAGGAGCTGCACACACACAACCAGGCAAGCCTCCCCCAGCTCCCTCTGAAAGCATACAGTACTCACAAGCGGACAGACACACACACACAGGTTTGTAATTATATCATAGTGGGGACTCTCCATTCATTTCTATGGGAAAAACTCTAATCCCAACATGCTGACCTTAACCCCCACCCAGCCCTAACCTTAACCATAAGTAACCAAACAAGATACGAGACTTTTGACATTTTTACTTTTTTGATTGCATTCACATGTCTTTGTGGGGAACCGAAAAATGGTCCCCACAACGTCAAAAAATCAAGTCAATAACTTTGTGGGGGAAATTTGGTCCCCAGAAAGTAATATAAACCTAATACACACACACAAACAAACAAACACACACACAACCAGGCAAGCCACCCCCAGCTCCCTCAGAAAGCATACTCACAAGCGGATAGACACACACACATATACACGCGCATGCACACACGTCACTGCACGGCCAGCCCTATAACGAACTACTGAACCTCGGGGGTTACACTCGTGGGATATCGCTCTCTGTAACTCCTTTACGGCATACTTTTCTCTAAGTGCCTTTCATTTTGCACAATGTGTATGGATTTTCTCCCCTCAAGAGCTTGTTTTTTTATTTTCTTTTCCTCACTTCAGGCTGGAATGTGTCGGCTTTCAGCAAACCGGACCAGTCTGTAAGACATGTAGTCATTCGATTTTCCTCAGATGTACAAATGACACCCACCACCAAAAATCACACTAGAATAATTAAATTGCCTTCTTCTCGCTCCGCAAACTGAGATCACAGGGCTGCAAGAAAACCAAGACAAGGGTGTTTTGAAGGCTTGTAGCAAACTAAAGGGTCTCAGACTGACCACCGTGAATACTGCGTTACTCACTGGAAATGCCCATACAAAATTCAAGTCAAGATGCTGAGGTGGAAACTGCAGTGGACTGCAGGAACCACTTATTTGGAAGTCACAGCTTGTTGGGGGGGCCTGACGACTTTGAGCGTGGATTGTGGACTGATCGCCAAAGTCGTCGGGGGGGTGGTTAGGGGCAGATTTTAAACGATTATGTTAGCCCGTATTTTACTTAGGATCGCCACGTTCCTGCCTCAGTTAATCACTCGTTTTGGAGGTGGAAAATTCAGGTCCAGAGAGTACAAATCCAGACCAAGGTTTTGTTTCAACCAATCAGTTCAATACAAAGAGTCTCAGTTAAAGGGTACCCAACTGATTGTTTGAAACAAAACCTTGGTCTGGATTTGTACTCTCTGGACCATCTGCTCATATTAACATTAGACTTCAGCAAAGAATCCTTTTCAATACTGGGTTCATTTTCTTAATCGGTTTTGCTTTCAGGGGTCTTTCCAAGCTGCCTGTTGACGTTTCCCTGTTCTAAAAACAAACTCCAGTGCACTGATAATACAACTGGGAAAAAAAAGACATGTGCAAGGGAAATACAGCAATGTGCACGAGCCAGTAATTAAGCAGCTCTGAGCTGTCTGTGAGATTACGAAGCCCGGCAGTAAAGTCACAGAATTCCATGCTGGCTTGCCGTCTGCTGCTATATCCAGAACCGGGATAAACATATATAATTCGGAGCTGGCAGGCTCTTCGGGTGCTAAATCAAGCCATGGGGCAAATGCGTATAATTCTACGTTGGCTGACGACTTGGTGGTACATCAAGTAAGAGCTGGCAGGAGTGCGTGAGCACTGGCAAGCGTTCTGAGAACATTTCCATTTCATCTTCAAGGGGTCACAGCAGCGGTGAAGCGGGCTTACCCTGTCCCTGCGCCGTGTCGCCCACAGCCGGTGGCTGCCTTCGGGGCCGAAGCCGTGAAGGACATCGTGTGTGCTAACCAAAGCCAGAGTCTGATCCACTTCAGGCAAACAGTCAGATCACCACCTCAACTGGACTAATAGCTTTAAAATCCCTACAATTATAACTGCTGTGAGTGACAATAATAACTGTCCTAGAGGTGCACCGATCCGATATACAGATCGGTATCAGCGCCGATCAGACCCATTTGACTGATCAGGTATCGGCGACAGGTGACCGATCCACGTCCAAGACGTCAGGCGCATACCCGTGGCAGTACGAGGAGCGTAAGAACATCAGATAAGAGGGTGACGGTCTGGGAGTATTTTACACTTTTAACAGCAACTAGTAGCACAGCGACCTGCAATCTTTGATTTTGAGCGGTGGAAGTAGCGCTTAGTGGAAAATCCCACTAAATAAAGCGCACGCAATTGTGCGAGACAGCGTGAGTGATATGAATAAGCAAAGGGTGATTTGGGAGACGCGAGCTGGGCGGCTTGTGATACACGAGGGGCTGCGATCGCAGCGAAGTGCATGTGACGCTGTTGCCAGTGGTAGAAACACTGTGGGGCTTTTTAAGCATTCGCCACTTGCGTGTACGCTTGGAAAAGATTCAGATTGAACGACAAATGCCTCAAAAACGCTTAGAACAAGATGTACAAACGAGGTGGAACAGTACGCTATGTATATTTCTAGTAGCCTAATTCAGGATTTTTTCATATACATTTTTTCATATGTATTTACTACTTTAAAAATATGAATGTATAAAGTATATAAGTAAAAGACCTCCTGTATTGGAATCTGTATCAGTATCGGCAGTTGTGTATCGAAATCGGATCAGAACTGAAAAAATGTGGATCGGCCCACGCCTAACCTGTACTTTTAATCATGTCTCACGTTGCTTTGAATATTCAGTAGTGCCATGGCATGTCAGACAGGTCAAAATGAACAGGAACCAAAGTGACCAAGTCAAAGAAGCTTTCTTAGCATTACTGGGGACGTCAAGAGGGTTAGAACATGGGAAACCAGTCAGGATCTAGAGCCGAAGGAATGCTACATTATTCTACTACAGGCAAGTCCTTCAATTTTCACCAGTTATATGGATGCAAAAACCACTATCCCTGGAGGCTCTCCAGACAATCCCACAAGCTGTCTATATGATTGAAGTCCAGTGATTTAGAGAGCCATGGTGATTAGGTAATAGGAATGTACTTTGCGACTCTGTTGATGCTATTTAAACCACTCAGTGACGGCATGTGTGGAATACAGCAGTAACCATTCTAACCATTAAGGGTGACGAAATATATATTTTTTAATGTACTAATGTTTGCTCTTAGCCTGTAGTCTTTTAAACACTGGAAGCTACAAAATGCCAAAAGCTTTTGTCAGTGTTCCCTTTGCTCTTCATGGTGTGCTCGGTAATCCTTCCTAGGGTCTTACTCCATCTTACTCCCTTTGCTCTTCATGGTGTGCTCGGTAATCCTTCCTAGGGTCCTACTCCATCTTACTCCCTT
>JAODKC010000009.1:1320444-1332000 GCA_026777985.1 Mormyrops attenuatus
TCACCATGCAGGCAACACCAGGACAGCTGCATATCATTATGTCTGTCTGTGTTTACCCCCCCCCCCCCCCAGCTGGGGCCCGTGCACAGAGCCTGACGTTAGTAGAGGGCCAAATATTCTTAACTGGACAGCAGGTGTGTCAGCGTGCAGTCAGTGTGAAGCTCCTGTGAGTGTCAGGGAAAGCCAGCATGGGACTGCTGCTCAGCCTAAGGGCTACGTCCTGTCTCCGTGGATGGACACATACACACACACATACACACACATACACACACAAGCGCACACACACAAGCACGCAAACACACGCACGCATGCATGCACACATGCACACACATGCATACCCACACACACAGGTTTGTAATTATATCTTTGTGGGGACTCTCCATTCATTTCTATGGACATAACCTTAACCATAAGTAACCAAACAAATTCAACATTTTTAGTTTTTTGATTGCAGTCACAAATCTTTGTCGGGACCTGAAATGTTTTTATTATGTTTTTATAACGGGTTTTTATTACATTGTGGAGAACACTTGGTCGTCACAATGCAAGATAAGCAAAATCCACACAGACATATACACACACACGCAGCATACACACGACATACACCAAGCATACATACACATATACACACTGCATACACACATGCATAAAGGAGAAAGTGGAGATGTGGTGGTCAGGGTTGGGGGTGTTGTTCTGTAAGAGTGTAGCACAGTTCTTGTGTGGGAAATCAATCTCTCTGCATAGTGGTGTGTAGATGCATAACGAGGCCTAGGGATTACTGCTGAGAGTAAACCTTCTCTTCCGGAGGCAGGTACTTAGTTTCCAGTAAACGTCTCACAGTCAGACATTACCTTCAGCCATTCTTACGGGCCCATCTTCTTCCCACATCATCTCGCCTGTCCCCTTCGGGTCGCAGCGTCAGTAGTGTGCTATTCTGAGCAGAAGCCTTGGAGAGGAGAGCACAGGTGGCTGCCGTGTTTAAGCTGTGGGGCTGCGGCAAACCCAGGCCTGTTTACATGTCAGACAAGCAGCAGCCAGCAAACGCAGTCAAAAACAGCATTTGAGCTTTTCATATAAGAGGGGTTGTATTGCTGTCAGGGCACCCAGGGTGTCAGCTGCCGGGGGCCCTGTGCTGCCTGGGGACGCTCCAGCATGCACCCCCTCCATGACCCTGCACTAGACAAACAGCTGGAAGAGGAAAATTAGCACTGTATATACTCTAAGGTAGGATGGAAACGGACAAGCTCAGCTAGATCTGAGCAGAATCCACAATGGCAGGAGCATTAAAGTATACTGAGTGACCTGGAACCCAAAACTGAGAGGGGCAGAGGTCTGCGAGGTCCATGGCTGTGATGGTCAGATGATTGCGCCCCCCCAAAAGGCTAGGTGGTAGCACCCAGTTCCACTACATATGCTTACAGCTGACTGAGAGGATGTAAGCCCATCCAACTGGGGCGGGGGGGGGGGCGGGGGGCGCTCTTCCCGCACGAAGACAGCATATAGTCACAGAAGTTGACCATGAAGGGCAATTTATGAGTTTAATTTGGGGCTGTTTGAATCATGGCCTGACATCGTACATGGCAGCGCGGGACAGGTGACAGATGGGCAGAGTCCCTTAGGAACCGCATGGCCACAAAAACCAGAGAATCATGGAGAAATTCTATGAGGAAGCATGACAACCAAGGGGAGGATCTTCTGGATATGGGGCTTCTGAAAGAATAGGCCATTGAGGAAGAGTGACCACACTCTTCACCACTTGACCTCTGAGACAGAGATTCATCCTTCTGGAGCCTTCCGGAATGTGCCATTTCCCAAGGGCAAATGGTGGCAGTTGTACCATTGTAAGAGCAGCAGAAACAGGCGAGACACTATCAGGCCGACGCGCTTGACGTCCCTCAGCCCTCACACGGCTTTCTAAACATTTCACTGATCCCTGTTTACCAAACCCATGCCTCTTTTGTGTGAGAGCCAATTAAACGCTAGTCTGACAGCTTCCGTTCCACTGCATCGGGGAGCCAGAGGCGGGTGGATGTGTGTGTATGTGCACATGTGCCTCTCTTCCGAGTGGAGTGTCAGTGTGTGAGGCGAAAAGGAGCCCATGGACTCGTGGATGTCGCTGGAGGGGGGACTCGGGTCCACGCAGCTCCCCTGTACCTGACACAGGCCGGCCTATGCTTGGGAGACTCGCCCGCCCTCTCGTCGTAACTAATCCAGATGGCGTTGTGACACAGTTTGAGCTTAGAGTCCCGACTCAGTACAGAGAACAGGCCCAGCAGAGTGGCTGTATGAGCTGAGAAGACCTGAATGCAGCCGTCATGGGCACTGCAACACAAAAAAGCTGTTTACTGTAAAAGTTCGGACAGTGGAACAGAGATGCATTGTTCAGTCAAGGCTAAAATCATGACACTGACATCTTATTTATGCACACTGGGGTGCCATTGCGGGTGTGTAGTGTGGAGTAAGGCCTGGTGTGTGTGTGTGTGTGTGTGTGTGGCTGTGCATGTGTCCACCCACGTTCAAATGTATGAAGTATGCGAACACACATATACACACATACGCACACACACACACACACACACACACATACACACACACACACACACACGCACACACACACACACACACACACTTCTGCAGCAAGACACAGGCATCTATGGGAGAAAATGCACACATTCTGATGTAAGGCGCTATTCAACTGGGCTTCAGTAACCCAGTGAACTCCCAGTAAGAGCCTGGGAGCGCAGTCAGCGTGAGTGACGAGCATGGGGCTCCCACAGTGATCAGGGCCGTGTGTGTGTGCATTTCCTGCTGGCTCAGGGACAGGAATCGGCAGCGATTCCCAGCTCACGGCCGGGCGGGAAGCAAGCGGCCCTGGGGAGGGCGGACGGCAGGCGTGGCCGGTTGGGTCTAGAAAAAAATAAAACAACCAGAGCTCACAGTCACAGTCTTCCTGAAAAGAAGTGAGGATTCTTCTGCAGCATAATGGGGGGGGGGGGACATTTCCTTCTATCTTCCTGTCAGCTGTGGGCCCAAGTCACATAAGCATTGCTGAAACAATTCAGACACAAAGGGGTCAAAATCGCACGTCGAAGTCTGCAGATTCTAAAGAACTATTATCAGTCAGTTACTCTGCATTAAAATGACAAGACAAAGACACCACTAAAAATTAATTATTAGTTCGCATCAGTGTCAAAGCCATACTGTGATTCTTTGTGACAGGCATTCCTTCCGTCACACTGCCTTATATCCATGGAAACCGGATGGGATGTGATACATATTCAGTAGAGTCCTGTATGCAGTGCGATCCCAGACCACAGCGGCGGTGTTTGGCACTCCCCCATCCACATGAGTCACTGGGCCCGAGTGACAGACAGTCACAGGATCACATGGAGACCCTGCTTACTCAACAGGCTCTGTGTCATAAAGATTACACCCCCCCCGCCCCCCCCCCGGGCTCACGGACGCCTTTGTGTGAAAAAACGACATCGATTTGGAGCAAGGTCTGAGTGAAGATGACATCAAAATTTGATTAAAATATTAAAAAGATATTTTATTTAAAAGCAAACGATGAACTCATCAACTCTCTCAGGCATATTTTTTAAGTGAGGAACTGATGTTGGCTGTATAAGTGCAATTATAATTACACTTACGCTTCTGACTTGCCTTCATAATCACTGAACTGCTACAAAGCTGTTAAATGCACATTTTTTTGATGAATCAGTTGACGGGTCCACGCATAGTTATGAAAGCTTATCGAGTCATCAGTCAGTGTGGCCTTTAACGCTGAACGTACTGAGAACCTGGTGTGTTTGGACAGGAAACGGCTTCAGAAGGAAGCCTGACCCTGCTTACGCACAGATCCCAGGACAGCTGCTTCAGCTTCATCCTGTTCCTGAGGAGCCCCCAATGGCTGAGCCGCCACACAGCACCTCCTTCAGCATGCTCCTCTGCCTCCTCTGGGCCGGAGCACGGCCTACCCAGACTCCTAGCACAGTCTGTTAGCAACTGTACTGCTTTCAGTCTACCTCGATGGAGAGGTGCCCACCCTGCAGGCCAGGTCTGGGTCACAGCTGTGAGGAGAGGACAGCCCCTTTTCAGGTGTGATTTGGAATCTGTGTGCATTTCTGGGTCAGACTTCTCAGACAAATGCGACACGAGTGGCACGCCCAAAGGAGAAATATGTGCAGCGCTACTCAAGGAACAGGAGGAATCCCCAGGTGGATAAGATGCCAAGGAGACACAGCTGGAGCAGGGGCAGGTCCTGAGGTGCTGAGGCGCTGAGGTCCTGAGGTGCTGAGGCGCTGAGGTGGGGAGGTGCTGAGGTCCTGAGGTGCTGAGGCACTGAGGCGCTGAGGTGCTGAGGCACTGAGGTGCTGGGCCGCTACGCGATCGGTCAGCTGCAGAGATCAGGAGGACGTTTGTTTTGTGGAGCCGCTCTGGTTTAGATTAGCGCCTGTCTATGACTGTCATTTTTATAATTTGGGCAAGAGAACAACAACATTTATAATGGTTCTTTGGCCCCGATTTTGGTGCTTGCCAGAAAAAAAATGACGTGATATCTTTCCATGAGACATGTCAAGGGATACAACCTCGCAGTCACGTGCTTAGGAAACACAGAAGCCAGTTTTACACATGAACTCCGGACATTTTCCTCTGTTGCCCTTTCACACATGGGGCTCATAACTGGAGTTCGTCTGTGTCGGGCGCTTTCACACCTACTATAAATACCTCGGTTGGTTTAGATGAGGGGTGTCACTTGGGAAGAGCATACAGGAGCCGGGGCATGATGCACAAAGTAAGCTGCGGATATCGGCGTTTTTTTTAAAGCACTACTAACAGAAGTTCCCGAATTGCTCTCGTCTCTCCAGTCCGTGTTCCTTGGGGTTCTCTTGTGTAAATCACCCTTCTTCTTCACCTTCAGATGTTTGGATTCTTCCATTTCTGATCCAATCGGATGATAAAAACGTCACTAACACGCCCACTTGCTCACGGTGGATTCTCTGGAATTCTCCCTACTTCATTCACACATGGGGGTCAATCAGAAATTACCCAGACGTTGCACTAGTAAGAATAATGTCAGGGTGGCAGTGAGGGAGACAGGGAGGACGTAAGCAGAGGGGTGATGGCTCAGGCTGTGCAGAACAAGCACAGGTTTAAGTACCATCCACACCTCTCAGCCAAGGCCGCTGTCCCCACCGCCCTATTTTACAGTGTCCTCACCGCCCTGTTTTACAGTGTCCCCACCGCCCTATTTTACAGTGTCCTCACCGCCCTGTTTTACAGTGTCCCCACCGCCCTGTTTTACAGTGTCCCCACCGCCCTGTTTTACAGTGTCCCCACCGCCCTGTTTTACAGTGTCCTCACCGCCCTATTTTACAGTGTCCCCACCGCCCTGTTTTACAGTGTCCTCACCGCCCTGTTTTACAGTGTCCCCACCTCCCTGTTTTACAGTGTCTTCACCGCCCTATTTTACAGTGTCCCTACCGCCCTGTTTTACAGTGTCAGGAGGTCTCATATAAAACTGGGAGGATGCTGTAAACCTTTGCTTGGACCCAATAGTTTTGCGATGGGAGACACGCTTAATGTTTCCATTGCATCAACCTACCTGGCTTCTGCATAAGGAATAACACAACAAAGAGGATTTTTACTGGAAAGAGACGTGTAGCATAGACGTTTGCCAGTGTAGCATAAGTGTGATATATGCTTGTATTATATCTTTATTGTCCTTAAATCCATCTTCTATAAGTGCTTATCCAGGAGCCTATTCAGGGAAGCACCTGGGTGCAAAAAGGGCCACCCCAGGCAGGAAGCGGCCCGGACATGGCACAGACATGTGCACACACCCACCTCTGTCCTGGAGTAAAAATAAGCTAATAATGTGTCTGTATAACCCCAAGTCTTATACTATTTCACAAAACAGTGATTTCTTTTTAAAATAGACCCTTAGCAGAACTGATGAAATAAATACAGAATTCCTCCAGCAGACTGAGAAATCACAATGAGTGGAAATAGTTTTGCTTTCTGGTATTTTAATGTAGCATCTGATTATTTCATAGTGTTGCCATTTGGCACCAGAAAGAAAGCATTTCTCTTTGCACTGTACTCACCAGGCATGGCTTATCCTATGAACTGATCTGTGACAATATCAATATTCTCTTGTGGCTCTTTCTGGCATCATGTGCGCATTCAGCAGCCGATTTTTAGTTTGAAAGGAATTCCTGGCTATAGAGACACATTTACTGTGGATTAGGGCTGCCTGCCTCAGAAAGACGTCAGAGTTTCCAAAGGGATACACCGGAGAGTGCGAGCATGCCCAGGAAAGCACACATCAGCAGGGCAGGGCGCGGTCACATGTTATCAGGTGGGCCGCGATCATTCCCGGCCCTATGGCTGAAAGCCACTCGTTTAAACGGCCGAGGTGTCTCCAGTCACAATGGACCAGCCACCCCAGACTGTCTCCATGACTGAGAGCATTACAGACCATGGATGACAAAAGCTTGTTGACTGGCATCCCTTCAATGGGATCTTTTTTGATCATTTGTGATATTGTAGAGGAGCATGAGTATATCCTGTACTGCCGTGAAACCATACAGAAAATGCTGCTTTATTTTTGGAGTTACAAAATGAAAGATATCTGTAAAAAAATGTTTTCCAACATACTTAATTATTTTAACTGCATGCAATTCTACATAGCAGCTCTCCTGCCCTTGATATGCGTTTAACCAGCCCAAATATGGGTCACACGCATTTCACTCAAAGTCAGAACCTCTGCTGAGAAGAAAACAGCTTTTTTGTGAGATATGGACAGAGGCTTGACTTTATATGTCATCTTCAGCTCAGCTTTCCATATAAAATTCACCGATCAGAAACAGGTTTTCAGACGTTCCTGTAGTCTACAGCCGATTCCATCCTGTGGGGAAAAAAAGTTGGGGCAGTAAAGAATTTCATTTAATAAGGTCCTGCTTGACTGTGTATGGTTGCAGAGCGCGGCCCTCTGTGACCTCGGTGTTGTCGTCATTCCAGGCAGATGAGAAGGGTGTCTTTGCTAAATCCCACACAGAGGTGCATTCGGAACAGCATATGGCTACACATTCCTGACACACTATTCCCTGGCTTGTCTCTCGGCTTTTGTGGAGGTATGTGCCGCGGTTCTCATGGCCAAGAGTTTCTCCTTCATGAGAATCAATAAAAAGCGGGACAGAGACAGACAGACAGACACTCAGACAGACAAAGACAGACAGACGGACAGACAGACAGACGGACAGACAGACAGATGGACAGACACAGACAGACATACAGACAGACACACAGACAGATACAGACAGACGGACAAACAGACACACAGACAGACATACAGACAGACGGACAAACAGACACACAGACAGATACAGACAGACGGACAGACAGATACAGACAGACGAACAGACAGACACTCAGACAGATACAGACAGACGGACAGACAGATAGGGACAGACAGACGGACAGACAGATACGGACAGATGGACACACAGACAGATGCACAGACAGACAGACAGACAGACTGGAGTTATGAGGCGGAAACATTCTTTATTAGTTAAGTGACATACATTCATTCAGCGATGCGATGATGTATTTCCAGGATGGATGGGGACATCCCATGAACAATCGGGGGGCTGTTTAGCCCCCAGACCATCTCCTTCCCTGTGAACTAGAAGCATGTTTCAGGCCTGATGCAGACAGAGATGTGGCTCCTCTCAGACACGTACGGGCCGCTGCTGATCTCGTCAGCGTTTTATTTACTGCTTCATTTCCTGCAGGGATTTCTGTCTGGGGGCTTTTGCAACATCCTGTTTTTGGGCATCCTGCCCCCCATCAGACCACTGGGGTCACATGGGAATAGTGTGCAGCTGGGGATTGGGTCAGAAGGGGGTGGGCACTCGGGGTCACCGTGGGTCTGATAGCGGGGGAGTTACATTCCGGCATGTCGTTACATGCTTATCGAGGAGGACGTCTCCCAGCTCTTTGTGTCATTCAAGAGGCACTTGGATTTTCATATCATTTACTTTATTGTCGTAATAAGGGGGGAGCCGGACTCACCAAGAGGCTGCTGTGATGTCCTCCTGGGCAGGGGGCAGATGTGTCCTGTGGCGAAGAGTACAGCTGTGAGTCTGATGTAGTCCCCCCCCCGTCAGCACACAGGAAGTTTGCCAAAACTACACAATGCCAGTGTGAGTGAGTGAAGGAGTGAATGAGAGAGAGAGAAAGAGAGAGAAAACCCCAGGGAAAACCGAGAAAGACAATTGGGGGTTTTGCAATAATCACTATTTCTGGACTAAATGACAAGATTAAAAAATCCCACCCCAGAGAGCTTTGAAAAGAGGACTGTTCCTTACGGCCAGGAATGGAAGTAGGACAGATCAGGACAATCTATATAAGGACTGACAGTAAGTCAATGCAGAGAATCGATGTCACTGTGTGTGACTGACCCCCAGGCCTTAGCTGCCGTGCAGCACACGTAAATAAACGCCCCAACAAGCAGCAGTGCAGCTATACTGTTTGCATTTTAAACAATTATTAGCTAAAGAGAAAGGGGCTTTATGCCTGGAATCTACAAAACGGACAACCGGTACAAAGACAGGACAAATTCAAAGAGCACTGACAGTGACCTGTCAATGGGAAACAGGCACACAGTGCGTTCCTCCCCGCCTTTTCCTGAAATGACTTTACAGCTGCAGGTTTCCTGCAGTTGTGACAGAGTTGAAACATTGAAACGTCGGTAAACATAAAGAAAGAGAGCTGGTGGCTGCTTCCCGCTTTTCAAAGAGCGAGATGACCTCCCCATGAGCAAAACGCTGCTTGGGACCCTGGGATTTTCTGCGTCTGTCCCCCCCTCATCACAGACAGCAGTGATTTGCAGATCCTAGGCTTAAATGTGCTTAGATTTACATACCGAGCTGTAAAATCAGGAGGCAGCAAAGGGCAGAAGCGTGACACGCCTTGAGATATTTCCCCGCTTAGCTTTAGTCACCTTTCAGCACAATCGTCCGTTTGCTACAAAAAGCCAAGATGGACAACATCACAATTAAGCCTAGCCTTGCTGGTGACGGCTGGGCGCCCCCCCAGCTCAGCACACAGCAAAGGCTCTCAGCAGTCACAGGACGTGGGTGGGAGTCCTTTCAGAAGTTTAGCCAGATATGCCAGGGCAGCCTGATATGATATTCGACATGCGATAAAACGTCAAATGCATGAATCTTATCGGAAGTTGGGGGGGGTATGTAAACACATTAGGAAATTAGGTCTATTTTGTTTTTTTCCCTATGCTTCCATAATTATAGATGTACAGATGTACTTCCAGCCACAAAGGGTCAGATGCTGAGGAACGCTCTGCTTAGTGAGGTGGTTTGGGAGTAAAAATCGGATCAAGGATGTAGCGTCCCACCAAAGGTCACTGAAGCTAAAATTATTCTGAAAGTGACACCGGCATGGTGTAGAAAGGGGGCTTCCTGGCAGGCTTTCGGCAGGGGGGGCAGGATATTAGGGAGACGGGTGGGGCGGAGTAATGCAGACTGGCTGTTACGCAGCCCTCGGCAGCTGCTCTCGACCTGCGCAGACCCTCATCCGCAGGCTTCCTTCCAGGACAGCTTGACCGGGTGTCTGCTCTTCACCACAGACAGTGGGGGACGTCGTAAAGTAAGAAAGGACCCCCTTCTCCGATCAACATAGAAGGGAACAGGCAGATCAGTGACCGTGTCAAGCAAACAGCAAAATTAATGTTACAAATTACACCGTTAGACCGAATGGAAGCTTCACCTGCTTGGGTGGTCCCGGTCTGACAAATTTAAAGTGGCCCATAGTGAGCACAGCTTCTTCAGTGCCATTAATCACTGGCTTCTGCAGTGTAGCTTCTCCTGAGCCTAAATTTGACATTTCATCTGCTGCTGCGATAGAGCTCCCCATCCTCACTGTTGCACATTCAGTCATGCAGGTTTTGATTTGTTGCTCTCATTCGCTGGTATCTAATCAAAATAATCTAGAAAAAAATCATAAAATGGTGAAAAATATGTCACAATCAATGAGCTTTCAACAAGACACAGTGCAACCGTGCGTAGGAGAACGTCCACTGGCTTACAGGTAGACAGTTCAGTAAGGCGTCCGCACAACAAAAGTCTCTGTTTGTCTAAACATTTAGCATCCTTTCGGACCCAGAAAGGAACCTCTGTCTTTATGGAGGGGGCACCGAGTCACAGAAATGTCCCATCTGCTCTTTAAAAGCCTCCCGCTTCTCCTCCTCCTGCCCTCTCTTGCCTCCCCCAAGCCCCCCCGTCCTTAATGCCCACTTACCCATCTGCTTCCTGTTCTAATTACACCGGCCACAAACAGCATTAACCAGTCAGCGGCGTCTGCGTGTCACAGGAGATCAGCTCTCTGTAGGGTGCTTTGAATTCAATTGTCTGGGAGGTTACATGCGGCAGAACAAAGCGTCAGCTTTCGCGCTGCAGGGGTCGCAACTGCAAGGCCTCGGCGAAAAGGAAACACACACCGTGTCTTGGCAATATCACCTGATGTGGGTGGTAAACCGAAAACCGAAATGCTTCATCCACTTGACACAATAGGAAAAAACTGCTTCAGTTGGAGTGGACTGTCACAGGCGCTCAGTGTACCTTCATCAAGAGGTTAAATGTGTCCTTGGGTGGGGGGCGGGATGTCACCAGAATTCTGACCCTGTTCTTTGAGAGGTGGCTTTCAAACCCCCCTGGGCTGCCTAGCACACTGCTCAGGTCATGTCTTTGGACTGTGGAGATTTGTCCCCCCCCCCAAGTCCTTCAACATATTTATAATGCTGAAAAAACAATAATCATAAGTCAGTTTCCTGTATTCACAATCTTGGCCAATCTTTCTCCTTCCCCGCCCCCCACCCTAACCCTAATCGGGGCAGCTAGTCAACTGGACAACAGACGGTGCCCCTCCCCACCCCCACGGAGATCTGCCTCACATTGCTTCTGGTTCCTTCTGCCACAGCTTCTGCTCCAGCTTCCCGGCCTCTCGGTGCCCACGGGGGGGCACGCGCCGCTGACATGTGCCCGCCCTAGCAAGACGGAGCCAAACGTTCCCGGAAAGCAGAGAGAGGCATGTTATGAACTCATCACACCTGCTTCTGCTCTTAATTCAGTGGTTAGCCTCTTACTTCTAACAATATTTGCTGTAAAATTATATTACCCTTTTATGAAAACATTATGACACGGGAATCACTGCGCAGTTTTAAAACGCCATGAAAATCGTTCAGGTCTGTAGAGGGCAGTTTAAATAGAAGCTTTAAAGAGCTTGTTCAGCACACTGGGTGAGGTAATGATGTGTCCTTGGCTGTAGTGGATGTCCTGTCTTATGTGTGTGTGTCTGTGTGTGTCTGTGTGTCTGTGTGTGTCTGCATGTGGGTGTCTGTATGTGTGTCTGTCTGTGTCTCTGGTGTGTGTGTGTGTGTGTTTGTGTGTGTGTGTCTGTGTGTGGGTGTCTGTATGTGGGTGTCTGTATGTGTCTGTATGTGGGTGTCTGTATGTGTCTGCATGTGGGTGTCTGTAT
>JAODKC010000009.1:1332100-1355752 GCA_026777985.1 Mormyrops attenuatus
GGGTGTCTGTATGTGGGTGTCTGTATGTGTCTGTATGTGGGTGTCTGTATGTGTCTGCATGTGGGTGTCTGTATGTGGGTGTCTGTATGTGTCTGTATGTGGGTGTCTGTATGTGTCTGCATGTGGGTGTCTGTATGTGGGTGTCTGTATGTGTCTGCATGTGGGTGTCTGTATGTGTGCGGTCAACTTCATGCATGAGTGCATGTGCACATTTATGTGTGCGACCTTGACTTAACCTATATGGAATATGACAAAAAATATCCAATTGCTAGAGGGTGTCAAATTTTCAGCTGCTTTCATTTTTCAGCGTCTTACTGGTCCGTACCATTCTTTTGCATTGTCTTCAGCATAATTAATTTAATTAGCTTATGATAAGAGCCGTTTATCTTGTATCGACACAGTAATTTCACTAACCATCCGAGAAATTATTGGCAAAATTCTTATCATAAAAAATTGTATTTTTATTATTGGCTCGTTTATCTCGGTAACGTTTAAGCCAATTCACGGCTGATGGACCGATAAGTTTCATAATCTGCCGAAAAACACAATAGGAAATAAACAGCCAATCATTTCTGCTCGTGCTCCTCTGCATGAGGGTCTGCGGCCCTCGCCGCTAACACGCCCAGCTTTGGGGTCGCGCCGTGAGGTCCATTTCCCTGGGGGCGGTGCCTGACCCCCCTCTAATTACTGCAGTACCATGCCCCCGTGAAGCTGTCTGCCTCCTCCGTACATCACTGCTCTCTCCCCCCCTCCCCCATTCTCTCCCATATGACGTGCAGCAATCAGACTATTACAGTGGGAGTCTCCCAGTAAGCACTGGGCAAACTTGATGTTTTTTTGGAAGTGGACTCTATACTGTCAACAACTATCTAAATTTTACCCCCCTGTTTTATAGTAACTTTTTAAAACATGCATGGATTTCACAATTTCTAGAAGGGTCTAAAAAGGTACGCGAACTGTAACCCTCAGAATGAGATCTAACATATCTCGCTTGGTCTTCCGTCTGTCATCCTAGGTTGTTATTCCAAATATCCTACGTTTGTCCAGCAGTTGAGGGCAACATGTGACCTTTGGAAGTTGTATATAGCCCTTAGGAGGAGCTTTCATCCAATCACAGCACTGGTGGGAGTGAGAGTGGGACTAGGAGACCGCAAACTGGGGCTCCCAAATGGCAGGGTTATCTTCCAGTCATCTCCACACATCCGCATCACTCTGGCAGACGGACAGGGACATTCCAGGCAGACAGGCGGTATTTCCCGCAAATCTCTCACTGTGAGGGGGCGCTCTGCAGGCCACGCAGACCTCTCACTGTGAGGGGGCGCTCTGCAGGCCACGCAGACCTCTCACTGTGAAGGGAGCTCTGCAGGCCACGCAGACCTCTCACTGTGAGGGGGCGCTCTGCAGGCCACGCAGACCTCTCACGGTGAGGGGGCGCTCTGCAGGCCACGCAGACCACTCAGGGTGAAAGGGCGCTCTGCAGGCCACGCAGACCTCTCACTGTCAAGGGGCACTCTGCAGGCTACGCAGACCTCTCATTGTGAGGGGGCGCTCTGCAGGCCACGCAGACCTCTCATTGTGAGGGGGCGCTCTGCAGGCCACGCCGACCTCTCACGGTGAGGGGGCGCTCTGCAGGCCACGCAGACCTCTCACTGTCAAGGGGCGCTCTGCAGGCCACGCAGACCTCTGACGGTGAGGGGGCGCTCTGCAGACCACTCAGGGTGAAAGGGCGCTCTGCAGGCCACGCAGACCTCTCACGGTGAGGGGGCACTCTGTAGGCCACGCAGACCTCTCACTGTCAAGGGGCGCTCTGCAGACCTCTCAAAGCTTCGTCACCCACAGATGATTTCATTGCAGACGCCATGCTGTTCCCCAGCTTCGCTCCGTTGGCAGGTGTTAGCTGCAGCTGCTACATCCCCTGCTAGTGTGTTGAGGAGTCACTGTCTGCTGCGTTCTTGCTTTCCTGTCACCCTGTTCTCAGCCGCCCACCAAGACTCTCCTTCCTCGACACAGCTGAGGCAGCCAGGAAACACACAGAAATCCACAGAGGCTCTCATCCACAGTCACCAACTACATGCATGTGCAGTGAACATACCAACACCTCATGCATACCAATATTCAAACAGTGCTCTGTAGAACCATCTTATGTGCAATGTAGCCCAAACTGGAAAGGTCATTTTGTGTCTGTGTAGCTCCACTGTTCATCACAGTTGACCCAATATCCTCTCTCGTCATGCTCTCTGCGCTCAGCCGCAGCTTCTGCGCTTCCATTCGGTGGTTAAGAGTCACGCAGCAGAAGCATCGATACATCAGGTCCTTCACTGCCACTGTGAAAACCCGCGAGTGACGTCAGGTTAAATGTGGCCGGAGCCGGGACGCTTGTAGAACGCCGGAGATGGCAACTTAGCTGCTGCCTACTGTTCGTTCTCACGTGTGCAGACGTAAATCAGGGATTTTAGAGAGAATGACTCAGATTTAACAATGTTATTTCCATCGGGGTTGGCTTCCTGAGAGATACCGCGATGCAATAAGGAAAAGTACCGGAACTCTGAATTCATAATACGAAAAAGTTACAGACTTTTAACTTTTATCCTCTTTCTTCTGCAGCTGTTGTTAGAAAGGTCGAATCCGGCAAGTCATTGTGTAGGAGACTGTGAGTGTCCCAAAGGTCTCAGCACAGTGACATTCATCTGTATGAAAATGGCTGTTGTTTCCTTGGCCTTCTCTGTACTGCTGTGCCTTTACCTTTTATGTCTAGTAATAACTTGCAGGAATGTAATAAATTCTGTAACATTTCCCCAGATTCCCCAAACCCCACATTTGGGGCGTGCATTCCTCTATACACACTCGCACACTTTCGGAAGTGGCTAACCTTATGGGGAATATTTGTATGTAACAGATGTAACAGAGTCCACCACTGAATGGGTTTCATGGCGGAAGTACATTTTGGAGAGACGTCTAGATTTTCTCTCCACTAAAGCATCTATATTTAGTGGCTGGAAAAGGGATCTCTCACATCTCTCAAATCACATCGTGATTTTTTTAAACATCCCATCTGCCCGTCGATGTGTCTTCATCGTGGCGCTCCTCACATGTGCGGCACGGAGCGGGTAGAGAGGCTGCTGCCGCTCCTCACATGTGCGGCACGGAGCGGGTAGAGAGGCTGCTGCCGCTCCTCACATGTGCGGCACGGAGCGGGTAGAGAGGCTGCTGCCGCTCCTCACATGTGCGGCACGGAGCGGGTGGAGAGCCGTCCCGCGGCTGCTGCCCCTCCTCACATGTGCGGCACGGAGCGGGTAGAGAGCCGTCCCGCGGCTGCTGCCCCTCCTCACATGTGCGGCACGGCACTCCATGCGCCAGCATCCCCTAAACAGCGGGATGGTTTCTTTCATTCCTCAGCCCTCCATCCATCATCGAAATACAGCTCCCAAGAACCCCTGGAAAGGTGCCAGGAGGATCAGTGGGGGAACTGGGGCACAGTTCCCCTCCCAAGGGCCTAAGGAGAGCCATCGGAACCAACTTTACAAGTGACCCTCCTGGGAAGGGGAACAGCCTGCTGTCTATCGCCAGCTTACAATAGCAGCTCCACAGGCGAGGTGACGAGCCAGACAGAAGCCCTGCGCCTCCCATTAAGGCCTTTGTCTCCCGTCCTCGGCTTCTCTGGACAAAAAGAAACAACTCACTTCCTTTCGCAGCCGTGAGCTGCAATGCTGGGAGCCCTGATCCCCATGAGAATTGTGCATCTCGCATGGGCCCGAGGCAGCAAACAAGAGGGCACATTCAAGGCTGCGGTCACATTATTGTGGGATCTCAAAAAGTGGCGGGAACATGCCGCCTTTGCTCTCTGCGCCTGGCCAGATCTGTCCGCCCCGCAGCCAGCAGACAGGAAATGGATAGATAAAATGAAGCCGCCTGCTCATTCTGCCCAGGGTGGCGTCCAAGGGTTTCCTGTGAGTTTTCTCATCAGACGCTTGGTTTTGCAGAGCAGGAAGGCAGTGTTCTCTCTGGCTGCACAATGTTGGCCACCGGCACAGTGGGATATATATGTCCACTAAGGCCGAGCTGTTTCATTCGGTGCCTTTTCTCATTCATATTAATAACTAATCCACAAAATGATCATAAAACAAACAAGCGAACACCTCCACCAGGGAATAAGAGCTGTGAGGGTACGCCAACAGAGAGCAGCAATATTGGCCATCGGTGATAAGTGGAAGAAGTGCCAACCAAAGCGGCACGGGTCCCCCGACTGCCAAGTCGCAGTCAAACATGGCACCTATGGGGGAGGGCAATGCTCCCTGAAGCCTTACAAGACACTGGCTTTCCCTGTATTCCCATGGTAAGGTGCACTGTGAACCTAAGAAGGAAGGACAGACCTGACCAGGCTGCTGTGAGAAGGACAGACACAACACAGTGTCTCTACGTGTCAAAGGCCGTGTGCCTGTGGACCAAGTGAACGTCCACACTGCACGTCTCCAAATACACCCCCCCGACCCCCCCGTTCCTAACCGTTACTGATTTGCATTTATTTGCTTAGCAGATACTTTTGCTCAAAGTGATTTACGTAGACGTACAGCGAGTGCATTGGCATGGAGTGAAACATGGCCCAAGGCGACCCCATTCATGCAAGGGGCACAATCTCTGAGATGTCAGACAGGACATTGACCTTATCTCCTGCCTGCTGCTGGAGACCTCACCTAAATCAGCAAGTGGTGACTTTGAGTTACCAGCGACTTTTCTCCTAGGGTCTCCTCTCAAGCTTGTTGAGCAGTGAAGCTCAGATCTTGACTTGGCTCGGAGGGCAATATAAAGCAGAGAAGAGTGTGTCATCCAGGCGCCCAGTGGTGAGTTAGAAATAAACAAAGCCATGTGCTACTGTTTACAAAGCATGGACACTTTTCCAAATTGTAGCGTAATGGTGATGACACCTAATCACAAGGCTGCATCATCTTCACATCGGTATCCAGCCTCACCTGGTCTGATGCCAAAGTGGTTTCCCTTGACATCCTTTGATGAGAGCACTACATACCCCTATCTGTCACGTTCCTGGGCCTTTACCTGGACCAAGCAGCCCCAATATGCTGCAGATTCTGTTAGCAAGGAGAAAAATGAGGAAGAAACCTCAGGATGAGGAAACCGTCCATGCAGGACACGCTCTAGCTCCTGGCGTCTCACTGGACCATCTTCTCAGTGCAGCTTTTTGTTTTTTGAAAGATGACTTATCTTAGACTGTAGATACTTTGGGAGAAGCCGGTAGGCAGCCCTCCGACAAAGTATTATTATGTTAATGGGTCATGCGATCTAGAATTTAATGGTTTTATTTATTTAATGGTATTTTATTTATTACCAGACAGAGACCTCATTCACAAAGGAAAACGTACTAAATGCACTGTGAAGACAGAACTTATGATCAATTGAGAAGGAGAGATTTACTGTTCCAGATTTCATTGCAAACCGGTGGAGATTCATATTAGTTTTGATCATGTTTACTGAAAACATTTCCTACTTTTCTGCAGTGTTGCGTTTATTCTAACCCAGTGGCGTACGCCCAGCATCTGATTTCCTGTGAAACTCCAGTGCAGAGACACCTTAATGACGCCGTAATACTTTCAGGAGGAAATGCCAAGCGCCGGCTGACGGGAATGCAAACTGTATCAGATACAAAGATGAAACAAACGCTCGTGGCGCTGGCTTGTTTGCTGGGCTGTGACACATGGCATTTCAAACTGTTATATTAAGCACACAGCAAGATGTTGCTGCCAGTCTGCTGGAGGGAAAAGAAGCAAAACTATATTAAAAACTGGAAGCAGATAAACAACAACAACAACATGGCTAAGTGGGCCATCTGAGAAGGTGGAGAGTCGCCTGCAGGGGTCGGGCATCTGGCCTCGCTGCTGTATGCAAAGGGGCTGTCAGACCAGGCAAGCCTCCAGTGTTTCATTACAGGGGACGTCATGCAGGCCCTTCAGCCAGTGTGACACGATAAACCAGCAGCATATCGGCCTGATTCTTCTGCTTCAAAGACTCGTGTCTTTTTGCAGTTACGCAGTGCAATGTAAACATTCCTCAGCATAATTCTGAAGGCTTTCATCTCAAAAATAAGGTTCTCCTATACCTCAGTGTTGATATCATCGCAAGCTTGATGTGAGAAATGCGCTGTGGCCATGCTCTTCTGAACTGGCCATGGGAATGGATTGCTTTAGCTTGAGAGGGGTGGGAATAATTGGGGGGGGTGGGGGATGTGGGGGACATTAACCGAAGCAGCAGGGGATTGTGGCTGCAGCCAAAGAGCCTTGTGATTTTGCTGAGGCGGTGGAAGAGCGGGCTGCCAGGACAGGCTGGGCTTTGAAGCTCACCCGGGCGAGAGTGTGGGGGTCGAGGTGGTGCTGGTTCTGAGGAGAAATCTGGGTTGGGCCAAAGGCTGACCTTTTTCCCACACGGACTCTCTGGAGACGCTCATGCAGGCCAAGGAACGACAGCCGTGTAGAAGTAAAGCCATCGTGCAGGTGAAAGGAATTCCATACGTTCAGAAATGCTGGATTGATGAGTAGCTTCCGCCCCTAGCATTACATGAAAGATATATTACTACTGTAATATATCTGAATCAACCCCCCCCCCATGGTAACAGAGCTGTGTGTAAAGGGATGCTGCCCCCACATGCACCAAACGTGGAATTGCCCTTAAAGGGTCTGCCGCATTGCTCTGCACCAGTTCATTCAGACCTCTTTCTGCTTATAAACCATGTTCTCAGAACAGGGATGATGAAGCATTACTGACCCAAAAAATGCTGGAGTCGGCGGGCAGTCAGGACAGCCCCCCCTCGGCCTGTGAGCCCTGTGCTGTGCTCGTTTCAGCTAATTTGCCGCACATATTTCACTCCTCTCTGCTGGCACGTGTCCCTGCAGCTGATGGGGCTCAGGTACAGAGCCACCGCACCCTCACCTCCTGTGACACACAGGATGTGGGAGGAGCTTAGAAGCTCAGTTACCAAATTAGTCTAAGGACACAGGAAATTCAATTTTAATTGCTTTATTTTTAGATATATTTACCTTGGAAGACAGCGCTTGTACACATCACTGAATCACTGAATGATCATTTATAGTTACATTTAAATCTAAATTTTGCTGTGTGCTCAACAAGTCTGAATTGAGCAGTCATGGATGTGGGCCCTCTGGACTAAGATTAAGACTAAGCTCAAGATTAAGAACCACTTGCTATTTTTTAATTAAGAGTTCAGGTATCCTTTTAAGAACAAAATATTTAATCTTTCAAAGTCATACTCGATGAAATTAAAGATTAGACAAATACAATGGATATCCTGTGTTTTGAAGGTAATTTGATAACATTCTAATTTATAGACTATAAATATAAGATGAACATGAATCCTTATGGAACTTAGAATGGTTTATGTGCAAATGTGCCCTTGTTTGTTTTTATCAATATATTTTAGAGGAGAGTCAGGGAGCTGGATGGAGACTCTATTCTGGAAAAGTGCTGCTGTGTCTTTAAATTTTCCAGGGAATGAAGTAAGAATTCCAAGAGGAGCAACGGCACATTTGCATCTGCATTTGTATTCCAAGAAAGTAATCTGTCAATAGTTGGTAGCCAATTCTGTCCCAGCCAATTGCATGGCTTTCAGGATTGGAGTGCATCAGGATGGGAGAGAAAAAGGGTGAGCAAGAGGGGGAGAGAGAGAGAGGGAGAGAGAGACAGAGATGTGAGAGTCAGAGATCACGGGAGCTGAAAGAGCAAGACTGTGGAGCAAGTCTGTGGAGAAGCAGCAGACGGAGAGCAAGCGGAGAGGGAGAGAGAGAATTGACTGGCGGGAGGAGACCGACTGATGAGGGTTAGTGTGCTGGCGGAGCTGAGAGCGAGGACAGGCGGACGTCTGTAATGTGAGAGCAGCCCACTGACCACACTGCAGCTGAAAGGTAAAGCGTCGGCTTGATTAACACATGGAAGGCTTGCTAATCAGCAGCTTAGGGGTCTGAATCTGCCATTCCTGCACCACAAGCCCGGGGCTGGGCTGACCCCTAAGCAGGAGGGTCCATAGGAAGAGGGCACTCAAGGGTAACAGTATCACTAGTCAACTGAACGTGCCACTCCATTTTGCTGTGCGAGCAAATCGATATCAAGTTCCAGGGACGAGAACTTACTTCCAGGGCTGCTATTCTAGTAGGGATGTTGTCCTCTGTTCCGTTGTTAATTCCTAAGCAGGGATTGTGTGCATTACAAAAGGTAAGAGTACTGACAAATTGAAACAGAAGGTTAAAAAAACAGTAAAAAAAATGTAATTATTATTTTTAAAAATTTTTTTTAATATATATATAGCTGCCTTTTACTGAAAATGAGAAAAACGTGGAAAACCGAAAAAAATGCAAAAACACTACATAATAGAAAAAAAGATGAGAATCAGGTGCAGAGCTGTGCATCAGAATGAGAATCCAGCACCTGCCTGAGGCCTTGTGGGGGCTCCCCCCGTCAGCCGTGTTATCACAAGGCCTGCCAGTCGGTGGAGCACCACCGTTACCCATCATGCCCTCCTGTTTCGGCCAAGGAGACATAGCAGGCAGATGAGGGGCATAAGTGCCACCGGGACCCCATCTGTCTGCAGACAGCTCACTGTCCTCGCCCACGGCGCTGGCTGCTCCTCCAAGCCCCGTGTGATGTCATCAAGCCCAGCTTCCTTGCTGACAGACTGGGGCGATGGGGCACATTCTTCAGCTTCCACTTCCTTGTTCTCCTTGTTTGTTGTTTGGTCCAGTGCTCGAGGTTTCAGGTTTGTTTGTGCTGTAAGATTAACACGGGTCACTGCGCTTCGTCTTGGCTCGTCTTACCCAATAAAAAGGGGCAGCATACAGAGGCAGAGCCACTGGCTTCTCTGAATGCAAGACTGCCGCCCTCCTTGGCCTCCAGTGCACCGTGTCTCAGACTCTCTCTTTATATTCAGGCCATTCCACTTAATAATCACATGGGGGGGGTTGCGGGGGGTTACCTCGCCTGCATTTCAGCATTTGAGTGCAGGATCATCTTTCTGCACTGCACTTCCTGCTGCTTTGTCCCATTGCACCTTTCTGAGTAATTAGTCTTACTTATTCCTTGTTCTCCCCTTATTATTACTACTGCTGCTTGGTACTCACTTGCAGTTCATTCTCTATGACGGGGTTCCCCAATTCCAGTCCTGGAAGGTCATTTTGCAGTTTCCCTGCTCAAACACAGCTGCCAAACCCGGCAATTTGAGCAGGCAAACTGCAGACTGCCCGTCCAAGACCGGAGCTGGGAAACCCTGCTCTGCGATGTTATTTCTGTAATTTACTTTTTATACTTTAATGTGAGCAGTTTCACCGAAACAGATTCCTTAGTACTCAGGCTGTGGTGAATAAAGTGATGCTGATTGTGAATAATGCACCTGATCTGTGGAGGTGAAGCATTGAGCACAATGCTGATTACTGTAAAGTAAATCACTCTCTCACCGAGCTGGAGACCGAAAGACACTGCACACTGCACACTGCACACTGCACACTGCACGCTCAAAGAGCAGCCTGTGATTAACATCTGTCTGTTTCCTTTATATAGCTGATCCCCTGATGCTGAACAGTGCTGTTGCTTTGTGGCCGTATGCCACAGTCCCTCATCCCTCACTTCCTGCCTTCCTTGCATTCCTCTCCGCAGATGTCATGGCGTCCAACGTATCGAAGCTCCAAGTTTCGAAATGTGTACGGCAAGGTCGGCAACCGGGAGCACTGTTTCGACGGCATTCCCATCACCAAGAATGTCCATGACAACCACTTCTGTGCCGTCAACGCCAAGTTCATCGCCATCGTCACAGAGAGCGCGGGAGGGGGATCCTTCCTGGTCATCCCTGTCACCCAGGTAACCGCCACAACAGTCCCCCGCATGGCCAGACAGCACTCCGCTTTTTGGGAGCTAAACAGCCTCACAGGCTCTTTGTCTGACAGTGAACGTGCTTGTGGTCTCCCAGGGTTAAAAAAAGGACACAAGCAAACCAATGTAACCAAGGGACGTACACATGCATCGAAGCCTCAATTACGGTCTTTTTATAGTTCAAAAATTACTTTAAAGCTGTAAATGTGGTGATTAACTGTCCAGGGTCCATAAATGCCTAGACGTAGCATTCCAGACAAAATCAGCTACTGCGCTAGCTAAGGTAATGGAAAATGTTACACCTGAGCTGCATTTTACTACCTTGTGGTAGGAACATTATTTTAGGTGTGATGCTGATGCACATGAAACAGAAATTAGCAGCTCGGGACAAGTTTCCATTCCTCCTGCAGGCTGTCCACAAAGCCTCGCTAGCACATGCTAACGCTTACATGTCAGACGGCGTCTGAGCTGTTCGCTGTGTCGGTGTCCCATTTCAGTGCTTTGTCACCTGACTCGAGATTAAATATGCCCCACATTTGGTGGCTTTATCTGCACAAGCGTGTCTTAAAAGTTTCCAGCTGCTTCAAGGCTTTGTCTTGGATTAATGTTACCAGCAAAAGCACTGGAGGCTAATTTAGCCACACAGTTATAACAGCAAACTGTACATCTGACTGGTGAAACATGGCACTGGTGTGACAAGCAGGAGCCTGAGCGCCTGTCCCTGTAATGTGACATCAACCATAGCAATTTCATTGCTTGTGGCACCAAATCCTTTCTACCCCGAGTCCCTGCCAAGGGAAGCTATTAGCAGGGTTTAGTGGATATGAATCTCAGGCCTTCGCTCTGCAAATTGGAGCTATGCTGGCATCAGCTGAAACCCACTGGGCACTGTGGCATAAATAAAAAAGGACAGTGGCACCTGCACAGCCACCTCCCACTGCTTGGGGGCTACATTGGCCTTTTCTGATTCCCTGTTCCTACTTAACCCTGTGCTCATTCAGAGAATTTAAAATAAGCACCCCACATTTTTGCTTACTCCCAGCACCCAGTAGCAAAAACATGGGCTGTCTGTGAGTCCCCAAGGACCGCATTGAGAAATGCAGCTCCAAATTGCTCGTAATGTGTGTCGTTGGGTACGCTGCAGTAGATGAGCGTCCCATCCCAGGTGTCCCCTGCACTAGATGGTCTTCCCATCCCGGGTGTCCCGTGCACTAGACAGGCATCCCATCCCTGGTGTCCCCTGCACTAGACGGCTGTCCCATGCACTAGACGAGCATCCCATGCCTGGTGTCCCCTACACTAGACAGGCATCCCATCCCAGGTGTCCCCTGCACTAGACAGGCATCCCATCCCGGGTGTCCCGTGCACTAGCTGGGCATCCCATCCCGGGTGTCCCCTGCACTAGACAGGCGTCCCATCCCGGGTGTCCCGTGCACTAGCTGGGCGTCCCATCCCGGGTGTCCCCTGCACTAGACAGCTGTCCCATCCCGGGTGTCCCCTGCACTAGGCAGGCGTCCCATCCCGGGTGTCCCCTGCACTAGACGAGCATCCCATGTCTGCTGTCCCCTGCACTAGACAGGCGTCCCATCCTGCTGTCCCCTGCAATAGACAGGCGTCCCATCCTGGTGTCCCCTGCACTAGACAGGCGTCCCATCCTGGTGTCCCCTGCACTAGACGGCTGTCCCATTCTCGGTGTCTCCCGGCTTGTGTTCTGTGCTTCCAGGAATCAGCCCCAGGTTCAGCGGAACATCCGGTTTACAATTCAGTGTTAATTTTATCTTAAATACCAACAGATCTGTTATAAATGCTTCCAGGTCTTAGAAAGAAGAGATCATAAAAAATATAACATCCAATGAGGAGGTCTGTCATAGACACATTATGTCCACATTAAGCATTTCCAACTCAGACTTTACAATGTACCATTTGTGTCTAAAAGCATTTCATATGCCAGACAGGGGAACAGTACTGCCCAGAGCAGAGCTCCAAAGCGCCACTGCAGGACACAAAGTAAAAAAAATGGGGATAAAACAGGAACGGGAAAGCAGTGCCTCTGCTGTGGCCCCATGAGCAGCTTATACACTGGCATGAATTCTCTGCCACGGCCTGCAGGGGAATCTTAGCGTAACTATAGTGCTGTGGTTGATTTCTGGGCTCTCTGAAAGCAGAGAGCAGCAAGCTGCGATGATGGACTGTTGATTTCTTTCTCCCCACTGCTCTTCCGCCCCCCCATGTCTGCCCTCTGTTTCCGCACCCATCCCCCCGCAGCCACCAGCTGCCCCCCAGCCCCGTATGCTGCCCCACACAGCCGGCCACATGGTGAAGCCCCTCTCAGGCATCGCCATGGGGAACTTGGATAAGCCGAAAACTGCACTTTTGTTAACTGTACTTCATGTCATGGAGCCTGTCCACACTGCCTAGGCAACGCTGGAAGCCCGTAATGTTTCTTATGAATTCATGTTTTTTATGGCGTCTGCCTTTGGCTGTCCGCCAAGGCACCAGTACTATGGCCTCCCTGTTGCTTTTGCTTTGCTAATACGTCTTTGCTGATGAGCCCCACATGCAAACCGCCACCCGCTGTCCCCTTCCTGAAGGACAGTGCTGCCCCCCCGTGATGATGCAGGACGTCCATTTACTCGCAGGACGCGTCCAAATTGAAAAATTCTGGAATGACCTGATGCTCCAGCCAGGAGAAAGAGAACAGAAATAAATCTGTCTGTGGCCTGTGCTTGTCTGCAATTGGCCCAAATGTACAGAAGAAAGATTTGGTTCCTGATATGTTATGTAACATATGCTAAAGTCTCTGTAAAGGAAGTGTGGGCAGCGTGTAGCCCTGACGATTAGGGATCTGTGTTCATGTTTGGGAGATCATGGGTTCAAACCTTGTGATCCAGGGATGCTGCCTGATCCTTCTCTCCTGCTTTGGACAAAGAGATTTAAGATGTGACTCAAAAGCAGGAGGACATTAATAGATATTTCAGGTTGTTTATGCGGGCATGGGGGAGTGCGGTGTGGCTTGGTGGGCTAGGATACGGTTTCTCTGATCAGAAGGTGAATGCTTCGAATCCCGTGCTTGGCTGAGTGGGTTCATTGCTGCGCCCACGACCTTCACTTGTTCAGTGAACCATCTGACCCTCCTTTCTCAGGAAATTTACATCACTTTGGCAAAAAGCGTCGGCTAAATAAATAAAATGTAAATATAGCAGCATAAAATGTAGCTCCCCTGTAAAAAATTTGCATAATAAATGTTGTACAGCTATTTAAAAACAGATACATATTTAGTTAAAGAGCTAAATAAATACATGAATAAATGCAATATCAAATGTAAGATCTGCCAATCTCCTGATGGGTTTTACAGGTTGCTAAGCGGTTGAATTAGTGACCATCTTAAATGTTTGCCTAAAAACAGAGTGTGATGTTCCTGCCAGAGGTTCTCTTTTGGGCTGGCTTCCCTCCACCTCCCTCATCCTTAGGGAGGGGTCCCCTTTGAACGCTGGAAATGTGAAGCCCTTCGCTTGAGCTCAGTTTGCAGTTACAGGTCGCTGTCGGGGCAGGAAGGGCGGTACAGCCCCGTGTCCCGCCAGAAGATCCGGAAAGAGCTCGCGGGGCGGCACAGCCCCGCGTCCCGCCAGAGGATCCGGAAAGAGCTCGCGGGGCGGCACAGCCCCGCGTCCCACCAGAAGATCTGTAAAGAGCTCGCAGGGTGGCACAGTCCCCCAGAGAAGCACCAGCCGGAAATAGCCAGACCAACCACCATGTCTGAAAAACGAGCCTCGCATCACCGGGGCTACCAGAGGGGAGCCAGTTCCGAGCGGGGTGGGCATGGTCTGGTGGCTACCCCCACGCCCACTTAGGGCAATAGGCACTGCTCCAGCTAGGAGGGGCTCTTATGGACATGCAGGGGTGTTAATGAGAACTCCCTGCCATGGAGCTTCCATTCTGATTAAAAGCCGTCCCCCACCTTCCTCTAGGGCTGCCCCCCCCCACCCCCAAAACACTTAGTGAGTCACAGGCCTGCCCAGACGGTGCAGACTAACCATCCTGGCAGTACTGAACCTCAAAACCTTAAAATCGGTTATACGGCCCCTTTGCATGGAACAGGGAGGCAGTGCAGACCGGGACGCCTCACCAAAGCGTGATTGCATATTCTCGTTGCATTTGGTGGGTGGCTTGTTTTCCCTCATCAGTAGTATCACATCTAGAAGGTCAAATGGCATAAGATGTCACAGTCTGAAGCCCTGTGCACACCGTGATGCAGCAGAGTGTCGCCTCAAACTGTGGAGACCAGGACAGCTTGTTAGAAAAAGCACATTACTCTAAATTTCACTTTCCTCTTGATGGATTCCTCTGCAGGAACACATCTGTGTGCACTAATAACCATGACTGCGGCTCAGACTTTGACGTACACCCTAAATGTCTGTGTGCACTAATAACCCTGACTGCGGCTCAGACTTTGACGTATACCCTATATGTCTGTGTGCACTAATGACCCTGACTGCGGCTCAGACTTTGACGTATACCCTATATGTCTGTGTGCACTAATGACCCTGACTGCGGCTCAGACTTTGACGTATACCCTACATGTCTGTGTGCACTATGGACCCTGACTGCGGCTCAGACTTTGACGTATACCCTAAGTGTCTGTGTGCACTAATGACCCTGACTGCGGCTCAGACTTTGGCGTATACCATGTATGTCTGTGTGCACTATGGACCCTGACTGCGGCTCAGACATTGGCATATACCATGTATGTCTGTGTGCACTAATGACCCTGACTGCGGCTCAGACTTGTACCGTATATGTCTGGGTCTTTTGTAATAATGCAGCGACACATGGCTTTGGTCCGTCTCCTGTGATTTGCGGGAGCAGTTGGTTGGGGGTGTCTACTGAGTGATTGGCTCTTTTTCTCAGCCTAAATCAATATGCCACCATGCTGAAGCCCCCCCAAGGGAAAGGAGCCCTGTACCCTTATAGACGGGCTTCCCTGGAGGGTGTTCTAAATCGGGCACCCTCAGGAACCCTGGTGAAGGTTCTTCTCCATTGTAACATCTGCTACGGCGTGTGTGTTTATGCCAGTTTGTGCGTGCACGTGTCTGTGCGCATCAGCTGCAGAAGGAGCCCTTGGGGCTTCCGCATTGTGAACGGAACTTTCTCTTTCCCGGGAGGAGGAGCACAGGTGTCTTTCATGGATCAGGGCCGTCCGTGGAGCTGCTGGGACACTGGCAGGATAATACTGCAAGATATCCAAAGTTAGTGAAGAGTACAAGCATCCTAGTTCAACAACAATAACAACAATAATTAAAATAATATGAATAATAATACTACTAATGATAATTACTGCTACCATTTATGTTGTAAATTAAAGCTCGGGGGAGGGCTTGGCAAAATATGCATATTATGGGATGGCATTTCATGGCTCTGGGATGGACGAGACTGCGACTCCTGAATATGGGCCGCTGCTGGGAATCTGCTGCGTGTTGCTTACCTCATGAGATCACACTGCGCTAATTAGTCTCTTTCATCTTCAGCGCTGGAGAGCAGCAGGGAGCGCATGAGCAGAGCCGCGGGCAAAGCTTCGCAACCCAGCCGCCTCGCCTCAATCCGCCGCTCTCTCTCGAGCCTCACGGCCCAGACACACAAAGAAAGGCATGGGCAGGGTGGTGGCCGCATCCCGGCTGACGGGCAGGCTCAGCAATGGTGCTAGTGTTTATGCGCCTCAATAGGTCTTTCTTCCTGTGAAACAAAAGGCCTGTCTCTCTGCATTACAGCATCCTGTGTGTCTGATAGAGATCACACCTCGGGTATCTCTTGGCGACCTCTGCATGCAAATCAGCCCAAAAACAGGGCACCTCCTGGAATCCTAGTGTCTTTAAATCAAGTGTGATTGTCTGTCCTGCAATGGACTGGCATCCCGCCCGTAGTGTCCCTCTGACTTCATGGATAGGCTCTGGCCTCCCTGTCCTCCTGTACTTGCTAAGCAGTTATAGAAGATGGATGGATGGATGCTCCAGTCTGCATACCGTTTAGAAGTAGGTGAGGGAAATACCATCCTCTCAGAGCTATGTAACCCTCACCTGGATAAGATGATCCACATCATGAGGTTTCACTTCTCCACTGCGTTGGGCTTATCTAACTTTCCGCTTGAGGGGGGAGTTGAAGTGGGTGCTAGTGGAGAATGTCATGGTTACTTGGAGTCTTACTCCTCCTTAATATTCACACAGCAGACTGCAGGTACAGCTCTGCAGAGCTTCTCTGACTCTACGATCATGTGATATATCAGCAAAGGAGGAATGCAGCGATCTGGAGTCTCATTGGGGGGGGATAAGACGACCCGTCAGCAGCTCCATGTTGGAAAGATGAAGGGCTGGTGGTGGATGCCAGGCGGAGCAGGGAGTTGCTGACCACGGCCGGCACCCCAAGGGAGGGTGTAGAGATGGTGCAGGGCTGTAAGCCTCGTGTGTGGTGTGATCACACGCAGGGAGTCGCTGACCACGGCCGGCACCCCAAGGGAGGGTGTAGAGATGGTGCAGGGCTGTAAGCCGCGTGTGTGGTGTGATCGCACGCAGGGAGTCGCTGACCACGGCCGGCACCCCAAGGGAGGGTGTAGAGATGGTGCAGGGCTGTAAGCCGTGTGTGTGGTGTGATCACACGCAGGAAGTCTACACAGAAAGTGCAGAGTGGGCAACATGCTGCCGCGCCTTGTAGTGGTTCATCATGGGGGCTGTATCAAGGTGGAGGGGGCTGGCTGGCTGACGAAGGCTAGCTGTAGTGTACGGCTGAGTCTAGACTCTTTGGAAGTACCTGAGGTACCTCCTTTCAGCAAAGGGCAGCTGCAGGAGGGGTTTAAACCGTAGCCTCGGGGCTCCAAGATGCACAGCGGAGTGCTTCAGGTCTGCCTGTCTGCCTGTCTGTCTGCCTGTCTGCCTGCCTGCTTGCCTGTTTATCTATCTATCTATCTATCTTTCTGTCTTACATATCATTTGTGATATCTGCTGTTCTAATTAAACCAGTGACAGAGAAATTGGGTCAGAAATTTGAAAGTTAATTAGTTTAGCTTGGGGTGGCTCAGTGGGTGGCACTGGTGATTCTTGCCTCCAGGGTTATGGGTTCAGATCTTACCCCAATTGTGTGTGTGTGTGTGTGTGTGTGTGTGTGTGTGTGTGTGTGTCCCTCTTATGTGGGTTTCTGCCCACTTTCTAAAGGCTTGCAGTTAGGTGAATTGATGACCATGGTTTTCCCCTGATATTAAACTGTCTGATTAGCGTCCCTTAGTAATCTGGCATCCCTTTCTGAGTGTTCCCCCACCTTGTCCCCTATGCTGCCGGGCATAGGCTCCAGCCCCCCCCCCCCATCTTCCTGTACTAGATAAGTAGTTTGAAGATGAATGGATGGATTATTTTGTCTTATTTGACTGGATTATTGTGCATCTTGCATTTGAGCATGTTACACTGGGGATCGCTCATCTGATTTAATGCAAATGCAGACGGGATGCCTTGAGGTGTCCTTCCGCGTTCACTCACAGTCTTTGTGTACGTACTGTGGTGAATTTCAGTGAGACAGACAGGGCTGATGAGCGGCACAGTGCGTAAGCCCTGTGCTGCCTCATCTCGCCCTGCAGAGGCTGCTGGCGCCACAGTGCGTAAGCCCTGTGCTGCCTCATCTCGCCCAGCAGAGGCTGCTGTGTCCCAGGGCTCCTGAGAAGGAGGTCAGTAGATTTAAATGGCCTCAAATATTTATGACACAAGCAGTATTCTGCATCCACAGGCAACGCAGCGGCGCCACATGGTGGACACACAGCCACACAGCAGAACCAGGCTGTTACTGCAAACACAATCTAAACAGCTGCAGTGCTGTGATCACGAAATGTAATACAAGCTTTTGTTTGTCTTAAATTCCATGCATTTCTCAGGGATGCATTAAATGCGAGGTCATGCTGCATTTTCACACACAAATCCCTCTATAAGCCCCATGTATAATAGGTATATTCTGCATAACGGACTTTGAGGGATTGGTTTACAAACATTTACATGTTATTTAGCAAACCCTTTTATCTACAGGCTCAGTCAGTGCTTGTGGGTTAAGGGTCTTTCTCTGGGATTTAAACCAGCGACCTTGCGGTCTCAGTCACAACGGCCTAACCCGCGGAGGCCCACACTGTCACTGCTTTATAAACATGGTAAACTGTGTCCGGATGGTGCTGAGCATGTCTGTAAAATGCTCCTTTCTCAGGAGGCCAGCAGGGGGCAGACCTGGTGCACGGACACCCATCAGGCTGACTTTGTGTTTTTTGTGCTTTTTCTGTTCCCCCTCTATGCTTCCTGCACATCTTCCCTTCAGTCGGGCCGGCTGGACCCCCACTACCCCAAGGTGTGCGGTCACCAGGGCAACGTACTGGACATCAAATGGAACCCCTTCATTGAAAACATCATCGCCTCCTGCTCCGAGGACTCCTCTGTGAGTCTCTAGTGCGTTTGATAGCGGTGCCTGTCGCTGGGCGTTTTGCTTTTAGATTGACCAGGCCTGTTATTAAGGTGATTTGCTCTTTTCTACCACTGCCGGTTTAATCAGACATGTTTTAATTTTGCCACAGATATGATTTTACAATGTGATTTCAATGGTACAGCGAGGGTACAGCCATCAGATCTGTAGTTCAGTATTGCACTTCTCTGTAGCCATTTACGTATGACACTGGCTGTCCCGTATGACCTGTAGCTGATGCCTTATGACTAAAAACTGCAGGCGTTCCATGTGGAGGACCTCGACATCCTGCTACCACTGTAGAAGTGGCTTTTAGGAGATTTATCAGTGTCCTCTGTCCTGCTCAGCCTAAGGCTGTTTCACAGCTAACGGTGCACTATAAACTGAATGGAATAATGTTTTTACTTCTGGGGTAGGACTTTTCATTCAACAGCATTTTGTTGGATTTTGACCTCAAAATAGATACAATAAATGCCGAAATTATAAATACACTGCAGACAGACCCGGGGGCTAAGAACATGGCCACTTACGGACAGCTCATACTTAACGAACGGACTGCCATTAAGCCTGTTATATTAAAAATTCGCCTTCATACTATGGTTCGTAATAACGAATGCGCGCACTACTTTGTGACACTCGTGAAAACATTGCATGGCTTTAGCGATTTGTCGGCCAGAGTTACAGTACAGTACCGCATGGAGTCTTATTATCGCTGTATTATTACTACTACTATTCCGTGTTGTATTCTTACTGTTCCGACTTACCTACAAATTCAGCTTAAAGACAGACTTAGGGAATGGATCTCATTTGTAACCAGGGTGCTGCCTGTGTTTAGCTGTAAAAGTAACAAACAGCTGAGGCCATAAGGTGCACTTATCTCAGCTGGGGGTGAGTGCGGGCACCTGTGCTTCCCAGGTGCGGATCTGGGAGATCCCGGAGGGAGGGCTGAAGCGGAACATGACGGAGGCCGTGTTGGAGCTGTATGGACACAGCCGCAGGGTGGGGCTCATTGAGTGGCATCCCACCACCAGCGGCATCCTCTTCAGCGCCGGCTATGACTATAAGGTAGTGCGGGGGGGGGGTGGCTCCGCCAATGTCACCCAAGGCTTTGGGTGTTCCACTAGCTTCCCATGCCCACGGGAGTCCCCCCTGTTCCCCACCCTCCCCCTGCCTCAGATTCTGATCTGGAACCTGGAGATCGGCGAGCCCGTGAAGATGATCGACTGCCACACAGACGTCGTCCTCTGCATGTCCTTCAACACGGACGGCAGCCTGGTGGCCACCAGCTGCAAGGACAAGAAGCTGCGTGTCATTGAGCCGCGGTCTGGGCGGGTGCTGCAGGTGGGCTGCAGGGTCACATGACCGTCTAATGAGTCATATTCATGACTCCCCCTCATATTCACATGCATGTGCACACACACACACACACAAACAGGTTGGTAATTATATCGTTGTGGGGGAAAAGTCTAATGCCAGCCTGACGACCTTACCCCCTACCCAGCCCTAACCTTAACCATAAGTAACCAAACAAAACACAAGACCTTTGGCATTGTTAGTCTTTTGATTGCATTCATAGAAAAATGGCCCTCACAACATCAATAAAACAGGATTTTATTACATTGTGGGGAACATGGGGAACATTTGGTAACACATGTAATATAAACATAATCCAGACACACACACACACAAACTTACTCTAGATGTATATCAGTGCAGATGACATTAGCATAATTAAGAATGTATGTTAGTATTATTGATAGCAAAATTAATAAAAAACAGTTTTAAAATGAACACAGAAAGCAATCAAAAAGACAAAAAACTAAATTAATAATGCAAACCTGTATAAATTATCTTTAGTGTTTGCTTTTCTGTCTGGGGTCTTGGTCACAGCAACCTTGTGCAAATGAACTGAACACACTGGAAATGTGTATTAGATTAAAAATGTACTGCATGATACGTCAGACATGGATAAATCACAATCAAGTTAAAATACCAACATTAAATAATACAAAATATTACAAATTACCAAAAATTACAAATGGCTCTAATAATACAAAAACTCTATATAAAAACAATATACAAATAACCTAATATATTACAGAAAAGGTAACTATAGATAGAGTTGAATTGAGGTGTATACTTGTAGTGCAGTGTATACTTGTGCTTAGATGGAGGAGTTGAACAGAGAGATGAATTATTTCCTGTGCCGTTCAGCGGAGCACTTGGGTAATCTTAATCTCTCACTGAACATGCTCCTGTGACTGGTCAGCACGTCATGGAGTGGGTGTCAGATGTTGTCCAGCATTGTCCTTAACTTTGTCCCGCCTCTCCAACACCACCTTAAGAGAGTTCAGTTCCATCCCCACAATGTTACTGACCTTGCGAATCAGTTTGTTGAGTCTGTTGGCATCCGCTACCCTCAGCCTGCTGCCCCAGCATGCAACAGCATAGAGTATGGCACTGGCCACAAGGGACACATACAAAATCCTGAGCATTGTCTCACAGATGTTAAAAGACCTAGAAAATAGAGGCCCTTTTTGTACAGTGACGTGTTGTTAACCCAATGTGTCCTCCGAGGTATTTCAATAAATAAATATAATAGTAAAATTAGAACTAATTTCATGGTGGAAAAAAGGGGTCCAAAAGCTCAAATTCCAATAAAAATGTTGTGATACTGAAACTGAAATTTAAACAATTCTAAACAGAATATAAATAAAAGCTGAGTAAAACATGAAAGCTGAAATAAGGCAGCCAGCTCCCTGCGTTTTATAACACCCTCCCCTCCCCCCCCGAAACACAAAAGCACACGGCCCTGAACAGCACTTAAATCTCACTTCAAAGGACCTCCTTCCAAACACAGAAGCTTGAATTAATCTGCTTGTCTACAGCTGCATTAACGCTGGATCCTCTTACCTCTGTCTGCATGACCCCTCCCCACATGTTCGTGCAGCTAGGTGACCTGGTTAACTAGGAGGCCAGTCGTCACCCGAGTCGTTGTGTAACCTGATGATGCTGAGTTTGCATTTTCTTGTTGTTCTTATAATCTTTTTTATCAGACGATGTAGCTTGAATAGCTACAGAAAAAAAAATCTGGCATTAGGCTGATAGGGAAAGCTGTAAGCCAAACGGAGTGGATGTGGATGAAGGTGTGTGTGAGGCTGTCACTGGTAAACACCTAGCCAGGACATGGCATCCATTTGGGTCCATAACTCCATGTCAGTCAGGATCAGACATTTAAATCATACATTACCTGGTTTCTAATTGTCTCAGAAAGACAAAGAAATGATAAAGACAGTGTTAATGGTCTATTAAGCACTGATCTAGGATAGGGTTACAGTGATCCCAGTGCCAGTCGATCACAGAGTACGAAGCTGGGGTACACCCTGGAGAGGGTGCCAGTCTATCACAGGGTACGAGGCTGGAGTACGCCCTGGAGAGGGTGCCAGTCTATCACAGGGTACGAGGCTGGGGTACACCCTGGACGGGGTGCCAGTCTATCACAGGGTACGAGGCTGGGGTACGCCCTGGAGCGGGTGCCAGTCCATCACAGGGTACGAGGCTGGGGTACACCCTGAAGGGGGTGCCAGTCCATCACAGGGTACGAGGCTGGGGTACACCCTGGAGAGGGTGTGACAGTCCATCACAGGGTATGAGGCTGGGGTACACCCTGGAGAGGGTGCCAGTCCATCACAGGGTACGAGGCTGGGGTACAACCTGGAGAGGGTGTGACAGTCCATCACAGGGTATGAGGCTGGGGTACACCCTGGACAGGGTGCCAGTCCATCACAGGGTACGAGGCTGGGGTACACCCTGGACAGGGTGCCAGTCTGTCACAAGGTACATAATCCAGACACACACATACACACACCAGTGGTGCTGCCTGCTGAGCCACCACACCTCCCATAATGTCCCATCCATCCATCCATCCATCCACCTATCCATCCATCCACCCATCCATCCATCCATCCATCCATGCATTCATCCAGTCATCCATCCAGCCATCCATCCATCCATCCATCCATCCACCCATCCATCCGTCCATCCATCCATCCACATGCTTATCCTTTACATGCATGTTTTCTCTTTTTCAGGAGGCAAACTGCAAGAACCACAAGGTGAACAGAGTTGTGTTCCTGGGCAACATGAAACGGCTCCTGACCACAGGTGTGTCCCGCTGGAACACAAGACAGGTGGCCCTGTGGGACCAGGTGAGTGCCCCCCCCCCCCCCATGTCCCCAAGAGTGGGGCGTAGCTCGGACACTGAGCCGTGTACTGATCGCTCGTCTCTCGGGGCAGGAGGACCTGTCCATGCCCATCATCGAGGAGGAGATAGATGGCCTTTCCGGACTTCTCTTCCCCTTCTACGATCCTGACACACACATGCTCTACCTGGCCGGCAAGGTTAGCCCCGCCCATCACTCACTCAAAAAAAACCTGACTTTCTAATTAAATGCTCATTAATTCTGATTAATCCCCTCTGGGCTCACAAAAAAAATCTAATTTCACATAAAAATTTAAAAGGATTAAATTGATTTCTGGTGAGGGTGTAAGTGCAGTGGGGTGGGGGGGGGTTATTGCAACTAGTGTGTGGGGCTGCATCGTGGGTAGTGTGTGGGGGGCCACAGCGAGCGTGTGGAAATGGAGAAGGTGGACAGGGCTTCCAATGGGGGCTCTGCTGCATGACACTGCAGGTGTGTGTGTGTGTGTGTAGGGTATTCATCAATGGGTGTACTGGCTTCTTCACAGGGAGACGGGAACATTCGATACTATGAGATAAGCACTGAAAAGCCCTACCTCCATTATCTCATGGAGTTCCGGTCACCGGCGCCACAGAAAGGCCTTGGTAAGAGAGCCAGCATTTTCTACACCAGCAGTTGGGCTCCTTTCATTTTCCAAACCCTTTGCACCTAAACAAGCCAGCAAAGAATAAACACCAATGTAAAAAACCCATCTGCCACAACCACCTACCCAGCACATGGTGAAAGGGGCAAGAGGCAGGGGCACGTCAGGTAACAGGGCAAGAGGCAGGGACACGTCGGGTAACAGAGCGAGAGGCAGGGACACTTCGGTTAACAGGGCGAGAGGCAGGGACACGTCGGGTAACGGCAAGAGGCAGGGGCACGTCGGGTAACAGAGCGAGAGGCAGGGGCACGTCGGGTAACAGAGCGAGAGGCAGGGGCACGTCGGGTAACAGGGCAAGAGGCAGGGACACGTCGGGTAACAGAGCGAGAGGCAGGGACACGTCGGGTCACAGGGCAAGAGGCAGGGACACGTCGGGTCACAGAGCGAGAGGCAGGG
>JAODKC010000009.1:1370723-1389476 GCA_026777985.1 Mormyrops attenuatus
CCCCCCCCCCCCCCCCCCCCCCCCCCCCCCCCCCCCCCCCCCCCCCCCCCCCGCCCCCCCCCCCCCCCCCCCCCCAACAGGTAGACAATACAGCGCTGATCAGCATGACCCAGGGCACTCCGCCGAACCGTCAAGGGGGACCGCGCGTTACAGCATTACGCTGCCTGTTGTCTTTAATCTGAGCCCAGTGCAAGTAAATACTGCTGCAGCACTGCTACTGCCTGCACAATTTCGTCACCGAGACGCCTAAAAATAACTCATGATTCCAAAGGGTTTTTGATATTTGTTTTTATACCGTGGTCTGGCTTTCGAGAAAAAAAAGGCAACCGGGACAAATTTTAATAGAAGTGTGAGCGACCTGCGCCACGTGCGGGATGCAGCGCGAGAGGCGCGTTTCACAGCTAATGTCAGCTAAACTGACCGTGTCCGTCACGGGCGGCTGTTTGGCCGCAATTTTAGCGAAATGTCGATTATTTGTGGGTCACACGTGATCTGCAAAGTGACCCACCAATGTTACCGAGAAGCGTCGCCGAACTTGTAACACAGACACACATATTTACTTAAAAAAATATTTGGTGGCTGATACACAAAAAAAGCCTCCTGATAAACTTGAAATGTAGCAACATTGCAACTATATAGTGTTTTGCAAGGCTCGATTTCCTTAAAAAAAAAAAAAAAAAAAAAAGCAGCCCTTTATAAAACACACCTGGGTGAAATCACAAATAGATATATTAATAGAACTGTTATGGGAATTTCATTCTGGAAGCTTTCCTCCAAAAAAAAAAAAACCCAACATAAAAATGAGTCGTCCAGCGCCGCGGCCTCATAAGCTAAGCTAAGCACAGCGCCGTCTAAGTTAGTTTCCTTGCACGTCAGCCAGCCCTCGGCACATACCGCATTCATACGGGCGTCGACATCACCACAACCCTTTATCAACCCCGCGGAAACCCAGTAAACACGTTTGATTGACAGCGCGCTACGCCAATCGAAGCCGCGCCTGCGCCGCCGCTACCGCCTTACACAATTCAAACCAACCAATAAAAACACCAGAACAACAGCTTTCGCCCCCATTCGCCGCCGAACCCGCATTCCAACAGTTGAATAAAAAGAGCAACGCAGAAAAAAACACATGGTCACCTGACTTCTTATCCGCCATCTTGTCCGCAGTATATTTCAGTTTTAGAACAATAAAACAACATTTAATTTAAATGAACTATACAAAAGAAATGAATTAACATTACCTATCATTCGGGTCATTTCAGTGTGGAGCTCCGCTGCCGCTTTTAAAGGCACGGAAAGTGAGAAGACCAACTGCGTGGCACTAAACTGTTTTCACAAATGCACCGACTGGAAAGAACGCATTGCAATTGTGCCCCTCTCGGTTTTATAATTGTCACATAAATTCTGTATTAACCTCGTGACATTTTAGCAGCTGCTGCAAAATTTAGTCTTCGTCTGTCGCCGAGGACAGTATCCAGTCCCCGTCTGCAAGTTAATTTGGAGCCATTTTGGTCCCCTTGCGCAGCGAGCACCATTTTCCCGTTAGGTGTGTCTCACGGGCTGCCCAGCACCGTTGCTGCTGCTGTGAACTGCTGGCTGCGTGCGCTGAGTGCGCAACTCTAAATAATGTACACCGAGAAGCCGAAATGTGGCGCGCCACCATACGTCTCTCTCCTCTCCCTTGTAATCCCTCTCTCTCCTCCGCCCTCTCTGCGTTTAAAAACGGATTGAAAAAGAAACGCATTTGCGCGAGTCCATCGCCGAGTCCGATAAAACGAGAGAAAGTGGACAGTGTGCACAAATTTTGTATTATGTAACTGGAAGGCTATTTTCTGTCGGATAATTATTTCTCTTCAATATGCACGTTGTTACCGTTTCAGTGTAATAAGATAAAGCATAAAAATATATTCCATACAAAATATCTGAGAAATCAGTTTTCCACATTTGAATATTACGTCGTTACAGCAACTTTAAAAAGGCGTTGTAATGATACATATTATGTTTACTATAACCACTAGTTACAGAAAATAGTGCTTTTTCCTCCTTCCAGTGCTGTTTTACAAAGTATCACGTTAGCATTTCTTTTCTTGAACAAGTCGAAATTTACAAGATATGCATAAGATATTCCAAGATACTTTCAAGATATTAGTAATGATCGTAACAGTAATGATAATGTTTTTTTAAAAATGCTTAATTCGTGATAAATCGTTTACGTGCGCAATGTAAAAATTAGTAAGCATGGTAGAGTACCACGCAATACACTGAAATTTGTTACGGCGTAACATCACCATCTAGTGGCCGAGTTCTTCATTCAAATTTATTTTAGGTTACTGTAAAATCTAACAGCGCATATGCGATGGAACTGTTCTTCGGTAAAAAGCGTACTTCATAATTACGTAATTTCAGTTTTTAATTTTCATGTATCTCCCAAGCAAAGCATCTGGTTGATTACCGGAGCTGTTCAAAGCGCATTCCACTGGGGCAGACTCAGGACAAGCTGAAGGGATAATATCCCCCAGCTGGTTTGGAAATGCCTGGAGATTCTCAGAAGGAGCGAGTCTGTGGCCTTGGGAATACGATTTCGATCCGAACTATTCACTGTCTTGCACAGAAACCCTCAATAGGAAAGGCAGTCTGAAGATGGATACAACTATATATTAATATCATATATCAAATTAAGCCCATAATGAGGTATTGTAGGCTGCTCGCTGTAAGACTATCGATAAATGTCCACACAGTGAATGAATTTGACTTAAAGAAACCCTGTCGCAAAAACAAACAGAATAATTTCAGCATTCATTATTCCAAATTCAGTAATCCAAGTGCATTTATTTGATGTCATTAACTGAGAATGAAATCTACAAGGCATTAGAACATTTTATTTAATAATCTCTTAAATCTGTGACTATATGCACCCTCCTTGACATATTGATCTGGTTTTATTGTAACTATATATAACTATATAACTGTAACTCCAGTTTTCAAATGTGTAACAATCCATTAAATATTCCACACACAATAGTGATCCGCAGTGGCATCCAGATGTTCTAGTGTAAGGTCGGGTTACAGGATATGGTGTCTTGACAGCTACTTATGAATATTACATCTCTGTTAGTTCTGCTGTATGTATTTATCTTGAATGTTAAGACACCCCTGAATTACATAATTGGTGAAACCAAAATGTAGTTCCAAATGTAAATACAACAAGCAATTCTTCTGATAGTGACAAATTAATCTTTGATTTAAAAAAAACAATTCCGTGGCTATACAAATATTATTTGCCATTACACTTTTCCCTGCTATCTATCCACCTGTCTTCAAATTGCTTATCCAGAACAGGGTTACACAGCTACATGTTACATTTTATTTAGATAAAATACTGAATCACATAGGGTTTTCTTACTGATAAACGGATGCTGTATTATAGAAATGACCCCCCCCCCCAAATGATTACACACTACACAGGAGTTCTGTTTTTATTCCCGTTTTAAGGATTCGTTCCTCCAATTTAGAACTCGTTATCAACATCCTTTAGCGGCAACTGCAGGATTGAGTCTAGCTGAATAAATCTCTACCAGTTTGTTTAAACAACATTCTTCTGTGACTTTATAGTGATCATTGAGAATACTAATTAATTCAATTTTGACTCAAAGTTACAGAACAATAGTACAAGAAAAAAACTTCAGGGGGTACTTTTTATGGGCACCGTATGATGGACACCAGATCCTAACCCTTCCTGTTTTGTTTCCGCCATGTGCGCTGTGTGTGTTTCTCTTCTCAGCAGGTCTCGCTATCGATTTGAATTTGGACTTTCGGGATACACTGATTTGGATTTCTGTTTTTAAATAAACGCTGATTCAGCCTTTCTGATGTGTCATTCAGCACAAGTTCTCTATCAGCAGTTCCCATCAACCTGTACCGTATTCGTCAGATAACGTTACTTGTACTCCGTGCGCATGTGCGTCACGAGCCCTCAAATATGACCTATCGATGAAATGTTGTTTCTTTACATTCTGATAATATCCGTTTTAAAATAATGCAACAAAAATGCAGTTACTCCCTATTTTCTCCAGTAAGAATCCAGACTTCAGTTTTGATAATTTGTGTCTTTTCAAAATGATCATACTGCAGAGTATGATAGCGTATCTGTAGCGATAAACACCCCCATTAGTTAGTTTTTTTTTTTTAGCCCAATCTGAATTTCCGGCCGTGGAGCTCCCTAACTTGCAAAGGCAGTCTCTGCACATTGTGCATTCCGTACCGAAAATCATGTACCGAACGGTAGTAGTTCACTTACCTTATTGGTGAACGTACTGAACGCTATATAATTAAACGAATCAGAGCAATGACCGAGATCATTTGGTTCATTTAAAAGATTGTTTCAAAAAGATACACGAAAGGACATAAATCTAGTGCTAAGTCCAATACTGTAGAAAATTAGGCTGTGTGATGACATACCATACAGAACATTTTCTGGAGACAAACAGCTGTCGGGGTTGATAGTCGTCCTTCCCTGCCCTACGTGTGCTGTCCCTTTTTGGCCAGCAGGTGTCGCTGGTCACCCAGCTTCCCCCTCTGTCTTATAGCCCTGGCCCTAGTGTGTTCCCCTGCTCCCTAGGCCACCGCGTAGCTTGATTGATTGGTTCTGAGGCACCTTTGGTCAAGTATGTGAGGCTTGCCAGTCTCTCACCTTTCAGTTTGTTTATATTTCTTTTTATTTTTCTTTAGTGTTTGGTTTTCTATGTCTGTTATAGTTTATCCTTGTGTTCCTGTTTTGCTTTACTCTGCATGTGCCCTGTTTCGGTTCTCCTTGTTCCCAGTCTTCCCTAGTGTTAGCCCTCAGTGTTGCCAATGTTTCTTAGTTCCTGTGTTTGTTAATTGTATTTATTCCACCTGTTGCTTGTTGTCCTGCTCCTTTGTTGATTGGCTGATGTTGGCGATGGTCTACACCTGCCCTTTGTTAGACCTCATCCTCCATGTCTTTAAGTGCCTGTCCTCTTTCTCTTCCTTAGTGACTCATTGGCATGTTTGCAGCTGACTTTCCTTCTGGTCACTTTTAGTTTGTTCTTTCTTTCTCCTGTTAGTTCTGACTCCTGGTGATCCCTTTCTTTTGTAGTCTTCCCTGATGTGTTCATATTTATTAATAAACCCCTGTTGTCCTTTTTCTACTGCCTTCGCCACGTCCTGCTGTAACAGATGCCGTTCTTAGAGCTTCACAAACGTAAGACTGACATTAACCTATGTTTTCTCGTGATCTTAGAAGACAGAGACATCAGTCATGAATTATATGCATCATGTTATTTCACATGTAGGACAGTAAAATGTTCATTGATCATCATGTAATATCAATGCATGCAGAACCTTATTATGTTCCCAAAAAATGTCAATTTTATTAGTTCAAAAAGCAAAAGTGTTATGTGTCTTATGTGTTGTGGTTATTTAGTCTGAACTAATACATAGCAAGCAAAGTAACTTTAAAAAAAAAAACCTGTTCAGATTTACTTATATAAATTGGAAACATTTGCATGTATGACCTTAAAATATGGGGTATTTTGAACAACAGATGGCATTTCACAGCAAAACAGATTACAACAGAGGCATTAAATGCAATGTGTAACATTTAATCACATGATATTTAAGGTAAAAACATAAAGATATCCATAAAAATAGATCTGATTCAGTGTGAAATGTAATTTACATATATCCTGTAAGTGTTATTACGGTTGCCAAGGATGAGCCTTATTGCAGGTAGATACAGGGGGATGTCAGACACAGCTGCTACCACCTGAGGGTCGACTGTCTTTCTGTCTCCCTGCCCAGCTGATTTCTCATCCACATCCTCACACACACAGAACCGACTAAAAACCACCGCAGACATGTTTATATGTTAATATCAGGGAATGCATGAACCATGCGCTAAGAACAGGTGACACAGTACCACCGAATGGAGGTAAGGTATTAAATCATTACTGGCATTATTTTTCCAGTTATTTGTGTCTTACCAGTGTAGACTAGTCATCGTCATTGTAGTAGGTTCAGCATGATCAGTCATGTAATACTAAATTTGGTCTTATGCCCCATAGGGCTTTAGAAGTCAGATGATGAGTGGTAGGTTTAGGTGAGGAAGAGGTCGTCGTTTTTGTGGCTTCACTGTGTCGTGGCCTTGCTGCATACAGGAAGGTGTCACTGGACAAATGAAATGTTACACTGGAGCTGGAAAGGTGACCATCAAGGGGTATAGAGAGTGTGGGAAATAACTTGTGGTGTGAGAGCATTTGATTGTTCCGGAAGGGAAAAATATAAAGGAAAACATAAAGGCCAAGCTTTCAAGACAAGGTAAATATTTCTTTAAATATTGTCTCATATCTGTATGGTTTTACAAAAATAAAGAGTTTTTGTTACCAGCTGTAATATCACAAATATGTATTGTTTTCAGATGGTATTTACAGTTATAAGAAAATGTGTTTATGTATATATAATATACATATTTATAATACACACATTTATGTATATATAATATGCATATTTATAATATACACATTTATGTATATATAATATGCAGATTTATAATACACACATTTATGTATATATAATATGCAGATTTATAATACACACATTTATGTATATATACATCTCCTATGCACACCTCAATCTGTTCATTTTCCAACTTTCCTTCTGGTTGCAGTGTATAAATTGTATATAATATATTTTTCAGGACCTTTTAATAAAACAGCCTTTTATTTGTTGGTTTGTTTTGAAAATTTTTGAACTTAATGAATGCATGAATATGGTTAATGTGTACGTGTCAGAAAGGGCCTTTTTATCACCCACAGTATTATACAGTATTATAATTGTGTGTGTTAAATCTAATCAAAAGGCTCGAGTAAACCATTTAGGCGTTTAATGGACTAGATTAATTAGGGGAAGCAAATGATTTGTGACACAGTGTGCTCTTGCTGCTTCTGACATCTCCATGGTAACATTAGAAATACTTCGCTGTTGTGACAGTCCCGCATCTGAGGGCTATTGTTGTAGACCTGAGTATTTCAGGTGTTTGTGATAGCTTCAGAATTCAAACGCATAAAGCTATGTGTGATCCAAATACCCAAAAAATGCATCCCTACATTTATTAATATGTTTTAGGTTTTAAAAATGAAAAATTAAGCCAATAAAGTTCTGTAAGTCAATAAATGTTTCTGATTTTGTACCAGTCATTAAAAATATATAACTTTCTCTACAGCAAAATATGACTAAATAATGATAGTCAAATGACTTTTTTGAAACAAAAAAAAGTATGACTATTATGCAGACATAAAAGGTGTGCAGTTTTTGAAGATTATTTCTTCTTAACTTGTAAAATATATATTAAAAAGATTATTAGTAGGATAATGAGCATTTATTTGTAGTTATAAATGAACATGTAAAAAATCCAATGTGTTCATATCACTCTGAGCGTATTATGCTGGGATTATGTAAAGTTTTATAAAGGCAAAAATAGACCTTGTATGTATGTCAGTGAAGAAAAACAATTATTTTTAAAAAACTTATGAGGAAAAAATATTAACAAGTTGCACAGTGGAATGGCTCTTCCTAGGATGGTACAAATTCATCGCTTATCCTGGTCCCTAGCAGCGCAGGGCACAAGGCTGGGGAACTTCCTGGATGAGACAGCAGTCCATCATAGAAGACACTCACACAGACACACACACACACACACACACAAACCCCCGTTAGCCTAAATACCTGTCTTTAGACTGTAGAAGAAATCCCAACCAGCAGGGGAAGACCATACAAGCATCACACCCACAATACAAAGGTAGAATCCAGTGCCTCAGCACTGGCCGTGTGAGGCAGTGAGGTCCCCACTGAGTCACAGAGTGCTTTATGCTGCCGTTCTCTCTACTCCTACTTCTGACTACCCAGCATTCAGTCTGAGCATGTCCCATGTGCTTCTAGTGGGCAGAGCAATCTGCAGACCATTGCTTCCCTTTCTTTTATTGTTTTGTATGCTTGTTCTCCACATTGCACAAGTTTTCACCTGTTTTTACTGATGGTTATGTTATGGTAACTTTTCCGTAGATGACCCACATCTCACACTACTTCTACCCTCTGCTGCCTTGAGCAGGAATCTGTAAATTTATTTTCCTGAACTGGAATACCAGCTTTTCATAGCATGTCAGGAATTTCAGCACCATTCCATCCCCTCTCAAGGCCTTTTTGGTTCTCCGTACTTTGGCAAAAGCTGATACACACATGGAAGAAAATGGCAGAGAGCAGAGTTAGATTTAAACAGTCATACAGGCTTGGTTCACATCACATCCCAGGAATCACCGTCTGGTGTGAGAAATATGAGTCTTGATGAGGACACGCGCTGGCTGGAGTGGGTCACAAAGCAGTTCGAGACCATTGCTGGAGAAGATAAGGAAATTGACCTGGATGAGTTTAAAACAGCACTCAAAGTCAAGGAGGTGAGAGTTGGGATCCATTGCAACACCCATGATCCACTCCTTAGTGTTTAGTGTTTTATGAACCACTTGCATATTGTATGTTATCTGGTATATTTTTGGTATTCTCTAGTAGCTTAGCTTATAAATAGGACTGCTGTGTCTAAGAGGACGCTGAACATTCACTCCTTACACCTTATCCCATGCTGCATGATGTCATCCATGCTGCTCCAGTTTGGAAAAAGGAGGTCTTTCTGCTGCTTATTTGCAGTCCTTCTTCGCGGAGAGGTTCTTTGCCCTCTTTGATGCTGACGGCAGCTGCTCCATCAGCCTGGATGAGCTCTTGAAGGCCCTGCAGCTACTCATCCATGGAAGTGAGACGGACAAGCTTCGCTTCCTCTTCCAGGTGTATGACGTGGATGGTAAGGGCGCCCTGGGGATGCAAACCTGTGGGTCTGCGGTTAAGGCTCCACAAACATTATCTAACAAGCAAACTTTTTGGTAAATCAGTTGAAATATCAGCTGCGGTCATTTGTCCGCTACATTATTGGTGTCTGGCATACAGTACTATCAGGTGGAGTTAACACATTTCCCTGTAGGCAGTGGCTCCATTGATCCTGACGAGCTCCGCACTGTGCTCAAATCCTGCCTTCGTGAGAGCGCCATTTCCCTACCCGAAGAGAAGCTGGATGATCTGACCCTTGCCCTGTTTGAGTCGGCCGACAAGGACAGCAGTGGGTCCATCACCTTCGAGGAGCTGAAGGAAGAGCTGGAGAGCTTTCCAGAAGTTATGGAGAACCTCACCATCAGGTTGGACATTTGTAAACGAGTGTGGGTGCTCATATGAATATGTGTGCATGTGCAGCACCACCCAAATACATCTGAATAGTTCAATTCTAGTGTAATTTAACTGGAATCTGGAATGTTCTTCCAGAGTAATTCTCAGGCTGTTCTGCTTATCTGCCTTTCTACCTGCCTGGTGGTGATGATGTTGCCCACTAGTGCTGCTAACTGGCTGAAGCCACCAGAGATGGAGCAGAAGAAGCAGCAAACGCCTCGCTATCTCACCCCAGCGTACTGGCACAACAACAGCCGCAAGCTGCTCTTCCTGTTCGGCTACGTCTGCCTGAATGTGCTGTTGTTCACGCTGGCCGCGCTGCGCCATGCTCCCGGCGGGCCCTGCTTCTTGGTGGCCAAGGGCTGCGGCCAGTGCCTCAACTTCAACTGCACCTTTGTCATGGTGAGCACCACCTGCAGGTTCAGCATGTGGAATGCAGCAGCAGGTTTCATTAAAAGTCACTAATATGAAAGGCGTTAATAGTCAAGTGATTCACCACCTCTCAATTAACCATAGTGAGTAACTGTAGGTGTCCGCCTCGATGGACATTCTCATGTCCTTCTGCTTCCTGTGTGGTCTCACCATGACCTGTACTGGATAAGTGATATGGAAGATGGATGGATGGATGGATGGATGGATGGATGGATGGATGCAAGGAAGAATATATGGATGGAAGGATATTCTTTCATGTTCTATTTTCATCAGAAAGAACTCTTCCATTACCAGCACCTAGTAGCAGGTGAAAAATAATTAACGTCTGATTTACAGAATATTACTGGAAATACCTTCGCCACATGCCCTCTGTGATTATATATCTACTGAACTAAACTGTGCTTCATTACTCCTGTATCACCACGCAGGGAAACAGAGTAGAGAGAGGTATTGATAACCACTGTGAATCAGACTGGCCTCCAGCACAATACACTGTTCTACATTTAACAATCTTTTCAGTAACTGTTGGAGTGGGATTCACTGCATTTACTGTAATTGTTTTGCATTTTTGTTCAATAACAATCTCTAAACCTCCATTAGAATTTTATGTGTTCCTGTCATTTTCTCTTTGCAAATCATTACCAATTGCAAAGAAAATTAACCCACTAACTGGGGTGTAATTTAAAATGATTTGTTAGTGAATGTAATCTCTTTTATAAAACTACTTAGAAGGCAATATGATATAACCTTTATGACAATCTTGTGAATATACCTCAGTCACAGACTGCAAATTAAATGTGGAATGCTTTATGCATTATGATTAACAGCTGACCTCTTTGACAGGATAGCTGGCTATTTTAATAACAGATAATATGGAATTCTAAGAATGTTTTGTCATATAAATCCAGCCTCTGATTGCAGCTTTGAGCTAATGGTGCCAGTGTCCTATTATTGCATTTGCTACAATCCAGTGAATTGCAATTATTCATCATCGTACAAGAACCCAAACAGCTTGCAGCATTTTATAATGTGAGTGAATGATTTCTGTCCTCTACTGGGACCAGTGCTTTACATTTCCTGTGTTGCTAGATTTTCTGCATACTTCTCTCTTTTCATTGAATCACTAAGGAATTAATGTGAGGTCACGTTACGGTATGCGTCATTTTTAAGGCATCGGTGTCCTGGTCTTATAAGGCACCAATGGAAACTGGAAATAGGAGTCTTGACATAGACACTGTACGACTGTTGCTGTAAGGCATCATAAATAGCTGGGGCTCAGATGTGCAGTGTTCTCATTGTGCGATCTTGTCAGTTAGCTCTTTCCCACTTGTCAAACTCACTCGGACTGCACAGAGTGCAGTTTCACAATGATCACAGTGGACGTGGGGCCTGGAATCCATTTGGAGAATATGACAGCATTTTTGAGCTGCCAGTCTCAGGTTTTCTGTGGATGGTACACAAAAATGGAGAAAGGGAAAGATCTTCGGGAAAGATATGTCTCATCAAGGATCGGAGGATGAGTGAGCAATTTTATGGTGGTAGTTATGTGAACGGTTGCTAAATTGCCCGTAGGTGTGCATGTGTGAGTGCCTGGTGTGTGAGTGTGCCCTGCGATGGGCTGGCCCCCCGTCCTGGGTTGTTCCCCGCCTCGTGCCCATAGTTTCCGGGATAGGCTCCGGACTCCCCGCGACCCACTGGGATAAGCGGTTTGGACAATGGATGGATAGTTATGTGAACTCCTGTACTGCTGTCGTTGTGCTTGAATTAATACTGAATATTGAAACTGGACTGTTATGTCACACTGGCATTATGTAAAATCTACCCGGTTTCTTGGTGACTGTGTTTATTGAGGCCAAGTGCTACGTGTTCCAGCAAAGACTGTATGGCCTGGCTGTTCCTTATGGAGCCTGTTTGCCACAGCGTTGCCATGGCGACTGTGCGTGCAGGTGCTGATGTTGCGTCGCTGCCTCACCTGGCTCAGGGCTACCTGGGTGGTCCGGGTCTTGCCCCTAGACCAGAACATCCTGCTGCATCAGACTGTGGGCTACGTCATCCTGATCTTCAGCCTGGTTCACACGCTCGCACACCTCATGAACTTCGGTAATGGCTTTTCACACGTTCTCGATCAGATGGAAGGTGATGTTCGCTTACTTCTCTACACAACAGTACCAGCTTTGCTTGATAGTGTCACTTATTTGTCACCTTCATCTGATTTTCAACGTTTAATTGCAACACTCTATAGTCTCACCAGTAGTTATGTATCTATATATCTCTGTATTCTGTTACCTTAATATTAATGCTACTCCTAATTTGTAAGGCCAGTAGGCGATGTAATGGCTAAGCAAAGGGGCTCATATCATGAAGCTGTGGTACTTTTGAGAAATACCCTGAAGGCCAATATCCATCTATATAGCTGACTTAAAAAATTGGTCATTTTAGAGCATCAGGTAAGGAAAAACAATGTAAAACGGCTATGTTATGCTATGCTATGTTCTTCTGTGCCATGCTGTGTTAAGTTACGCTACGCTATGCTAAGCTAAGCTATTCTATGATGGTCTCCGCTATGTGTCAGTGCTGATGACCCAAGCCCAGGGCGCTTACCACCTGTGGGAGTACCTGCTGACCACACGGCCCGGCATCGGCTGGGTGGGTGGCACAGCCTCCATCACTGGCGTCGTGCTGCAGCTCCTCATCTGCCTCATGGTGCTTTGCTCCTGCACCTTCGTCCGTCGCAGCGGCCACTTCGAGGTGAGTGTCGGTTAAATCTATTATAGCTGTTATCTTTCAAGACGATAGGGCAGCACTGCTGCCTATTGCTGGAAGTACAGCTTAAGCCTGTAGGTGAGCTCTCTGATGCCCTGTAGGTGGGCTCTCTGATGCCCTGTAGGTGAGCTCTCTGATGCCCTGTAGGTGGGCTCTCTGATGCCCTGTAGGTGGGCTCTCTGATGCCCTGTAGGTGGGCTCTCTGATGCCATGTAGGTGGGCTCTCTGATGCCCTGTAGGTGAGCTCTCTGATGCCCTGTAGGTGGGCTCTCTGATGCCCTGTAGGTGTGCACTCTTATGCCCTGTAGGTGCGCTCTCTGATTCCCTGTAGGTGAGCTCTCTGATTCTCTGTAGGTGAGCTCTCTGATGCCCTGTAGGTGAGCTCTCTGATGCCCTGTAGGTGAGCTCTTTGATTCCCTGTAGATGAGCTTTCTGATGCCCTGTAGGTGAGCTCTCTGATGCCGTGTAGGTGAGCTCTCTGATGCCCTGTAGGTGAGAACTTTAATGCCCTGTAGCTGAGCTCTCTGATGCCGTGTAGGTGAGCTCTCTGATGCCCTGTAGGTGAGCTCTCTGATGCCCTGTAGGTGGGCTCTCTAACGCCCTGTAGGTGATCTCCATAATGTCCTGTTGGTGAGCACTCTAATGTCCTTTAGGTGAGAACTCTAATGTCCTGTAGGTAAGCTCTCTGATGCCCTGTAGCTGAGCTCTCTATTGCCCTGTAGGTGAGATCTCTAATTCCCTGGAAAGTTCTCTGTAAACAAAACTACTAAGACATTCCATTAGAATGTACCAGCAGTAGTGCATTGATATACTTGACCTGGAGTTTTCCTGCTTTCTTTGCATCTGCTATATATTTGCTGACCGTGTTAAACACCAAGCTGGGCTCAGTTGTGCGTTTCTTTGGGAATTTCTAATGAGTGATTGACCCAGCAACTCTGTACCGGGTAAGCGCTTGCAAGATGGATGGGTCCGTTTAAACTGGTTACTGTATTTATATGAATTCCCTGCTGTTCGATGAAATTACAACTTTGTTTATTTCAACTGACATAGATAATAATCCATGAAGTGTTGTTAATGTTACTGCTGAACAGTAGTTAGCAGAACTTCATCTGTGCTGGAGCTCAGCCTGGGACCACAGAGCAGTCTGTGCCCAAAACAATTACACTTATAATTCATAAAATTACTCATGATGTACAATTTTTTACATGAATCCGCCTAAATTAATATGTGTCACTTGTCTGACTTTTAATTTGAAAGGGAAAAAACAAATTATTCATGTTTAGAAAAATCTACTTTTTCACATCTATAATAGATGGGGTGACCTTCTGAACCATTAAACTCATCTAACAGGGTCAGTTTGTCTTACTGTTTGGTAACTGACAGATGTCTGTAGAAAGTAATGCATTGTTACATGTTTAAGTAATTAAAAGCGCATTATCATTGTTAAAGACTGATTAGTATATGTTGTCACTCAGAGTCAGTGTGTTCTTCCTCGTCATATAACATTAGTCGCAGTTGGTCTCTGTGCACTTTACTGTTACTTAAGGTGTAACTATGAAGTTTCAGCTGATAGAATGTTTAAGCCAAAGAGAAGTTAAAGTTCATGAGAATCCAAGGAATTACAGTGATTGATTTTGCAGTATTTTTTACAGTCTCTAGGCCTAACTCATGCATACTCGTGAATGAATCATAAAAATATTTTTAAAAACAAGCTGATGTTTGACACCTAGTTAAGGTTTTTTTTAAAGGGCACAGCTTTGGTTGCAGGTATTTTTGGTTGGAACGTGTTTGTGAAAACTAATGGAGGCTTTCATGTTCTATGAATGTCATGGAATCAAATTATGCATCCTGCGGTTTAATTCAGTTTTGCATCCTTGAGATTTTCCAGTTATAATTCCAGTTCCTGAATGGAATGGGAGTCCGTTCCAAAGCTGTAAACTAATCCCAACCCTTGGCAGCTTCTTTCCTGCTTTACAAACTGTAATGGTGTGAGCAAGCTGCAGTTCAGGCAGGCGAAGGTGAGATTTCGAATGTTGCAGGTCTTCTACTGGTCACACCTCTCCTACATCTGGGTCTGGGTCCTGCTGGTGGTGCACTGCGCCAACTTCTGGAAGTGGTTTGTGGTGCCGGGCTTTGTCTTCCTGCTGGAGAAGGTGATGGGCATGGCAGAGTCACGCATGGGTGGGCTCTACATTGTGGAGGTCAACCTGTTACCATCCAAGGTATGTCTCAGGCCGAATCGTGAAGACTGTGACTGCAGCAGACCCTAAACATTCATACTTCAGACCAGGAGGTCCTAAACCTGAAGGTGAAAACCAGACTCTGAGACCCCTGCAAATGCTGTTGGAGGATCTAATGTAATATACCTCATATACCACATTATCTTTTTCAGGTACTTCCCTTCATGCTTAGTAATGTTATTGTGAGTGATTATTGCCGACAATATAAAGAGTTCTGCTATAAAGATCCATATAAACAACCATAGAAAGTGTGTCGGGTATATCAAAATATTCAAAGGGAATCCATTTGTCTGGCGTTGTGTATTTGAAGGTGACCCATCTTGTGATCAAGAGGCCCCAGTTTTTTCATTTCAAGCCCGGTGACTATGTGTACATCAACATCCCGGTCATCGCTAAGTATGAGTGGCACCCGTTTACCATCAGCAGCGCCCCGGAGCAACAGGGTACAGTCTCCGCACCGGGAGGCAAAGAGAATGCCGATTAAAAGCATATGTGCTCTGCGACAAGCTGGCGTCCTGCCTGAAGCTGGCTTTGATTTGTGCCATATGCTACTATATTACTATACTTACATGACCACTATGACCCTGCCTGAAAAGAAATGATTAAAAACAGATGGACATTTGGGTGGAAAACACATTTACTAATACTGTTATATGAAATACTGCCCTTATGTCTGTAATCCACAGTAAGACAGTTGCGTATGAGCGGAATGCAGCCGGCCATCTTGTCGCATTTGACTCACAGTCCTACTTCCTCCATCACAGACACGATATGGCTTCACATCCGCTCCATGGGACAGTGGACCAATCGGCTCTTTGAATACTTCAGGCAGCTGGAACCCCAGGCGTGCGGCCCGAAGCAGCTTAGCACGAGCCTGAGGAAGAGGCGGCGTGAGAGGAGAGCCCAGGTCCCCCCTCGCCCCTTCTCAGTCACCCTTCTTGGTTGGGGCATCCTCCTTGTTCAGTTATTCTACGCGTCATGCGCAGCCAGATTGAGACTCTGGCTGGATTAGCAGGCATTGGGAGGCGAGTGCTGTTTTACGACGTTTATCACGCAGGGTAACTCGACAAACCCTGATTCAGGAGGACAGCGGACATGGATAACGAGAAAATGCGCTTTGGCTCTATTGAAGGAACCCACTGTGATGCAGTGGCCTTCTCATCAGCAGCCATTTTTACTGCAAATTTACTGCCCCCCCCCAGAGTGCAAGCTCATTACTATAAGTGTACTCAGGTGTGTCGTCCTGCAGGTGGCAGGGGGGCATTCTTGCTTTGGCTGAAGTCTTTTTCATCTTCCTGAGTATGGCAGGCTTTAGGGGACATGTGAAGGTTCGGTCATGTGACAAAGACAGTAGCCCTTTCTTGCATATCACCCCCCATTACTTTCAGGATACCGTGAGCTGGGCTGACATGGCTGTTGTGGTTCACCCCGTCAGGATCTGTTCCACTCCGGGAGCTGCAGCGGGATGGTGGCGTCCAACAGAGATGAGACCATAGAACTAACCTCCTACCGGTGCAGTCGCCAGCCCCACATGACACGGGGGTCTTCCACAGAGCAGCTGGGCCAGGCTGAGCGTGGAGAGAGCTCCCACCTGAGAGAGGTGTGCTCTGCCTGCTATACTTCTGATTGGCTCACAGAGCAACAGGAGGAGGGACATAAAATTATAATGAGCTAAACTAGCTTTTGTCACCCTGCAGAGCTCAGCAAAATTAAATGACAACCATCGGTTTTGCAACATTAAGGTCAGTTACAAATTGCTAATCTTGAATTAACCACTGATGCTTTTTTTAAAATTCAAATGTTCCAACATTTACATTGTTTATGGAAACAGGATGAGCTTTCTGGACTATAATACTCATCCTTTGAGCAGGGCTTCAATGCACTTTAGCTTGTTTATCGAAGCCAAGTAAGTGGATCTGCAAGAGCCGGGCTGTTATCTGGGAGAATATCTGTAAAGTTATTTTATGATTTTATGATCATTTATACATCCTGCATAAAAAAGCTACACGGAGGACTAACTTTGCCTTGTGTGGGTGACTGGCTCTTAGTGCTACGTGGAAGGGCCGTACGGGACCCCAACCCGGCAGATCTTTGCCTCCGAGCATGCGGTGCTCATAGGTGCCGGCATCGGAATCACGCCCTTTGCATCCATCCTGCAGAGCATCATGTACCGGTGAGCATGTGGTGGGGGACATGGGGGAGGTGCGTGCACGATGACAGTGACCTCGCACCGTGCTCAGGCCCCTAAAGCCTGGTTTAGACAGCGGCAAGGCGAGATCATGGGCACCAGGACTTAAAACACAAAGCAGAGCTGCTGGGAATCTCCTGCTGTCCGGTGTGCCGGTGTCTGGCGGGGAACCGCTTGGACAGGATGCTACTCCGGTCGCATTTGCTAAGCGCACACGTCTCTGCGCGTCACAGCTATCGCATGCGGAAGCAGAACTGCCCCAATTGCAACTATTCCTGGTGCGAGACCATCAAAGACGGCGAGATGAAGCTGCGGAAGGTACGGCTGCCGTGCGAGGGCCGTTAGTGAGCGCCAGGTCCTCCTCTCACCTTCACGGCTGTGCTCTGTCCTTCAAGGTGGATTTCATATGGATCAACCGAGACCAGAAGTCTTTCGAGTGGTTTGTTAGTTTGCTGACCAAACTGGAGATGGACCAAGCAGACGAAGAACCAGAGGGTGAGAGGAAAAGCGAGACGCTTCCGCTTTTAAACGTTTGCTGTATCCAAGCAGAAGTGCAGCTTGTTATATTTCCATTTTGCTCTTAAACACCATACTGTATATCTGTATTGTCGTGCCTGACATGTTCGAACACGTCATCTTCGGGGCCTCGTCTTGCTCCTGTGTCATCAGGCCGGTTCCTGGAGATGCACATGTACATGACTTCTGCTCTGAGCAAGAATGACATGAAGGCCATCGGACTGCAGATGGCACTGGATCTGCTTGCCAAAAAGGAGATGCGGGACTCGATAACCGGCCTGCGTACCCGAACCCAGCCAGGGAAGCCAGAATGGAACAAGGTGGAAGCTCTGTCTATTCATTCATCCCTATTTACTTATTTGCAGATGTCATATATATAGTTCCACCCTGTGCTGTCTCCTTGTTTTCTCGGTGTAACATTTAGCCATCACTCTCAATGGTTGTCTTTGTCTTATATAGCAGAGTTGCATCAAACAGTTTCCACCAACCTGATTTTTTTGGCAGTAAAAAATCTTTTCTATTCTTACTCTGTTCTGCATTCCATGTTTCCTGAATCACAACCTAATGTTACACCACTAGGAGGAGCTAAATGCTTTACGTTTAATATGCCTACTTGCCCATAGAGCAGGGGTGGCAAATCTCATACAGAGAGGGCCACTGTGTGTGCAGGTTTTCGCTGCATGTCCTTATATAGATTATTAATTAGAGGCCTGATTGGCTGAAGAGTCCTCACACCTGGGTTTGAACAGCTGACCTAAAGGTTACTCCAAATACCCACATAGACACCGGCCCTTTGCAGGTAAGACTGCGCAGCCTTGCCTTAGAGAAAGGCGCAGGGCAATGTAGCATTTACATATAACATTTTTCCCAGAACTGGAGAGTTTTGTTTTGTGGTTTTTACACATACCTGTGGTATATATGTATATGTGTTGTTTCTTTGGTGACCTGCTCCTTCACCGCCTGCCACTCCAGGTCTTCCAGAAGGTTGCAGAGGAGAACAAAGGAAAGGTGCATGTTTTCTACTGTGGCTCACTGGTCCTGGCCAAGCTCATCAAGGCCCATTGTGAGCAGTTTGGGTTCAAGTTCTACAAAGAGAACTTCTAAGGGCTGTGCTCTTCTGCCCTCCACACGCGAACATGCGGCCTGGAGGCTGGGGCGCCACCTAGATACTCGTCACTGTGCAGCGCCTATTCAGTCACCCTTTAAGTGACCATTTAAACTCGAGGGCCAGTGTGTCCGCAACAGTCTACTAGCCTGTTAGGGAAAGCGCCGTAGCTTTCACCCCAACTGTTATCTGTGCAGAGGAAGCGCTGTAGCTTACCACTCTGCACC
>JAODKC010000009.1:1397358-1410370 GCA_026777985.1 Mormyrops attenuatus
GTCCATGAGAGGGGTGACGCTGAGTGGGACCGTGTCGGTGAGAGAGGGGGAAGCTGAGTGCGCCCGTGTCGGTGAGAGGGGGGAAGCTGATCGGGCCCGTGTCGGTGAGAGGGGGGAAGCTGAGTGGGCCCGTGTCCATGAGTGGGGGGACGCTGAGTGGGACCATGTCGGTGAGAGAGGGGGAAGCTGAGCGGGCCCGTGTCCGTGAGAGGGAGGAAGCTGAGCGGGCCCGTGTTGGTGAGAGAGGGGGAAGCTGAGCGGGACCGTGTCGGAGAGAGAGGGGAAGCTGTGAGAGGGGGGAAGTTGGGCAGGTCCCGTGTCAGAGAGAGAGGAGAAACTGGGCGGGCCTGTGTCGCTCTGAGGCCATGACTTGCTGGTGGGGGGGGCTGCAGAGCAGAAGAGAAGCAGATGGTGACACGAGACCTTCTGAGAACGAGAAGAAGAAGCGATACAAGGTTGCCAGCAACATGACGAGTGGGGGACTGCTCACATGGACGGGCTCTCTGCCCGGCTCCTCCATGAAGCATTAATGACCGCCTCACTTCCCTCCCCATCACCCGGGGCAGTCACATGTTGTTTCCATGCACAGCCTACACTTCCCTCCCCGATCTAATTCCATGGTAGATGTTCCGAGTGCATTATTCAGAGATCCTGCAGCTCTCAAACTGAAATGCCGTCCCTAATCAGGTATATTAGCCTGCCAAGGATGAGTGGGCATCCTGGGTAGTGGAGGTAAATTTAGAGAAGGTAATTACTGACTGCACACCTCTGATTCTGGTGCGGAATAAAAGGGGAGGTGTAGGGGGTGTTTTTAAAAGGTAAAAATACTGTGGCCATTTAAAGCCTCTGTCCAAACCGCAAACAAACCGATAAGATTGCAGAAGAACAACTGCAAACAGGGAACCTGAGTAGAAAGAGTAAATGTGCAGCCGCATGACAAACTCGAGAGAGAGCAGATTAAGAGAGAGCAGCCCGAGAGAGAGCAGCCCGAGAGAAAGCAGATCGAGAGAGAGCAGCCCGAGAGAGAGCAGATCGAGAGAGAGCAGCCCGAGAGAGAGCAGATCGAGAGAGAGCCGCTGCCTGCGAAGGCTGCCCATCAGATTTGAGCAATCTGTTAGCCTCCCTCACGTGTCATTACACAAGCCACATAAAATTACTGGTTTTATTTTTTTATACGCCTCTGCGCTTGTGGCGCGACCACAAGAAGCTTTTTTGTCAGCCCCACTGGATCAAACGCCACTGGTATAAAAAAGGGCTTAACGTGAAATGGCATTAAATGAAAACAGTGAGTTTTCCTGATGTCAACAGCAAAAGATGTGGCAAGAAAAACAAGGAGCTGATGCGATGGTTAGAGCGGCTGAAATACCGATAAATTCTCTGCTGAAAAGAGGCGCACTGATACAGGAAAAAAAATATGCATGATATTGTGAAGCCCACGCATGGTCCCACGACAGCGCCCTCTGCGTCTTTCTTCTGTGGCTCGGAGGCTTCAGAGCATGGGCCTCTGCAGCTAAGCTGCCCAGAGTCTGTAATGAATCCTGGTCAAAAGGCGTGCCCCCCGCTGCCTGCTCAATCTCCCAGAGGAATTCTGGGAGTGTGAAGCTGCAGTCTGATCCAGTGCTGCTCTCACATTTGGCTTGAGCTCCAGATGCACGATGAGAAAAGTGAGAGACGCCCAGGGAAGAAGAGGAAAGGTTGCGTTCTCCCAGCGGAAAGCCGCCATTCCAGCGGTTTGGCCAAATCCAGTTTAGCCAATAACCACTGACACGCAACAGTGTGGAAAAACAGAAATGATATATGATTACTGCTAGAATGTGTCAATGAATGTGAGCCTAAAACATAGCTCCCAGTGGTATAAGAAGTTTCCCAAAAACAGTTTAAATAAAGAATAACAAAAACAGAGGAATCACTGGAATTATCACTGTATAAATGCTACACATGGGAAGAACAGTAACAAATGCAGTTATGAGTAGTTAGTTACAAATTCACATGGCCCTGGTGGTGCCCACTGCATAGACTCAGGATACAGAACGAAACCCACAACAGACAAATGTTTATGAAGCTTTACAAGACAGAAAGACGAAGGTGTAGGCTATTTTCTGCTGATTTCAATTCTCATGGTACAAAGATGTTGGAAAGGACAATGTCACGTGACATGAACAGGACCACAGCCAGAATTCTCATACTGAAGACAAGCGGAGTAAGGCTGGCTGCCTCAGCGAGGGTTTGGCTTCGACTTCTGACAAAGTTCACCTCTTTGGCCGGTGTAAAGCGGGACTGCTGGCACATGCCACGCAGCGTGGGACCCGACACCAGCGCGCCTGATCGCGGGTGGAGGGGAACACCGATGTATCTCTCATGATGGGACCCCTCCCTGGCATAATGATCACTTCCATTAACCTCCCGGAGATCCCTTCAACTCTCTGCTCAAGGCACGTCACCCTGCCCCCGGTGGCAGCAGTGCAACAAAAAATCGCACATTTACTGATTGCTGATCCGTGGCGTAACCCCCAGAGAGAAACGAGTGGAGAGCCGAACTCTGCCCAAGGCCAACACGCTCACACAAAAGCCCAACTGACTTTACTGCTGAGCCCGATACGGCGAGAACGCCCCCTTAATACCCATTTTTAATCCGCAAACTTTGCAATAAAGCCGCCCGTTTCCTTCACGCATGACCGTGCATAGCGCCGCTTGCGCGGCGAGCATTTGCTCGCTTTCTGCCGCTTTTATTAGTTGGCTCCAGTCCCGTCCTGCAATGCTTCACCGCGCGGCTCAGTAACGATGGCATGATTCACTTTTACAAGGGCCTCGCTCCGAAAGCGGGTGAGATATCGCCGCGGTGCAGCAGACAGCCCTGGTACCTTTGACTTTTGAATTAATCTCTTATAAAAAAATAAAACCCGAAAGCTGCCATAAACCTGACCGGCCGACTGCCATGCGGTCCTCCGAAAAGTAGGCACCCAAGAAATTAAGCTTGGCTCATTCCCGGTCAATCACGCCCCGTTTATCCAAACCCAACTCCGCGCTGCCACTCGCTGTCTGTTTTAACCCAGTAGGACTAAAAAAGTAACCAATGGCAAGTGAGTTAAAATAAAGCATTAGCGGGGGACTGACAGCGCACAATAATCCTATTCAGTGTTATTTCTGCCGTCAGAGACCCCCCACTGAAAGCCCCCTTTCCCCGTATCTCTCCACATGGGATGCAGCATTCTCCGTTTAATGTTTACGCCTATATGCATTTTTTTGCCAAAGATACAACATGGACTTTTTGAACAGCATTTGTTTCATGCATTTTACTTAGTAGTCATATAAAAACAACTTCCGTAAACTTGTCATATAGGAGAACGAGACCAAGTTAAATGCCATGGAAGAAATTCACGACTGTTGCCAAAACCTTCTAAAAGTGGCAGACCGTATTTATATCCTTCCTCTAATAAATTTCTAGAGGATTCCCTGTACTGCATCACTTGTTGATCACTCAAAAGCACTCAGAATTATGTCATAGGACATTAACTGATAATAATCAAATGAAATTCACAATAATTTGCCATAGCTGTTTCAGCATATTTCAGAGTCTTTCATTAATTTGCCTACATGGAACTTTAGGTGCTGAAAGAAAAAGAAATCATCCACATTTTCCTCCATGGGGATGTCTCAGAATCTCAGATGATTATTTATCTGCAGGGGGCGGTAAGGATTACGGTAAGGCTCAGGGCAGGAAGTGAAAACTGCAATCCTGTCATTATGTGACTTTTTCATTTCTCTTTAGGGAAGCTGAAGAATTTGCAGCTGCACTCAGTGAAACTAAGATATGTCAAAATGTTCAAAAATTTCATAATACTGAAATATTATCTATGTAAACTGCAGTTCTCAGAGAGTCCATTATGAGCCTGGTAAATGACAGAGGCGCGGCTGCTGGGGGCCCTGGGAATCACAGTCGATTGAATGGGGATGCACAATGCTCAACGGAAAACGCAACCTCCTGGCAACCGATGAGAAATTACCGGAAAGATCACAGGGAGGAAAATTTAAAATGAGAGATATCTGTTTCTGTTTTCAAGCTGTACTCGTCAATATGTGAAAGAAATTTCATAACTTTTTGGCGATATTAATATCTACGATGGAGGACAAACGTGTTTCTTTCCCACCAAAAAAAAAAACTTGATGTTAAGAAAAGCGGGAAACAAACAAGCAGAAAAAGAACCGATCTGTTGTTCTTCCCCCTCACACCCCCCCCACCTCACTGTCTCAGAGCGCGCGGTGTGCTCCGGCGGGGGCCATGCTGTTCCACCACTCCTGTCAGCGGCAACACTCATGGAGAAAATAACTTTATTAGACCTTTCCTACAGCATAAAGGGCTTGTAGTGTGTGTTCAGGTGGGCTGTCTGTGACTTGTGAAGACTTTCTGTATCTGTAAGGAATATATACATTTAATTTTGTGCAATTAAGGGTTTATTTAGAAGCGCTAAGCCTATACAAATAGGGAAATGTAGGCCCAGGGTGAGATAGCTTTGTCATACATTACACTGGAGGGCTTCGCTGCACTCTCCCTGTTTTTGTTTGGCTGTCTCCGGCCTGGTAGTCAGCTTGCCCCCCCCAGGGATGCTGCTTCTACCAGGCTGGGGAGGCTCACTGAGAGACACTGAAAGAGGGATATTGTAAATATTTATAAGGGCTATGTGCTTGTGCTCTCCCCGCTCCGGCAACGTCCAGCCTGAGGTACTTTAACAAACATTGTCTGAAGGCGCATGAATCTTTCATGGCCTCAGCAGTCAAAGGAAATAGAAGGAGACAGTAGACGACAGGTGAAAAAGGTGGAGAGCCGCACCGGGAATCAGCCGGCCGCCGGTTCAGGCAGGCAGCCACCCTCCCCCACCCGGCTCAGTGAGGACACAGAAAAGCCTTTCTCAACCGGCTCCTGCCACTCAAGGCTACTACAAAAGCGCAGGCAGCCAGATGAATGGGGACACCTGCTAAGCGGCTGGCCGGTACCTGCAGGTAACCAGGATCTTCTGCACCTTGATACACTTCTGCCACCAAATCTTGCACATTTGACTACTCCTGATGTGTTGTCATACATACGTCCAGTTTACTCTGTTCTGTACAGTCAGAACACAAACATCCTCACTGTATGTAAGCATGTATTAAATAAAGTAAATAAACCAAACACCTGATCAACTCATGCATCTTACGAGCGTTCAGGTAGTACAGGGTCAAACTGGGTCTGCAGTGAGCGGAAGGCGGAGACACTGCACGGATACTATATATATAGGCAGGTCAGAAATGTCAGCTCACTGAACTGCAGCAGGCAAGTGAATGAAAGGCAGGAAGCCGTATGTAACACAGGAAGGAGATGCAGAGAATGGGACTCAAACCGGAAACCCTCGCGGCGTGAGCGGACAGTGCCAGCCATCACTCTACCCGAGATCTTCCATGTTTAGTGTTTCATTTTTAATGTTAGGTGGTCCTGCGTCCTGTGGATGGAATATTTCAAATTTAAAGAATAATCTTCATTATTTATCAGGTTGCACAGCGGAGCTTAGTTAAGTAACCCATGCATTTTACAGCTTCAGCTAAACGTACTTTTAGGTACTGAGGTATATTTCTAGAAAACAAGTCTTTTGGCTGGATCTGTTTTTAATCTAAATTTATATTGTTTAATGTTTACCTTTAATAGCTTTATTTAGGCACTTCAATATTCTAATGAATGGATTAATGAATGAATGAATGAATGAATGAATAGAAAATATTAAATTTTCACCAGCAAAAAAAACATGCAATTAATGCCCCCCCACACATCTTGTGATGATCCTTTAACAGACACTTTATTTCTTTGCTAACACCTTTCTGTTGTTGTGCAGTTACATAAAAAATCAACAAGAGTAACAAATGAACAAACAAAAGTGGTAACATTTTACTTGACGGGGCACAAATAATGTAGCATTATGCTGTTACTTATTAATGAATTAAATTATCATAGACTAAGTCTTAGTTACATACTGATGCCATATTAATACATCATTAATGAATCATGATACATGTTTTATCCCAGTTACCATATTTGTTACTATATCTTAATGTTGGAAACCCTTGTGAAATACTGAAGAAGCAACTAATGAATAACACAAGTGAAATACTGTTTGTTCATCATTACAGAATCGTGACATCTTTTATCTGAAGTAGCAACTTTGTTTGTGATTTGTACTTCACTAGCATTTGAGTTATTACTAAGTATCTGTGCCCCGTCAAGCACATTGTTACCAAAAAGGTTTAATTTAGCTTCAGCGCAGAAAATCCCAGAATAGGGTAGCAGATGGTCTTCCATCCTTAGCAAAGCGTCTGACACGAGGCAGGCTGCATTTTTAACATTCAGCTGCCTTTACAAGGTCACCACCACTTTGCTATCAGGGCAAGTGGAAGCTGTAATGTACTATCATAGCATTTAACTCTCTTTATTCCCAGGACAGCTCAGGCATTCTGACTCTCTCTTTTACTCACAAACCCTGTTTCATGAGTGTTTAATTCTACATTTCCCCAAATGGGACTAGGGGTCTCTGACACAGTTAATAGACCTGGGCAGACAGATTAATTTTGTGACATTTGTGCCAGATGTAAGCTTTCAGATCCAAAACTGTTTCTAGATCAGTGATATTTTCCCCCCATACTCATCGTACATGAACCTGCATGAGAAACTTGCTCATAACCAGGGAATGAAATTGTTCGGTAATCATACGCTGTCAGCCCAGACACTGGTGCTCCTGCGTTGAATGTTACCCTTAAAAAAATCTTCTTGGCATCTAATACTTGGAAAATTTACTGATGAAGCACATTTACCACGCTCAGGAAAAACTGGCTCATCTGGAACCCACAACTTGCCATCACACCTTTGTATTGTGAATATCTTATTACCTTCCATCTCGTTGCTTGAACACCCACGCATAATTAATCCCGATGCACTGTAGCTCTCTTGTGCCGTACTGCACAAATGAGTGTGTCCGGGCCAAGTCTGATTACTGAGAGGTCATTCCCAGTACATGAATTTTTATCCGCCTACCCTTGAAAATATTCTTTATCTGCCCTCATAATTATTTGTCCAGTCCAAGTCAACTTGATTTTGTTGACGTAAAATCAGAGTGATGAATTTTGTGACGCAAATAATAAACAAGTCTGAGAAAACTGTAAAAGTGAGCATATTTATAAGATACAATATTGAAACCTATTGTTTTAGCTGATTTACTGAAGAGTTTGAAGCAACGTGAAAGAAAAGAAGCATTATAGATGTCATACGTACGGTGAGCATTTCCTGTCCTCTTCCTGTCATTTTCCTGTCCTCTTCCTGTCCTCTTCCTGTCCTCTTCCTGTCATTTTCCTCTCCTCTTCCTGTCCTCTTCCTGTCCTCTTCCTGTCCTCTTCCTGTCATTTTCCTGTCCTCTTCCTGTCCTCTTCCTGTCATTTTCCTCTCCTCTTCCTGTCCTCATCCTGTCCTCTTCCTGTCCTTTTCCTCTCCTCTTCCTGTCCTTTTCCTCTCCTTTTCCTGTCCTCTTACTCTCCTCTTCCTGTCCATGCTGTCTATTTTGGAAGAAAGTTAATGTCAGAGATATAGGTGAACAAAATTAAGACACTGCGCCCCGGTTGCTGTCGCAGCGAGAAAATTAGAAACCATGTTGGAATACAAATCGCGGATGAAACGGATGCTGGGTGGAGGGGGGGCCTTATCTCTCCCCGTCAGTCATGGCCGACGCAGGCAAGGCCGGGAGGACACCTCCTGGTCTGCCGGCTGTGGACGTGCACACTCACCCTCACTGTCTGCTCCTCAAAAATAAAGGCTTCAAAGGAGTATAATCCATACTGGGAGGTAATTTCCCAGGTTAAATCCTTAAAGTACAGGAACAAAAAGACTTCATTTTCACAGTTAAAGACCATGATCTCCTGTACTTATCATTTTTACTTTTTCTGAAATGTCAGTCCCTGGCTCATACAGGCTAAATATGAATGTCTATATATCAAGACGCTAGATGTGATTGCTGCTAAGAGTATTATTTTACACCTCCTTGTAAAGTCTGGAAAATGCTGAGAAACAGATGCTTAGGATGCAGAGTTATGATTTATAGATTTCTTAATTAATACACTTGACAGATAGTATTTAGCCTTTGTGTGTCATTCACCTTATTCTTGTTCTGCTTGGCCACCAGAGATCCAGTGTTAAACCCTGCTCGAAAAACCGATGGGAGGATCGAACGGATAGACAAACACTGACTGACTGTAGGTGCGGCTTTTGTGCAAGAATAAGACTGGATACCTATGATGAAAACACTGGTGTTGGACATTACTCATGCTGTGTGGAGGGCTGATTGTAATGGGAACTGCACCGGGATGTCTGTCACAGCAGCTTTTCCCCCAGCTAAGGAGTGGTCCTAACGGAAGGTAATGCTTAATGTGTACGCTTGCCATGTGTTTTCTGATTAAAGTCATATGATGTAGCCTGACTAAAGGACGTGGGACCCCTCCCAAGATACAGTACTGCTGTGCATCCGGACTGCAGTGGCTAGTGAATTATTAATATGATTGTGGTTATGTGTGAAATAAAGGATCATTGTGTCTTTATTTCCATTCTTTATGTCATCCTTTCCTAAACACGGAGCCCCTGTGAAGTATTGCTGTTGTCAGATGTGCCATCTGGTCACTGGATACGCTTGGGGGACCTCTTCACTTTGGTAGGGGCTGCTCTACTGATCGCGCAGTGCAAAGAAGTCCCCCCCCCCCAGAAATATTCAAATCATTGTCTCATTTATATGAATGAATGGCAAATTTGTAAATCTGAATGTTCTGCAAATGCAGCACAATCATCCTATACCATTGGTTATCTTGTACAGCCCAATCACCACATAGTCTGTGCCTCTAAATGTGAGTGCCTCACCATGCCTCTTGGGAAGCTGCGGTGGACAGACAGATTGTCAATTATGTGGATCACTAGACAAATGCATAGAGATACAGTGCACTAAATGAACACACTGCTAGCTATTCGGCTACCTTGCCGGGCCCCTGCCGGCGGGAAGCCGAATCGGCTGTTGACCCACCTGATATGGAGGAGGGGATAGAGGCCAGTGAAGCTCATCACCCAGCACAGAATGGTACCACTTGGAGGTGTCATGCTGCTAGGGGCCCGTACATGTAAATTGGCTCAGAAATGCATGAGGGACAGAGAAATAAGTGAGCCGCTGGTGTCACTCCGGAGTGCGTTTCCCAAACAAGGACGGCGGTCACCATTTAACCACAATGGTACAGTGCTGTGGAGTCATATCCATGAAGCTTTTTTCATATAGCGATGGAAGCACTCAGTGATTAAGAATTGATTTATTATTTTTTGACATTAATTTGCCCTTGATTTATTTGCTTTCCCCATGTTTTCCCTTTTAATACTGTGTGTATATAAGCGCTGAAAGATAAATGGTTTCAGCATCGTCATCACCATGTGCTCATGCATACAGTAATAATAACATTGCATTTGTCCGCACCGCTTAGTGTCTGTTCACACACCTTGACATAAGGGCCACCAGCTCAGTGGACACACTCTTTTGGTAGCTAAGTTCTATTTATTGTTTTTTTTGGTTTTATAAATATCGCGATATTACTCCATGTGATATTGCAATGTCATAATAGTGCAGCCCTAAAGATTAAGCACTTGACATTATTGATGTTTGTAATTGAAGATTATTTACTGTTTTCACCTTGCTTACATGGTGACTACCCTACTTGGACTGCGTTTTCCATCATCGATGACATGGTCAGCAGGAAGTAAGCTTGTAACTACAGCTCCAGAGCTGTAGTTGGAACTACACAACTTAACAACAATGTTTGCAAACATTCGTCCAAACTATGGTTTTCGGAAACACCTGTGTCATTTAACGATGGTTCGTTCTGTGTAAGTTACCAGTGTAGCTACCTCCATAGTTCGAACTATGATATTGAGAAACACTTGCACCGCAACTGCATGTCTCCAAATATGCTTTTAGTGCTGCTTAGCTGGTGTCCTAAAGAAGGGGGACAAATGGGAGAACAGCTTTACAGATATTAGTAGGTTTTATAACCTGCACCGGCAGGCCTACTTTACAGCTTATTGCTGCCTTCACTTTATTCAGGCATTAAATTCTGCCAGGTGTCTGTGAAAGAGGTCCTGGGGGAATGCCAGGCGGCAGTCTCAAAAAGACTTCTTAGATATTTAGGAGCGGATAAAATTGTGCAATGCTTCATTTTGGTCATTAAGAGAGAACTGACAAACACAGAAACAAAGCAGGTACAGGAATACCTCCAGCAGAAGTTAGGATACCGCTCATGCTTAGATGTCTAAGAAATGCTGGGTTAGAAACAACCCCTTTGCACGATGTGATATCTGGCCGGCATCACGTGTCATGCACATGCAATGGTCAACTGGGTTTACCCTGCCTTCAAGTCATGTCAGAAAAATCGTAAGTATGAGGTGAGACCACATGAATGAGGTGAGGCCACTGCAAAATCTTATTTACCAGTAGGAAACTCAGAAACTTTTGGGAACCTCATAAAAGAATGGTCCAGCCGGGACACAGAAAAGAAAATAATCATACAATAACCCAAGACATTGAAATGCTCTGGGGTCTGTTGGTTAAGCTTTCCTCCCAGGTGGAAATCCTTCATGCCCACCTTTCCTCCCCACCACCGTAGCTTAAAACGTTGTCTTTTAGCTGATACCACTACTGCTAAAGAACACACAGTAGTATCTATTTATTACTGGACTGAATGTCTGTTGTCAGTTATAATGTAAAGCCTTACACTATTCACCCCAAGGCTGAAGGGGACAGGAGGAATGCAATTCTTTCCCACATTAACAACAGGAGTGTATTTCTCTGCAAATAATCTGTCTAGTCTCCAACAAAACAAAGGGACAGGATTCATGGTCGTCTTTAAGTGGCAAATTATTTACAGAAGATTCTGGCCTCAATCGGACTTATGACACAAACTGTTAAGAAAAAGCTTTGCCACTGTTATCCTCAGAAAAGATCTCGCCCAGAATACACTGAGTGGGGAACATACAGTATACAGGCAGCGCTTCAGCCTCTTAACGATCTTTAGCGGAGATAGTTATTCTGCTTCATGTTACAGATAGAAGCACTACTTTTTTACTACAAAATACATGGCGAAATTCCAGAGAAGTAATAGACTTGAGTATATATTTATTTATCCAGTTTCTGTAACCATCTCTTTTTAACCAGAATACATTCCTGGTGGTGTTGACACGTTCTTCTACTTCCTGATTTTGTCCTAAATTTTACTTTCGTGTTTCTGTTTTGACTCGAGTGAGTAGACATTAGGAATTCCAGAGCATACTTGCACACATCTGTGCACAGTTTTTACCCAACCCTACTCCTTCCTAGCCCCTTGCACACCCCCAATGCATCTTCCCTAACAGTTATGTTTTGCAGAACTATGCATGATTGCAATGTGGATTTTTCTGCAGATTCATAATAATTAAGATCACTTCCTTGAATGTTGCAGGCTTGTTCCCTGTTACAGTAACAAACTCCGGGGACTGTGGTGATGCATGGGGCAAGGTGACTAGAGGGAACCAACACGTGTCAGGCTCAGCGCCCATCGGACCCTGGCCCTTTGTGTTCCTTCCCTGTTCTGACCAGCAGGTGGCTGCTCATTCTGTTCTCTCTCCAGTCATGCAGTCCCTTAGCCCTAGTGTGTTCTCACTGCCCCCCAGACAACTGCATAGCTCACTGGGTTGAGGGTGCGGCTCAGACTTGTCAAGTCTCCAGCTGTGTGTTTGACACTGGCCGGAAACCAGCTTCACCTTTTTTGTTTCTTTATTCGTGTTCACGTTTCTGTGGTGTTTGTTATCGGTTCTTTGCCTCTCTTTTTTGGTTGGTCCTGCTTGTGGCTGGTTTTGATTTTTTTTTCCTCTTAGTCTTTCCCAGTATAGTCAGCCCTGTTATGTTCCCTAGTCTAGTGTTTCCCAACCCAGTCCTCGGGGAACCCCAGACAGTCCATGTTTTTGCTTCGTCCCTCCGCTGTTTTCCCTGGTCTTCCTGTGTGTCCAGTGCTTGCCTTTGCTTTACTCCTTAGTCAGTCACTGTGTGAGAAGGTACTCTGTGTGCTTATTTTAACTGTTTGTTATGAACTCTGCTTGGTTTTCCAGTCCTGCTCCCTGTTACTTAAGTAAGTAAGTAAGTAAGTAGAGCTTTATTGTCATCCCAACAGTACACAGTAGTATACAGTGAGATGAAAAATAGTTCTCCATGACCATATGTGCAACACAAAACAACGGCCACAAGATAATGAGGGTGAGAGGGGTAGTAATTTACACTACACCTATATACATATATTTATCTAAATGAGGATAGAACAGAGAAGATAGTAGACTAGGACTGAATATAAAGACAGTGCAATGACATGGAGCTTATATGTTAAGTATGAAGACAGTGCATGGAGAATACCTTAAGTATAAACTAATTAAGACAGTAATAAAGTGAGCAAGTTATATGGCAAGTTGTGCAAGAATGCAATACATGTGTAAAAAGTCCAGGTATGCATAGATGTAAACATTCACATAACATTCACATAACATTCACATAACATTCACATAATAGCATAACTTAGTTGTGTTACTTAGTTTATTCTTATTTTTCCCAGTTTGTTTTTGATCCCTCGTGGTCCTTTAGTTTAATATTTTAAGCTGCTAGTGGATCGTCACCTTTTTCCTGCCTGTGCCATGCTGCGCCTTAACAACGCGAATATGATGCCCCTGTGACTGACTGCTATCTGGCTAATGGGCCACATCATTAAGTGGGTGTGATCAGGGGTAATCAGTAGTCATGTTCAGTGCTCAGACTGCAGTAATCGGGGGGGGGGGGGGGGGACACAGGCGGAGGCCCCGCCCACTCCTGTACCGAACAGGCCTGGGTGCTTGTGGAGTGTTGTTAAAAACAGTGGTAGAGTGGGGGGGGAATAAGATTGAAATCCTACCAGGATTTCA
>JAODKC010000009.1:1433420-1447831 GCA_026777985.1 Mormyrops attenuatus
ATGGTGACCAAACCTGCACACAATATTCTAGGTGGAGTCTTACCAAGGAGTTATATAATCGTAGCATCACCTCCCTTAACTTAAACTCTACACACCTAGAGATGTAACCCAATGCCTAATATTTGTAGCTCAGCCGTTGTTCTGTCACATGAACTCTCCCTCCGCTACGTGGCCCTCAAGCGACGTTGGGACACCATATTGGCCGTGTACGCGGGACTGATACTTTAAGCATGGCACAAGATCAACAACAGGGCTGTAGCCACGTCTTGTCGTTGATGACACGGTAACGTGTTTTGACCCAGCAAATCGATATGCGTTAGTATCGGCACGCCGTTTCTTTAAGGCACCCGTGAAATAACGGCTGTCACCACTGAAACCAGTGATCTCCATGGAGCAGGCTGATGGGAGGGGCCGCCCCCCACCCCCGGTACCCTTTGTGTTGCTGACACGCCGCATGGAGGAGATGGCATCTCTTATGTATTCCCTGCTCATCCTTTATTGATGGCAGAGTAATCACATGACCACAGTACAAATCCACTTACTCCCAAGATTGCCTTAAGTAATGTATTTATGAGTGCATTAGCAGTGCCAGGAAGAGGCAGGCAGAGCGGCTGCAGCTGCCGCGCTTGGATTCCCCATTTTTATTTTGAAGGAATTGACCAAAAACCTTCTTTTGTTTCATCCTTTCTGCTTCAGCTTGTGGTGACCAGACCCCAGCCGAGTGTTTAGCAGGAGTGAGAGGACTGAATAGAACAGAACTTCTGTTTTGTTGAGTAGATGTCGCTTACGCCCCATGCGTTATCCTCAGTGGGGCAGCGGATTGGGAGGGGTCAGGATTCGTGGGGGCGGGTGCGTGAGCTCTCTGTCTGCCTGGAAGGTACAGGGGTGCCAGGTCGCAGGGTTCTCTTGGGCCATTTTATGTAGAAATATTTCACACCGGAATTTGGGCCAAGAGCCCCAACCACCCCACCCCCCCGCCAGACAAACGGTTTCCGCTAATTAGCTGCAGTGAACAGTGACGTGCCTGAACTGGCCTCCCATAGGAGCTGGTTCATTCAAAGCCAGAGAGATTTACTGAGTCATGGGAAAAGGTCTCTGTGGGGAGAAACAGTCAGTCCAGTCAAGCTGATCAAAAGAAGGTCAATTAATTAACTTTGCTGCCTTTTATTCTGTCATGCAGAGAATTCTGAGGGAATCTCTCTGCCTCTGGGGAACTCGAAAGACTTCATCATCTCCTTCGACCTCAAGTTCACATCCAACGGCAGTGTCTCTGTGGTACTGGAGACCACAGAGAAGACCCCCCCGTTTGTCATCCACTATGTCACCAGCACCCAGCTCATCGCCTTCAAGGATCGGGACGTCACCTACGGGCTAGGTCCACGGACAGCCTGGAGCACCGTCACCCGGGACCTGTTGACAGATCTACGCAAGGGTGTGGGGCTCTCCAATACCAAGGCGGTGAAAGCCACCAAGATCCTGCCCCGCCGTGTGGTCCGGCTGGTGCTCCATGGGCGAGGCTTCATTGACAACATCACCATCTCCACCACCGCTCACACCGCCGCCTTTTTCGCTGCCAGCGATTGGCTGGTACGCAACCAGGACGACCGCGGCGGCTGGCCCATCATGGTCACACGCAAATTGGGTGAGGGCTTCCGCCCGCTAGAGCCCGGCTGGTACTCGGCCATGGCCCAGGGCCAGGCCATGTCCACGCTGGTGCGTGCCTACCTGCTCACCAAGGAGCCAGCGTACTTGAATGCGGCCCTGCGTGCCACCGGTCCCTATAAGCTGCCCTCGGAGCAGCACGGCGTTAAGGCCGTCTTCATGAACAAGTACGACTGGTACGAGGAGTATCCCACTACACCTGGCTCCTTCGTCCTGAATGGCTTCATCTACTCGCTGATCGGCCTGTACGATCTGGCTGAGACGGCCGGCGACAAGCTGGGCCGCGAGGCCGGCGTGCTCTTCAGCCGCGGTATGGAGTCCCTCAAGGCCATGCTGCCCCTCTATGATACGGGCTCTGGGACCATCTATGACCTGCGGCACTTCATGCTGGGCTCCGCCCCCAACCTGGCCCGCTGGGACTATCACACCACGCACATCAATCAGCTGCAGCTGCTTGCCTCCGTCGACAACTCGCCTATCTTCAAGGACTTCGTCAAGCGCTGGAAGAGCTACCTGAAGGGGGGCAGGGCGAAGCACAACTAGAGCAGCTGACCAAAGCCCAGCTCCAGGACCCGGCACACCCCCTCGGGGCGGGGGTAGGAGCAGGCGAGGTCAGGCGGAAGCCGAGAAGGTGCTGACCGCCATCGCTGTCTTCGTGCGCTACCGAGGTAGCGAGTGGCCCGTCTAGTCTTCTCCGAGCTGGCAGTCATTAATGGACTACTAACACAGCTTCAGGGAGTATGTCTGTGTTGTGTGGAATGGAGCAGAAATTGTTTTCCTTACTTGACTCCTGAGCATTAGATCCTGATGTCTGCAGGACGTTGAGGGGAAACTGGGTGAATCTGCAGAGAAATTGGAAAACCAGGTTTAGACAGAATGGCGCTGAAGAGGGCTGGCGTCCGGCCCTGTGACGATCAAGCATTTCTTACAATATAGGTTATCCATCTTTTCTTTTTTCTTTTTTTTTTATATTTTTTTAATTGTTTCATATGTCTCTGAAATAGGTGCACAGTACATTTGGGATGAACTGTCCAATGTAGAGAATAATGGCAACAGGCATGACACGGGTCGCCAGATACCTTCTCTAAACCCAAAGACACAAGTATAAAGAAATGACTTCACCTTAGGTCAGCTTATGAAATGTCAGAACACTTATTGCTGAACGCTCTGCTGTCGTCACGCCTGGGCTTGTGCCGATGGTGGCTGTCTACTCTCTTCCCCCCTCCCCACTCAGGTATTTCACATGATGGGGGCGGGGCTTGGTTCTGTTGCACATTCAAATCACTCAAACCCAGATCTTCCTGAACAATCATCTTTGACTAGGGGAAAGAGTACCCATTTGTGTCTTCCCCTGTGCAAGAGAAGTCGCTAGAATGTCGGAGCTTGTCTTAAATTCCTCCTGAAGAAGTCCCTCCCCCTGACATCACGATCCACCTTGGCCATGCCCACCCCACATCCCAGCAAGCTCCGCCCACACCCACCCCACATCCCTACAAGCTCCACCCACACCCTTTGCTCTGTGGCTGTTAGTGCTGCCACCAGCAGAACCGTGATGGCCTGTATTCTCAGGTGATTGGGTGTGTTTCTGCAGCATGGCAGCCCAGCCTTCACCTGCACAGTCCTGCACGGCTTCCCGGCGGCTGCGGCCTCCATGGTGCTGCTCCACGGTTCCACATTTTGATTAGGACATTGCTTCCTGAAATGGAATGCCGATCATCTCTTTCAGTATTCCCAGAGTGAGGACATGTGAGGAGAGGATGAGAGCAATTAGCTTAAATCGGAAAAATGCGTTGCTCTTCCCCTGGGATCATTCAGCTTGTAATCCTCTAGGCTGGCAGGTGTTCCACGCATATCGCTGTGTGCAATGTGACGGATCTCTCACTTTGCACACCAGGGAAAATATTAGTGTTGCAGATGAGTCAATTATTGTCCTCGTACATGTGTCCAAAGGGATGATTTTAGAGCTTTCTGGAGTGCTCCTTCATATATTCCCTGCACTTTATACCGGTTTGTGAAATGCTTAAGTTTTATTGGTGTTTCTGTCCCCCTTTGTTTTGGAAAGATGCATTGCAGAGCTCATGTGTGAGATTTCACATGACAAAATCGTGTTTTGTCTAAGTGGGCTGCTGATGCGTGGGTGTCATTATGCTTTGCCAGAGCACAATGGGAAAGTCTGCTCCTCCTTAACAAGCACGCAGCCGGCAAGTCCTTATTGTGCAAAGGTTTCCTGGCACATGGAGCTGGTTTGCAGGAACAGTTGATGAGTCTCTTTCTCTCTGCGCATAGACTGCGAGGGTGGGCTAACCCTAATTAATCATTTGGCTGCTCTACTGACACATGCCGCAGTCCACTCCTGGAGGTACTGTTAATTCCTGTGGTTAATACACTTAAGACAATTAAACGCAGTCTTGCGCTGTGATTGGTTGAATATGTGGAACCAATCACATACGTGTGAAAGGCAGGTAGATATGTGACATCTTTTGCTAGTTGCCAACCATCCCATTACCTTGGATGTAGGAGTTGAGGAAGCTCGCAGTCAGTGGCTGCATTTGTTTTAATGTTTGACATTCTGAGTCTGAGGCATCTTGCACTGTAATCCCCCCCAATGTGGGGATTACCTCTGACTCGGACGATTTCAATCCCAGATGACCTGTACAGTACAGAAAAGCAGCAGAAACATCAGCTCTTCCCCCCCCCCCCCCCTTCCTGTGTGGCCCCCCGGCGGTGAACGTGAGCCCAGGTGCCCAGCCAAAAACCAGGTGGCAAAATACACCCGGCGGCTCCCGTCGGCCCGAACCGTCGGCTGCGATGATGGACAGAAGAGCCTGCCACGTGTGTGTGGGGTGGTCGTGTCGAGCATTGTCGTTTTCTCATTTTGCACTTGCCGCATCACCGAACTGAGAGCGGTGACTGGCTTCCAAAAGAGGGGAATGCTGTAGTCTCTGGTCTCGACTGTACATAGAGCTCATGCGCTGTTCATACCAAAGTCTTCAAAGGGTTTTTCGGAAGAGCTTTCATTGGTTTCGCAGAGAGAAGGAAAGGCAGCGGCTTATAACTGTGTAGGACTGATCTCCATGAAGCCCTTGCTCTGTAAATGTAGAAATGGAGACGTCAACTTTGAGGAGGATGATGAGGATTCTGAAGACGGGCGAGTCGCTTTCCTTCGAAAGAATAGAAGTAAAATGGCCATTGTGAGGTTTAATTGTTCAGATTCAGTTTCTATAGTGTAGTGCTTGAAATGCAATAAGCAGGAAAAATATATATTTTTTGCAGTCAAGGGGATGCGTGCAACTGTACAGCTAACGTTAGAAATCAATGATGTTGTAAAAGGAAAGCAGGCTCTTTAAAAATAAGGAAATCTCAGTGAGTCGCTTTTTCCTTTTCATTTGCTTAGGACAAGCTGTTTGTTGGAGTTAAGAGCACAAAAGCACAACTGTAGTGTCATTGGTTAATTTATCCTTTTCATTGTGTGCATTTTTCCCTGGACGATGTGCAAGGCCTTCCCTTGACAGCTGCTATTGTTGTTCATGGTGTCATTGACAGTCGTGTGGTACCTCGTTATCCTCCCTGTCCCCTCCCACTACCCTGTAATCTGACATGTGCGGCTCCAGTCACATGTGACATATGCAATAATGTGTTTACTGTGTTTCCTGTTGCCAGGGACATCCAGAGAGGTTGTATAGACTTTCAATTGAAGCACAATGTGCACATGCTACCATTTTTTTAATGCAGAAAGTGTTTATATATATTAAAAAAAAATAGTCAGTCTTTGTGCTCAGAATCGCTTTTTAAAGTTGTAAAATAAAGGCATTTTTTCTTACACAAGTGTCTGGATCCTCTGTCCTCTGAATGGTGACTCCCTGCTGGGGGGGGAGTGGGTGTGGCAGATTTTTTTCAAAAGCCGCAAAACGGCATTTTTTTACTTCTGTTTCACAGGACACACCCCCTCAGTGTGATTGGCAGTCTGAAAGGGGTGGGCAGGCTGTAAACGTAATGGACCGGCTCCGTCTGCATGGCCACGGGCCCCCCCTTCCATCCTCCTGTCCACCGGAGCCTCGTGATGTCGCCTCAGCCCTCATGGCCTGCCCACCCACCCCCCCCCCCAGGTCTTGGACCTCCATCGCTTCTCTTCTCCTGCCCGTCTGGATGGCAGAGCATTAGCGCGAGACATCAGAGGCCCATAGCGCTGAGAGGATGGTGCCAGCAGCGTGGGGTCCGCCCTGTTTGCTCAGGATGATCCGATTACTGACAGCATGATCAGTCACCATGGTGAATCCTGGGCCAGGAGAGGGCCAGGGGATGGAGCGGCCGCCGAATGTGGGTGGGGGGGGCTTTGATTGGCGTTAAATACCGCTGCTGACCCGGTTTATAGTGCCGTGTGCATAGGCTGTTGAGTGTTGGTAGCTTCTCCAGGCATTTAATTCGGCTGTCATATCTGCCTCACTGCTGGAAAAGAAGGGCAGGGCTGCCTTAGAGCCAGACAGGGACCAGCCCTGTTATTTTTGGAAGTGAAACATCACCAACTGGCCTGACCCAACAGCAGTTCCCGCAGATAGCGGTTTGCTTCCCTCCTCAAAGGTCGGAGGACGTCGCCATGGTGAGCAGAGGAAGCTTGGATGCAGTTCTGTTAAGCCCGTGCTCCTCACATCTCACTGGTAACACCTCAGAAATGGTGACGAACCAGTGTCGCCTGTCACGCCGTCCCCAGGTTACTGATCAGGTAATTGTGTCTGCTCTGGTCTGGGGGTGATTGGATTGGTCTCCTGCCTTTGGGGGGGTTTTGTGGTCTTGCCCCTTTCAGGTTCCCAGGTTCTCCTGCTCCTCTGCGAATGGGTCTGCCTTCTGCTTCATCTCATCCTGGAGTCGTCAACCCAGTCAGTGGCATGAGTTCCCCCGGTTCCCTGTTTCCAGCAGTGTTGGGGCTGTTGGTCTCGGGGCAGAAGACCTGATGTGACAGGAGGACAGTCCAGGTCGAGGTGTTCTATAACATATGTTTTGTGAAGGCTAATAAACATTTCAAATCATAAGTGCTGTGTCTGAGTCGCGACAGTCGCTGTTTCCTTGAAGCAACCGGAATTCTGTATGCCAGGGGTGTGTGGCAAACTGCTGCAGCAGCTTCATGTCAAAGATCCGAGGCTGGGCCGTGGTCATGTGACTCACTGGCCCCGCGTTTACTCTCCAGTCTGGCAGTGGAAGCCGAGTTCTGCTGATGTGCAGATATCCAGTACTGAGTCGCAGTGATAACACTGCGGTCAGCTCAGAATATGATAAGCAAATGAACTGTTTACAAATTCATGGCACAAGTACTACATAATAAAGAACTGGATATTATAGGCCATACAGTGCATGGCCAAAAATATGGGACTGGCTAATTATACCCGTCACTGACACAGGTGAGTAATTAAGCGCAGTGGTGCAGTCTCCTGCAGCAATCATTAGGAGCAGAGTGGGTGGTTGTACCGAAGAAGTTAGTGACTTTCCCTTTGGCCCCGTCATATGTCATCTTTCCACCATCAGTTCTCCAAACTTCGACCTTGCTGGAGTGTCACTGGTAATCAGCCCGTGAAGCGGAAACGTTTGTAAGCTCAGCTGTTAACTTGGGACCTGGTTACGTACCTTCAATACCCAACCAGAATGTCAGCAAACCCTACCCATCTAATGGAGAGCCTTCCTGGGAGATCAGAAGCTGTCATACAGCGAAGGCTGGGACAGCTTCGTGTTAATGTTCTTTTCGGAACGCCGTGGTGGACGAGCTGTCGATATACTTGAGACCATATAGTGTATATGTGCAGAAAAGGTTAATCACCACAACACAATGGTTAACTCCACCACTTATTTTTTTCTTTAACATTTTTTTCAGTAAACTTTTTTTAAAACTAGAATCGCTGTCTGGAGGTTTAATAGGAATTCAAGTGTAATTGGTTGATAGAGTGTAGAACTGAAGTAGAATGAGGTACTTCGATATTATTTATTGGGAATTACATGTCCCCTTGGGCAGGATCCTATTGGTATTCATTGTGCTTCTGAGAAGTTCCTGGGTGTGAGCTTTGAGGGCTTAGGTCCATCTACTGTAGTTCACACGATTGCAGGAAGTTGTACAGAAAGTTCATGGCGCTGAGCGGCATCGGCGACAGCGTGGCCTGACTGGCTGCCATCTGGACCGTAGACAATGATTCTGGAAACTCTGCTAATGAAGTCTGACTGGGACTCAAACACGGCAGCGCATTTGCATACTGGGACAGAAAAAGTGACACTTTTGATAAGGAGGCTGACTAAACTTAAACCGCGGAGAGACGATTCTCATGAGAGGAGCGAACCGGCGCCCGTTTGCCTTTATGTGAGAGACAGGAGGGGGAGTGAAGAGAGAACAACGTGCTTGGCGGTTGTCATCTGTGATGAGTATTTACGTGCACTTCTGTGCAACAGAAAGTCGTCTTGCAATCAAATGCATTAAAATAGACTGCCGTCAAAACTCCAGCGGCACTCCAGGCTCGGGACATCAGTCTGAACAGCAGAGGTGGCGTTTCATTACATCATGGCCTCGATTTCCTTTTACACACTGCCATCCTGTGGTTACTATGAGGAATGACAGATAGACGCTGAGCTGAACATGGTCTATGAGAGAGGGAGGGAAAGATCAATTCTCAACCACCAATATCGAGGACTATTGTAAAAAGAGTCCTAAAAACAATAATTACAGTAAGTGGATTGGGATAGCACCTAAAGCAAATTCCCCACAACAAAAGGGAACTGTCCTCAGAAATGGTCTAATAGTAATATCAAAGTTAACGTCATTAACTTTACCTTTGCTGACACTTTTATCTAAAGTGATCTACGAAAATATCGATATTCCACGGCAGCCTTGCTTAAGGGTGCCGAGTCACCCCCAGTGGGGGTTACACGCCTATTTCCTCACTGCAGATCACCGCAGGGCGTTTTACAGTGATTATTGCATATAAACTGGTTTTCAGACACCGTCAGAGATGGCAGACTTCTCTTGGTCAGATTCTGAAGGGAATCCTCATTTTCCGTAATGACTAACTGCCGGCGGTTACAGTAAGTGGCCGCTGTAGCCAAACCCCTTCGCCTATTTTTAATGGAAACGCTGCATATAAGTTCCGAGCTGCATGTGGAGAATTAAAAACATTATTGGTTTGTATCCTCTTAAAACCTATAGTTAGTGTTCAAACACACTAACCGACGGCGATCTGTACCGCGTCCTGCATTTAGTGTGATGTATCCTATAGGTCTTAATAGAATTATAAACTATTTCTTAATGCTGACTTCTTACTTTTTTATGTGCCCTTTCTTTACTACCATACTGGGCCTTACCCTGAAGTTTAGTCTTAATGGACGATGGGTACATATTGACTAATCTCACAAATAATATTTGAAGGAAAGGGTACCATGGCGTACAAGGCTTTCTTATCTAACTGTATTTTGGTGCTGTAATAATGGCTATATAAGACACTACAGGAAGTATATAGGCTACCTAAGATATTCAAGGCACCTTCAACACACTGTAAGATGTGCCCTTATAAAATATTGGGCGCTTGTGTTTAAAAGCATTGCTTTTGATTATGGAGATATAGTGTTTATATGTAACTGGTGTGCGTGTGTAGCTTTATGTGGAAAAGGTTATCTATTGACTTAGAAAAAGCAAACGAACGCAGAACTTGTGGGAAGTGTCGGTACTCAGTCTAAGGTCAGTGTATATACTGTATATTTGAGCAAGAACAAAGAACTAGACTAGGACATTTTTTACTCTTAACCATGATCATTATTCGACAAACAGAAAAAACTGTAATTCGCAGAAACCGAAGTGTCCACTTGCCGTGCAGGTTTGTTAAAGATCAACAGCTGAAGCCCACTTAATGCCAACATGAGCTTTTATCTAATAATGAGGAATCGAATGGAAATACATTTATATAGACGGTAATTAAAGATGCCTGATTTCCATCGATCGGGTACTGAAAAAAAGTAGCTTTTGTTTTAGTGACTTTCCCGAAGTTTCTTTTCTTTTTCTGTAACCGGCACAAGTTAACGAAAGGTGTGTGACGAAATGCAAGGGTGAGCCGTCACTCCCAGGGCGGAGGCTGGAGACGCGAGTGGGAAATGCCCGAGGCGAGCGGTGCATGGTGTCCCTGGGCAGAGTGACAGCGTCGGGCTGTCAGGAGCGCCTGCCGTCCCGTGTGCGGCGGAAACGCCGGTAAGAGCCTTTCTTACTGTTTTGCATCATTTAGAGACAGAGGACACGTTAATGCGGATTTGTTACGCTGAAATCAGGTACATGCATCCCTAAGTGCAACTTGGTGTGGACGAGTACATCACAGAGACGGTCACATATATGTATTTTCGCTTCTTTATAAAATACTCGTTGTTATTCGTTATTAGTGTTACCAATAGTACTTGTAAATGCTGGTTAATCTTCGATTAGTTGGTTTCAAGTAAATCGTATTTTACTGCAGGAGAAATGTGTCGCTTAATGCGATGACAGAAAACACATCACATTTTCAAAAGTGTTAATCGTGTATTTCACTGCACACGCTGGTCCACCTGCTTCTCATGAACTTCCTCAAACCTCAGCGCTGTACAGTGCCGACATGCGATATCCTACTCTAACAAATCAACATTACAGAAGAAAGTTGGAAAAGTTAATCAAAGTGTACTTTAGAAATACATTTCACCAGATACAACTGCGCACGTTAAATGTGAGCCAGTTATATTCGTACAGTTTACTTTTCCACGCGTAAAATGAATGAACCAAGATGTATCCTCCGTTCTGCGGGATCGCGCCGGGATCCAGCGCCGGCTGCCGGTGAGTGTGGCTGCGCTGATCCATACTAAGGTACTTTTGTTTTAAGGTACTTTTGTTTTAGTTTCAAGGCGGCCATCCTGGTCTATATGCTGACAGACGGACACGGAGAAATATCTTAGCTGCTCTGCCTCGTCAGACTGGTTTGACGGACCGTAATGAGTTGGCACAAGAGAATCCAGTTTGTCTGCAGATGCACGTTCTTCAGTTTCAGTCTTAAGAACGATGGATAGAAAAACTGCATAACATGCATATCTTTCCGTTTGTCTTTTTTTTTATCACGCGCATTTCACATTTAGAAGAGCCGCATCTAGAAAATACCCCGCTTCCCCCATTCCATTCCGGAGTAAACTCCCATTTAAGGGTTCGTGCCGACATGTAGGCCTAATATGACAGATGAGTCAGAAAAACTGCCTCTGGTATTGCAACTAAATCCTTAATATCTGCAAGCATTACTAGACAATCATCAGTACTTTCGCGTGGATTTGGGCAAACTCTTGCAGTGCTAGGGCAACTGATCACCACCCCAGTGTCGATAGTAAAGAAAGCCAGCTGGCCCTGACCAGCAAAGTCATATTATAATAAAATCACGTCCATGATTTCCATATTAAATGGGCCATGTTCCCCTTTTGTGCTGAACGTCTTTAGTTTGACTGAACCCCGCTGTCCAGTGTCCCTGAGCAGACTGTCCGGCAGAAATACACCCCTAAAACCTCCAGAAATGGTATTACAATGGGAAAGTGGAACAGACCTTCCAACAGGACTGTGTGGCACGCTTTAAAAATACAAGACTGCCATTTATTTTATTGGGGGGCAAATATGCTTAATCCCAACAGTGGCGGATGTCATACTTCTTAGGAGATGGTGGATTGTAACTATATCCAGTATAACCCCATCATCAGACGCGGATAGTTCAGGTCCAGAAAGTGAAAATACAGTACAGACCAAAATTTTGTTTCATCCAACCAGTTCAGTGTGAGTCACAGTCACACACACAATATTCAACCGGTTGGTTGAAACAAACATCGCTAGTCAGCCGGATTAAGATCAGCCTTCTTACCTTCAATTCTGTACGTACATTATAGCCCGTGCCGCCCCTGGGCAAATTGGGGCTCTCAGCAGAATTTTATTTTGAGCCCCCCCATTACAAAAAAAATGAGTAAAAAAAAATCCACTAACAGTCTTTTCCTTTTCTGTGCGTCTTTCCTAACAACTTTTATACAACGTTCTTAGCGGTAAATCGATCTTGACAGCTGTTGATTTTACGTCTAGCTTATAAATTGAAGAACAGTCATAGATTACTAAGCACTTGGTGTAAGTCGCTCTGGAAAAGAGCGTCTGCTAAATGCGGTAAATGTAAAATGACTGTATCACAAAATGCGATTTAGGTTTACAACCTTGCGGTGTCAGATTACTCGTCTCTTTCTTTCTCTCCTGCCTCGGGCGGACTTGCTGCTCTACGCGCCTCACGGCAGCGATGCGCATCCTTTGCGTATTTGCAGAGAATGCGTCCCCTTGCAGAAAATGGGGCCCCCATGGATCGTGGGGCCCCCCATGGATCGTGGGGCCCTACGCACAGCGCGTGTTCTGCGTGTAGGGAGGGGCGGCGCTGATTATAGCGCAACATTTTCACTCTGTCATACGATGAAAAACTTAGGAAGATTTGCAATTTTAATTATTATTCTTTTTATGGATTATAAATTATAGACTTATTATATAAAATACGTTTTTTTATTTCTTGTGTCTGTTCTTCTGAAGCTTGATCGCAATGAAAGCTTGGGCCTCTTCGTTTGTCCAGGCGTCCGTGTTTATGACTTTTCTTTTTACTTCGATTATCGTTTTTTGAGTTCATAATCTTTTTTCAAGGTGGTGACTACATTGTGTTTCATTACCGAAGTACCAAAGAAGTACCCCAGCTGGTTTGGTATTTTAGGTACTGGGACTTTTGGTACTGGTACTCGACCGGAAGTCTTTTCAAAATGGAAAAGAAAGTATGAAAATTCCTGGTGGGATGGGAAAGCGCCCAAAATGTTGGTCTAGATTTTTACTTTGTAGACCTGAACTGTCCTCCTCTGTCGGTCACATATCCTCGTCCTGACTGAGGGACTCTGCCCTGTTTCTCTCCAGGTTTTTCATCCATTAGTAATCCAACATGAACGAATATACTCTGGGCTTAAGGGTTTGTTTATATGTATGTATATATGACATGGTTATATCTTTAGAATCTCTGCTGGTTGATTGAACTACAGTGTGTTTAACATCCTGACACCAGCCTTTTCCAAGGTTAAACTCTCTCCTGAAGAGGTTTAAAAAAGGAGGGAAATGTTTATCTTGTTTTACCCCTGCGAAATGCACAAGTTCACAATTCTGTTGTGTTTGTCTTCTTTGTTTATTTAACTTCTTCATCCAGGTAGATTTACATGCTCCAAGTGTGCACTGCTTATAAACCCCCAGACCCACAGATGAAAAAACTTTATAATTCTACTTGAAGGCAGCCCAACACCTAAGGCTGCCTCAGTTGTGTATATGAGGTGTGACTAATCGCTACTTACAGTTACCTATTATTAGCTTGATGCAGTGGGAGACTGAGGGCAGACTGTGACTGTCAGGCCCCTGCTGGTCTTGGTCCCCAGAGGCTTGTTCAGCCCCACATCCCACATCTAGTCCTCTTTGCTACCCGGGGTCGTTTTCTACCCCTTCTTTGGGAATACTTGCTCCTCACTTTTATACCCCTTTTAAATTTTAAGCACAAGATCATGGTTTTGGAACAAATGATGTTTATTTACCCGTAAAAAGGTTTGTTAGGTGGTTTATGTATGAACACGAAACTCTGTAGCCAGCGAGGTGACATTGAAGGGCCGTCCGGGGTCTTTCTGCGGCGCTGCTGGGTCCCACTTCCTCTACCGCTTCTGTTCTTCAATTTAAGCTATTTTTAAAGTCCCTGCTATATGAAATCTGTACTGACATATTTTAAATATTCTTTAACTTTATATGTTTGTGTGTGTGCATATATATATATATATCGATATATAACTTTATATGTAGTACTATACAAAAGTCAAAGAAAATGTGGAAAGCTATTTGTCTGGGTAGTAAGTGTATATTTGCTCAGAAAAAGCACAGCTTAACATTAAAACAAATCAGTAGTATCCCTTCTCTTAAAAGTCACTGGTACCTTGTTGGGTGGCTAGATGGACACCAGTTTGGTTCCCAAATCTCTCCTCAGGGGCACCTCAACCATTCTATGTATTCCTTAGATTTCACCACCAGCTCTGTTGAATAATTAATTAATTAGTTAAATAACGCAATGAGGTATAGATTAGCCAAACATGGTGTACTATTCAAGCCGAGAATACAGGGGTGTTTTGGACGGTTGCTGCATGTCCTGGGGCGACTTTGGGACAACAGTACAAGTCTTTAAACCAAAATCATTTAGACATCATTTTCTCTGACTGTATATATCTATAAACAAAAATACATCCACCTTCCAACCGCAGAGTCACAGGTAGCTTGTCGCAGAAGGCAGAGCTGCATCATGGACAGGATGGGAGGGGCATCGCAAAGCACACATACACACTCACACACACATGTACAAAGACACACACACACATATACACACACGCACACACGCATACACACAGACATACACACACACGTATACACACACACATGTACACAAACACACATATACACAAACACACATATACACACACACACACATATACACACACGCACACACGCATACACACATATACACACATACACACACACATATACACACACACACATATACACACACGCACACACGCATACACACATATACACACATACACACAGACATACACACACACACGTATACACACACACACACATGTACACAAACACACATATACACAAACACACATATACACACACACACATATACACACACGCA
>JAODKC010000009.1:1451468-1467022 GCA_026777985.1 Mormyrops attenuatus
ACAAACATTACTGAGAACCGCGCGTGGGGTACAAACATTACTGAGAACCGCGCGTGGGGTACAAACATTACTGAGAATATTTGAAAAGCCCCTTTCAACATGAACGCCAGTGTCCACCGTTTATGCCTTAAGTGATGACAAGACCATGGTAATTGATGAGCTGACTATGGTATTGACCATGGTATTTCCACATTTCTAAATCTTATTATTATTTCTAAAGCTTATTATTATTATTATTATTATTATTATTATTATTTCTAAAGCTTATCATTAGCCAATGATATGTTTCGAATCGGTGAGTGACAGGGGAGGGAGCACTCTGGTGGCCAATCAGCTCTCAGCTGGGGCCAGTATATACCCCCGAGCTACATCATACGTGTGAAATATAAACATTTGATCCAAATATCTACTGCATTCGAAGGAGCTACATTTGACAAGAATCTCTAATTGCATAACTGCTTATTTTGTAGTGATATTCTGAAGTAAAGTCTGAGAGGCAGCTGGATGCAACTGAAAGTGTCTGGCTGTCTCGGGGTGGGGGGGGGGGGGCTCCCTGCGGCACTAGTCACCCTGGACACCACTAGGGGGTGCCACTGCGCCCAATCACGTCATTGTGCCCCACTATGTGTCTGTGTGTGGTTCGCAGGTTCTCCTTGTTTTTGGGATAACCCCCCACCATCCAAAAGCTTGCAGTTTACTGAACTGGTGGTTCTAAGATTCCCCCAGTGTATAATGGTGTATGTCTGTTTCCCGCCCAGGGTGCTCCCTACCTTGTGATGAGCTCGAGCCCCCATATGACCCTGTATTGCATCCACATTTGTAATATGGATGGATAGCGCAGATGGATGGAGGCTACCCTTGGTGTGTGCCTGTCTTTCCCAGGGTGTCTGCAGTTCCCCAGACTCACTCGGACCCCGTGTGGAATAAGCTTATAATGCTGGCCAAAGTGAATAGGCTAATTAAACCTATTATTGCTTGAATTGTGACTCATATGTTTTTTGCTGGGATGAGTATGCCGTGTCACTGGCCTTGCACTGGGTCACTCGTTAGCCGCTCGCTGTCCCACGCAGGTACTTCCTGTGGAAGCTGCTCATGGTGGCGTTGATGCACAACAGCCTGCACGACGCCTACTCCTGGCCTCTGCTGGTATTCCTGGCGTCCTGCTGCGTGTACCCCCTGACTTCCAGCTGTGCCCACACCTTCAGCACCATGTCCACACGGGCCAGGCACATCTGCTTCTTCTTCGACTACGGGGCTCTCAGCTTCTATAGCCTGGGTGAGCGACACCGATGGCCGCCATGTCCAGCAGAGCTGCACCCACGTTTCACCAGGCAGCACTATGAGATGCACGCACATTTCACTAGGCAGCACTATGAGATGCACGCACTTTTCACCAGGAAGCACTATGAGATGCACAGACTTTTCACCAGGCAGCACTATGAGATGCATGCACATTTCACCAGGCAGCACTATGAGATACATGCACATTTCACCAGGCAGCACTAAGATGCACACACTTTTCACCAGGCAGCACTATGAGATGCACGCACTTTTCACCAGGCAGCACTGTGAGATGCATGCACACTTCACCAGGCAGCACTATGAGATGCACACACACCAACATACCTTGTCTTCCCGTGGACTCTTTCTGAAATGAATGGTCCTTAACCTCAACAAATCAGAACTCTTTGTGCTTTTTTTTTTTTTAGGAAAAGCAGAGAAAGGGGATATTTTTATGTCGTTCCTCCAGCGGTTCCTTCGTTTTTCTGTCTTAATGTGTATGTCTGTGTGTGTCTTTGCCATCAGGCTCAGCCGTCACCTACTCTGCGTACGTGTTCCCGGACAGATGGGTGGGTGGTGTATTCCACCAATACTATGTTCCCGTGGCGGTGTTTAACACGGTAATCTGCACTGCCCTGGCCTGTTACTCAAGGTAAAGAGGCCCTGATTATCTGTGTCCTTGTCCCCCTCCTCGTTTGGCCAAACCAACACTAGTGTCAGAGTACCTTCCATCGCAGAGGGCCGGGGGCCCTGCTTGCTGATTCCATTAAGGAATGCCTGTAAACATCAGCCTGCGCTTTATCCAGCCAACACTTATCTGCTGTCTGCCACACAATCCAAACTGATCCTGTGTCAGGGCTGGACTGGGACCAAAAGTCGGACCTGGAATTTCTGGTCCCCCCATGATAACTTTTGCTGAGCAATCAATTATGCCAGCTCACATACCCAAAATACCCCAAAATGTCTGATATGCCAGATGGCCGGTTTAGCCCTGCCCTGTATTCATTCGCACAAAGCTGGTGAACTAAAACTTCCTGCGGTAAATCCAGCCTCTCTGGATTAATAGACGGAATGTTAAAATGTTTTTCTGACCTTTTATAATGACTTTGCATTGCTGCATACTCACTGCTCTCTTCCTCTCGACTACTTCTCTCGAGGCTTGGCTTGCCATTTCTGCAGTATAACAGTGACACTGTGAACAGGTAACCTGCGGCTTGCTTGTGCTCTCAGCCTCTTCATGGAGCCTGGTGCTCTGCTAACTAACTAACAGTCTTTTGGGGTTTACCCTGAATCTGTCAGGCCTTTTAAAATGCATTTTTGATATAATTTCTGCTGAATTTTTGTGCATCTATTTAACAGTATGCATATAGACGTTTATACATGTTAATATTGTTTTCTTAATAGACATACATAGAAAGCAAACGGATATGCATGTATTAATTTAACACTTTTGCTTATTACTGTAGATGAATATCTAAACATAGAACCACTGGTACAGTTATCAGCACTGCAGGTTTGGAAATCACGAACGCTGACTACTACTAATTAACGACTTCTTGAAAACTCCATGGAAAATGCATTCAAAATGCTTATTTCCTTGCACTTCACACGAGCAGCCAAGGCCGACGGCCAGCATAGCACTTTCCTCTGAATCACACCGGCTATTTAGCTACCTTTCCGTATCAGATAGCGGTGTGCACAGGTGCACCTGGCCCTGCTTAACCACCGCAGCAGCATTCTGTAAGTTCAGTCAGAGTTAGCAGATTTTGCATCATTTTAATCTATTATGCAAATTAGCAATGTAATCTTATGCTACATTGTACTACATTATTTGAAAATGTGGTGAGTGTGATCCAATCAGGTACATATAGGAATTTCTGGGTTTGAACCGCAAAATCAGATGTCATATCTACAATGCAGTTACAGTGTGTCGTGGTGATATTAGGCGCCTGTGGCTGTTTATTCACTGTTTTAACACGGAGGAGAGATCGCAAGCGCTAGTCTTTCAGCAGCTTTGAGTCAAGCTGGGCAGGATTTTTACTGTTTATTGCACATTTAAGTGAACATAGAGTTAATAAACTTTCATTGGGCAGTGCCTCTAATTATGAAGAAATCCCTTGAATCCAAGCCAAAGTGTTAGTTTAAAAACCAAAAAATGGAATTGTGCAGATAGATCACAGGAAGAATGTGCCGGAATGTTTCACAGTCTTAGCAAATGAGACAGATCAGAATGGATTCATCCATCCCCCCAATAAATAAACCTTTGTATTTAAATTATTATGTTGTGTCTCCCCCATTATCAAACACACCATTGTATGCTGTACTATGGATTATTCTGGTGACATGCAGTTTATTAGAAAGGTCATATCAGAAAGCACAGATGGAACTAATGATATTAGTCTTACGCCACAAATATTTTATAATATAATGAATTAAATCTTTTTCTCCTCGTGATTTATCTATGTAAAAGGTGACCTTTGCAGCAATAAGTAAAAAGTGATGACATGAAGCTGTTTGTGGCAGATTCACAGAGCTCCAAAGTCCAAACCTGGGCAAAGCGGTGCGAGTTCTGGCCTTCGCGTACCCATACCTGTTTGACAACATTCCTCTGTTTTATCGGGTAGGTCACACACATTTTGGTCTATATGTGTGTGGGGGTACGGTGAATTAATACATGCCAGTTTATAAATTCCAGGATGCTGAGGTAACTGAAATGTAGTCTGTCATGGCTGCATGATTCATATGTACAGTTTTACTGGAGGTAGATTATTTTGAACTGCCATCCTTTCCGCAGGTATTCGTGTGCATCGGTGACGACTGCACAAACAATGAGACCAACGGCCTGCACTATTGCCACATCACCCTGGCCTTCCTCACCGTCTTCCTCTTCATCACACACCTCCCTGAGCGATTGGCGCCTGGCCGTTTCGACTACATTGGTGAGGATTTCACGTCCGGCTGATGTTCAGGAGCACGGTAGACGACTGAAGGACAGACACTTCAGTCATGCATGTTTGTTTGCCACATGTCCTCAGTGAGTGGATTGTGAGTGGAGATGTTCCACTTTGTCTTGTTTTTGCTTGGCCAGTCATGTTTGCTATCTGGGGCTTGTGTTTCACCCCTTGTAGGTCACAGCCATCAGCTCTTCCACGTGTTCGGCATCTTCGGGACCCATGTCCAGATGGAGGCCATTCTGCTGGACATGTCAGTGCGGCGGCCCTGGCTCCAAGTCCACGGGCTGCCCACCAGCTTTGGGAACAGCTTTGGTGCGGTGACGCTGTCCCTGATGCTCAGCCTTTTCATCATCTTCTGCTTCAGTCAAGCGCTCTTCTGGATGCCCAGCAGGCAGGGAAACTTCCAGAAGAGGCACATGTCCTGTCCTACAGCTATTGGGGATTGCAGTAAGCCATCCCCACACCAGGACTAAACTTTTGGACCAAAACTTCCTGGTCTAGACTATATGTGTATGGTAAAGATTAAGAAGGAAGGAATTTAAAATTCCCTAAGATAATATGCTCCACATTGCAAACCATGTTTGCAGCTAGGCACCAGCCAAGGGATCCTCAGACTCAAGCGCAAGCTCAAGGGACACACCGTAACGAGGAGAATGATAATCAAGTAGATTACCGATTGCCATAGCAGTACCGGGTCAGAGTCTGTACTGTCATGCTCTGCACAGAAGAAACCTAGACTGCAGAGATTGGACGCTAAGGCTTTCCACACGGAGCCCTGCATGCAAACCGTCAAAAAGCATAATGGCAACCAAAGACAAAGGAAATAGCATTTAGCATTTGCCAGACTCTATCCAGGAATCGAAATGTACAGCACTTAAAAGCAAGTTCAATGCATTTAAATACACCATACAGTTCTTATAAGACTTTGACTGTCTGAGATAAAAAAAAACCCAAGCAAGGTGATCATCACGCTAAAGTAACATGGTAAGCAAGTGTTATGCTTATCTGACATGTTGTGTTTTTGAGTAATTACTGAGACAAAATTATACACAGTTGTACTATATTACATTGATGAAAAATATTTGTAACAAGTTCACTGTTTAAACTGTATTATTTCAGTTATAGATTTTACCAGCAAGGTATTTTTCAATACAGCTGAGTATAGTTCAACATTATGCTGTCGTCTTACTTCCTTTTATACGCCCTTCTAGTCACACTGATTGTTTGCTTTGCCCGTAATCTTGTCCACAGGACGATGTATATTGAAAACCTCAGCTGTTTGTTTATAGTCCTGAGACCTTCAGAGCCATAAGTCACACACCATGTTGTGACTGAGCCTTTCAGGGTGGGTGATTCAGAACATGCGTCTCGTCTCTAAAATCCTACTGATTAAGGAATGTCTCTATTTTCTAATGTAATCATTAATGAAAGAACTGACATAAAGTGCCATATTTTTTCTAAAGAATGTGCAGTGCACTGAAAGAACAATTTAACGTTGACATTATGATTGTAATACAGACAGGCAGCTTTCTGTGGAATTCCTATTTTAAAGAAGCAGGAATACCACTCAGTTTAAAGCTATACATTTCTTGTGTAATATTTGTGTTTTTTTTGGTTGCAGAATTTGTATTTCTGATCTTTTTAAGTACTGAATTATATTTTGACCTCACTGGTTTAGGATAAAGTTATTTTCTTAAATAACTAGTTAAATTTAAATCACACTGAGGGACATTTTAGGTTTAGGGTCCCAGGAAATGGACAAACTACTGTATTCTGTTTGAGTAGTCACAGAAAAGGTGGAAATATACACCATTTTCTGGTCAAGTTAAATTGTATATACATTGCTTTAGAAGGACAAGGAAGATTCTCTAGGTGACAGGAGAAATCGTTCTACGCTATTGTTTTAGCCGCTGAATTTCACTGGTGCTTCTGGTACAGAGAATTGGTCAGCTTTTAGCAGGCAGGTTTACAATGAGCATCAGGCCTTTCGGAGGCCGACAGAAAGCCCTGCCTTTCTTTGGGATATCTGATTTATAGTAATTATTGCACCCATTTAGAAATAATGTTTTAATGCCTTTTATAATTGATGGTGGTTGATTTGTTTGTTTGCATTTGATGTATATATTTTTTACTTCAAATGGTAAAACCTTACAGGACACAATACTGGCAACTGATTCTCTTATGAATGACTGTATGGGAAATACATTGTGTATTGCTTGTTGAAGCTTAGTTGCAACTCACGTTAGTTCTCGAAAAGAACAATGCACTATTGTTCGTATGTTCAGCTGACATTTTTTTAAAAACTCAGGTTTTTCTTCATTGCAGATATTAACTTTATATGTGGTCTGTTGCAATTAATAAAGCAACCCATTTATTTGTAATTGTGTTTTAATTTAGTTTTTGCTAACATACATTTAATCAATGCTGTAAGTGGTTTCTGTTTTTATTTAGTAAACAAGTTAGGTAATCTGTCTGCGGGCTGGTGAGTCTATACTGGGTTTAATGTTAAGGGGGCAGGGGCTGCCGGGGCAGGGGCTGCTTTTACTCAGCCAAAGACCATATCATGGTGTGATTCACCACAAGCCTCATTTTAGTCCACCATTAAATTAGTTTTAGTCTACCTCTTAGAGATATGTCTTGCTGTTTGTCACTTTTCACTAAATGGAATGAATGTTTATATGCTGTGCAGGATAAATTACTGCATTGTTTTTTTCCCTCAAAGTGAAAGTCACTCAGGGCTTCATGAAAATGTAGTAAGAAGTATAAAATTTCAAAGTAGCAAAGAAAATAGGGGCATTTTGATTAGATGCCTATCTGTCTTTAGGATTGCTGTTTTTCTTCTTCAGAACTTCATATTAATATGAGTTATTAATGATATGAAACATACAATTTAATAAAATTAATTAAAAGTTAATCCATAAAATAATTGATACAGATGTCAAATCCCACACCACATAGTTTTAAAAATATTATGAATTATTTTATTTTAAGTCTTGCTCCACACATTCATATAAATGTTTATTTGCCAACATGCCCCAAAATATCATCTTCTATAATAGGTTCTAGTGAAAATTGTAGGCAAAGTCAAGATTTACGTCACTAATAGTTATGCTGTATTAACAGCGTGTGCTTCCGGGCCATCTAGTGGTAATATAAGCACATTACAACTTTCTTAAAAGCCTGCTTACTGGATACATACTAGTTGCGGCGAACTTACGTGATTCATGACATTCCGTGTAAATGGAATGAAAAGTATGTTTTACTAACTTATACAAAGGTTAAGTTTTAACTGAACTGGCTGCTCACAATAAATTACCGCCGTACGAAAATCCTGGCTCGATTACGCGTCGCATTTCCCTTGTTTCATTCTTCGTTCTCTTTGCCTTATTACTACATAATTCAGTTATTTGTCAAACCAGAGACCACTGCAGCAGGTTTAGAACTGATGTGATTATAAAAATAATAATAATGAAAACAGCCCTACACTTAACGTGAATTTGCATTTTATTTTTGGGCCATGTATTTCTCACTCGATCTTTGTTCACGTAGCCACCTAAGAAACGCCAACACCACCCTACTGTATAACAACATAAATAACACAAATATGTGCTATTTTTCAAATTTACCATTTACACTGCATTATTGAAATATATTTATTTTTGAATTAGATTTTAGTCGGCTGACAACTAGACATATGTTAATGAACGATAGTTTTCAACTGAATACAACCATTCGTTCAAGGAGTCAACAAGACCACGCTGCTCAAGACAGACACGTCCTCTTTTGCCACCTTCAGGCGTAATGATGTATGGACGTTTGAAAAAGTCAGTATGGCCTAACGTAAAGCGTTTATAGTATGCAATTAAAAACGAAATGTGTATAATGAATAAACAACATTTATAAACATTCAATTAATGGAGCATAAAATAAATGAAATGCAAAATACCAAAAAGGGACGTTTCAGAAGTGAGCGAATGTAAATAAATCTTCAACTTGAACGGACTCAAAAGAACTGATTTGGTCAAAGGAATTCTTATTTCAATTTCTATCGCGATCTACGTGAGCAGGGTATTTTTGACAGATGCGGAAATGCGTGACTGGTAAGTGGGCTGGACTTCCGGTGTTCAGCTCGACCGCTGATTGGTGCGATTTGAAAAAGCCGTTGTCTGGGAGGAGGAGGGAAATTTTGAATTAAGACGAATTCAGGAAAGAAAGGTGGCTGGAACGTGCCAGGCGAGAAGTACGAAAACGGCAAGATGATCCGGCCTGTGTGAGTCTATAAAGTTTACGCATTTAATTACAGTGCATTACTTACCTGTGGGTAGCTTTGTATATAATATGAAGCGGGAACCGGTGGTCCATTTTCGTGCTTTGTGTGTTTACTGTCTTGCTGTTTGTATTTGAAACTTATGGATGTCGGTGCCGTTTAAGCACCTTGTCAGCAATGTCAGGATATTCGTCGTCGTTCGCATGAACATGTTTCGTGTCTCCATTATTTATGTCATTCAGTTGTAAACGTATTCCAAAGTATAAACAACTTTTGGTCTTCGTGCTGCCGGCTAACGTTAGTTAGCCGAAGCTCTTCGCGTTACGCCAATGGCGTCGTTAGGCTTGCTGCTACATTGAGATGAGCGGTGGGGCCTTATTCCTGGGGTTTAGCCACGATATCTGTACTTCATGTTTCTGCAGAATATCTGAAGATGTGTCATTTCAAAGCGACCAGATCGTGTGTTTGTACAGTACTTGAAAGTAGTTTTGAAACGAGCTACCCGATTGGTCAATTAAAGCAGCTCGCGGACGTTGTGAAACAGATTACGTCATACATATATAGATAACTTTTTGCAGTACGGGGCTGGGGTCCGGTACTGTTTGAGATGGTGGTTTGATCCTCCTCTCAAATTGTTCTGTACGCAGGAAAGGCAAAACTCCCCGGAGACCTGCCCCAAAGAAACCATCCAGCAACCAAAAAGATCCTGTTGGTGTGAGTAAATGACCCTGCTCTTTCCTACATTTGCCATTAACTTATTTATCTAACGCTAATTGCTGTGTGGTGTTAGTGTGATTGTAACCAAATCGCCTAAATCATCAAACCATATAAAAAAAATTTCACTTCCTAATGTTTAATGTTAACCTACAAAAAAATGTCAGTTGTGTTGTCAAGAACTACTTGTTATCCCAGTTCTTTCTGTACTTGATTACTGAATGTGTCTTCTGGAGGTGTCTGCATCTTCTGTTTTGTGGGCATCTGGTACAGGTGTACTGCCGTGTGCGCCCACCTGCTGCTGAGGATGAGGAGTGCTGTATCGAGGTGATCAGCGGCACTACCATTCAGCTGCATCCTCCAGATGGCATCAAAGCCAACAGGAACGGCGAGTTCAAAGAGGTGTGCCTGCATGTTATTTACCAGTCATCAGTTTGTGCTTTCATGTTTAATTTGATTTATTGCTATTTTTTAAGCCTCTGAGTCTTGTTCTCTGGCTCTCTGTAGACACAGTACTCTTTCAAGAAAGTGTTTGGAATTAAGACCACGCAGATCGAGCTGTTTAATGATGTGGCAAAGCCACTTGTGGAAGACCTGATTCATGGTAAAAATGGTAAGAAAGGCTTTGGTCTTCCTCAATATGTGAAACATTCCGAGCTCTTTGAAGTTCCAAATCTACTCTAGAATGTTGATTTTAGTGTGTGTGTTCTAGGTTTACTATTCACATATGGTGTCACTGGTAGTGGCAAAACTTTTACCATGACTGGATCTCCTGGACAAGGCGGACTCCTTCCTCGCTCTCTGGACATGATCTTTAACAGCATAGGCCCATACCAAGCTAAACGATTTGTGAGTGAACCCACTTCTTTGAAATGGCTCAGTTTGTCGACCATACTGGATATCTGACATAATCTGCATTTTAGGTGTTTAAAACTGATGATAAGAACGGCATGGAGATCCAAAATCAAGTTGATGCCTTATTGGAGAGGCAGAAAAGGGAAAGCCAGCAGTCATTATTGAAAACTCCATCTTCCAAGTAAGTAAATTAATCGATTTTCTTCACAAGAAAGGTCTGCTTCACAGTATTGCTGGTTTAAGGCTGTGTATATCTGAACGTAAAGTTCTGGTAGTATGTAGGTAAGATCCATTCATTTGTCATCTTAGCACTTATAGTGGTATAGCTAAAAGATCAAAACAGTAGCATTTCCTAGACACAAAAACCAAGAGTAGAGTGTCGGTACTCATAAGGTGCTTGTTTAACAAACCAAGAAAGTTGTAACTTTAGATCTGCTTTTTATCATCCTTTCCATGAGACCCAAAGTGGAATTTATTTCTTTGGTTCTGTTTCAGGCAAAGACTCGACCCAGAGTTTTCTGACATGATCAATCCAGGGGAAGCCTGCAAAGCGGAAGGAGTGGATGAGGACAGCAGCTACAGTGTATTTGTTTCCTATGTAGAAATATATAACAACTACATTTATGATCTTCTGGAAGAAGTGCCAATAGACCCAATTAAACCAAAGTAAGTTTCTAATGTACTTTTCAGATTTGAAGCTGTCGCCTGTATACAGCCTTGCCACCATGTTATCGGCACACTGGAGCATGATTAGTCTTGGTGTTGGTCTAGCTTTCAGGTGAAAATGTCTCTTCCTTCATTAGGTGGAATGGTGGAGGCACACCTCTGCGGAGCACTGAGTTCATGTATGTGGCCAGTGTAAATGCTTTCCACATATGCTTAGTTTGCCGTCATTTCTGAATGTTCCTCTTTCTCTCTTTGTCTTTGTCTCATGGAAAAAATAACAATGCTCTTAACTCTGGCTGATGCTTGTGCATTTTGTAGTGTTATACGTTCTCTTCATATAGAGCTTGATCCCCTTTGGCGCTGTGGTTTGGCGCTTAACCTTTGCTTGCTAGTTTGAGGAGCTATGATTTATGATGTTGGTCAACTTCTTGTAATAGCCAGTTTGTGGGTAATCAGATTTAACTTTTTTTTATTATTATTGTAGACCGCCTCAGTCTAAAATTCTGCGAGAAGATCAGAATCACAATATGTATGTTGCTGGATGTACAGAAGTTGAAGTGAAGTCCACGGAAGAAGCCTTCGAGGTTTTCTGGAGAGGTATGTTTTAGTTTTCAGCGCTTAAAATAGTTTGTGCTTTGAAGTGGCGAGTTGACCGTACCTCGTTTTGCAGGTCAAAAGAGACGCAGGATTGCAAACACCCAGCTGAATCGGGAGTCCAGCCGCTCACATAGTGTGTTCATCATCAAACTGGCCCAGGCACCTTTGGATGCTGATGGTGACAATGTTCTTCAGGTACATCATGCCCCGCTGCCTTGTCTATTGGTTAAGCTGGTGTGGAAATGATGGTTCCCCTCCCCCCACTGTTTTTTTTATTTTTATTTTAAATGAGTGTTTCACTGTTGAGCTTCTTACAAATGCTGTCCTTCCACTAAAGGACAAGAACCAGGTAACTGTGAGCCAGCTGTGCTTGGTAGACCTGGCTGGGAGTGAGCGAACCAGCAGGACTCGGGCTGAGGGGAACCGGCTGCGAGAAGCAGGTGACGCTGGAGTCGATGGGATGTTGTTGTCATTTACCTCGGGGAACCCTCACTCATTTGCTATCTTCAACCTTACAGGCAACATCAATCAGTCTTTGATGACATTGCGTACCTGTATCGAGGTTCTTCGTGAGAACCAGATGTGTGGGACGAACAAGGTTGGTATTGTGTTTGTTTGGGAAATGGAAGCAATCTTCCCTTAGATTGATTACGGCTAATTTATGTGTGACCACCCTGAAAGCTGTTCTTCCTCTGTAGATGGTGCCATACCGAGATTCTAAAGTGACACATCTATTTAAAAACTATTTTGATGGAGAAGGAAAGGTTAGGATGATAGTTTGTGTCAACCCTAAAGCTGATGATTATGAAGAAACTCTGGTAAGTTACTTATGCAAGTCTATGTTTTGTGTTCAGAGAACTTGCATAATGGTTGTGGAATCCACACTTGATTCTGCAGATCCACATAGTGAAAGTACATGAGTGCAAAATAGTGCAAGAAAGGAGCAAAAAAGACACTGATACATGGATGGATGAGTAGGAGCCCCAGTGAATGTGTGCATGCTTTTACATAGCTGCTCTATTGGTTTATACAGGCTCTGACTGCATACTGTCTCTTGTGTTTGGCAGGCATTAGTTTGGCCTTGTTGAGCTCTGCTGAACATTCATGGTGCTGCAGAATGGCACTTAGTTTGACTTGGAGTACTGGGTAGCATTTGTGCAGGTAGTTGCACTTTTGCATTTTCCCAAGTGGTTAAAGGTGAGGTGTGTGTGTCCTGTGCAGCTTGTAATGCGGTTTGCGGAAATGACACAAGAAGTGGAGGTGGCGCGGCCGGTGGACAGGCCAATTTGTGGCTTTACTGCCGGTCGTCGGCAGAGAAATCAGGCCTTTAAAGAAGAGCTGTCTCGGCGTCTGGAAGAACGTGGGGGGCCCATTAATGGAGGTAACTTCTACCCTTCAAAATGGAGGCCAGCAAAACGTGAACGGCACTTGGTGTTATTGTAAGGAAGGTCACGCCGGTGGTGTGTTTGAAGGTTTTTCGTGGTATTCACCCCAGATGGTTCCTCGGTCATTAGCCAGCTTCTGCAAAGCTTCCCTCCGCTGCCCCCCAGCGAGATTACGGATCCCTCTGATGACCACACCTTGCCCAGGCTCATTGAAGTGTTGGAGAAGAGGTACAGGATCCGCCAGATGATCACAGAGGAGTTTAATAAAACCGGTAAGAAATTTTAAGTGGCCCAGGTTGAACTGGTATCTTTCTATGGAATTGTTAAAATAATTTTTTAGTTCCTAGCAATTGGCAAGAATGTCGCGTCATATTTTTGGTTAGAATCATGGTGCATGCCAGCCGGCCGACCGCGATTCTGCCTAAAAGTATGATGAGAACCAACCAAATATCAATGCATGTAGTAGCGTTAATTGATCACCAGCAATTCTGTCCTTGCATTTTAATGATCTCGACTTAAGATATGTAAAATACTGTATGTATAACAGAAACTGACTGTTCAGCAAAGTGCCTTGAAGTTTTTTTTGACACTTTAACACTGTTGCACTGTTACAACCTCTGAACACAAAGGCATCGTGCAGTAGGAGCTTGCCAGTTTGTCCTGTCGTTATAATAGTGTTAAGTAGAGCAGTTGATGCTCTGAAATGCTCATGGACACAGTTGCAACTGGTCTTGATAAATAATAATCATCATCACCCGCCGCTACCCTAAATCAAAGTTAGACTGAATCTCTTGTTCCTTTTGCTAGCCAACATGTTGAAATCAAAGTTCCAGGAGTTTGATGGCAACCTTTCAGCCAAGGAGAACTTAATCCATGATCAGCGAGGGAAGCTGGGAGAGAAGGATAAAGTCATCCTGAACCAAAAGACCGAAATAGATCGTTTAGAAAAGAAATCAAAAATGCTGGAATACAAGGTAAAACCCAGACTGGCGCTTGGAATCCCCTTATTCCTTGTTTTCTCGCAGGGCTGGTCTCTATCTGATATTCTTGTCTGCAGATCGACATTTTGCAGAAAACCACAAACATCTACGAGGAGGATAAACGCTCCTTGCAGCAAGAGTTGGAGAACAGAGAGCACAAGCTACAGAGAGAGCTGTCTGAGAAGAAGCGGATGGAGGTTCGCATGCAGGGCATGGTGACAGATGTCAAGCTGAAGTGGGAGAAGGAGTGTGTAAGTGTTCAGGCCGGCCGTGCACCAGAAAAGCTACTCTGAGCATATTCGTATGTATTGAGCAACCTGGAGCCACCGTCCTGCCTGTATGCCCCTCAGGAGAGGCGCGTCAACGCCAAACAGCTGGAGATGCAGAACAAGCTGTGGGTGAAAGATGAGAAGCTGAAACAGCTGAAGGCCATCGTGACAGAGAACAAAGCAGAGCAGCCAGGCAAACCCCAGCGGCCATCCCGGGAGAAGGACCGCGTGGCGCCCAAGCGCTCCGCCTCCCCCTCCCCGGCATCAGTAGGTCACACTTACTCTCCTCAGTCTCGTCTTATGGGTGCTTTTGGGCTCATCGCTCCGTTTCTAATTTACCTGTGAACTTGGCAGTGTTTGGGCATTTTAATGTAAAAAAAAAAAAAAATAGTAGTTTTTACATTCATTGTAGCCAGCGAGTCAACTTGTGTGATGTCATACCAAATACTACAGTTTGTCAACTATTTGAGTGACTTCCCTGCCACAAGGTAGGGCTGGGTGATATGCAGTAAACGATATCACAGTATTTTCAAAATATCAATATTTATCACAAAATTCTGAAATTCATATGTAGACTGCAATATACTATGATTTTGACCGTTTCTGATTTATGATGGTTTTGTGCGTTTCTGATTATCATGACTTGTTTTACTGAGTTATGAGGCATGCAGCTATAATGCTGAATTATGCCAATAAGACTCATACCTTGATGGAATTTTTGTACAAATAGTGCATCATTACTGTGAATTATGCAAGAAAACGTGTTTTAATGCTGTATCACGATACAATATCCAAGCTGTTCATATAAACATAATCCCAATGTGATATTTTACTTATATCACCCAGCCGTACTACAAGGTCATAAACTTGGCAGCAAGTTGTTTAGCTTAGTTGCGGCAGTTGGATCATTTACACGAATATCAAGCCTTGTACACAGGAAAGGGGAAAGACAGACCTTCTGAAGCTGAGATCAGTGGAATTTGCTCTTCAAGGTCCTCGGGCTGCACAATTCACCAGGTGTTGCACGTGTACTAACTTGTGGTGTTGTCTGCAGTCTCCCCCTTATTATCTTGCCCAGCACGGCCTCTTCAGCCGCCCCCGGGTCAGGCAAGGACCCAGCTCCCCCTCTTCCAGCAGTGTTTCGGTAGCTTCGGCCGTCTCGGAGTGGGAGCAGCGGGTCCCCCAAGGCGCCAGGCAGGCTAGTCTGTCTCCCCCCAGCTGTAGGAATAGGCTACAGGAACCAGGCAGGGTTAGGACCCCCAACCATCTCGTCAGGAGCAGGGGCAGATGTTGGACTGACGGCGAAGTCCCTGTCCAGCCGTGTGATGTAGACTTTGAGGATTTGGGTCAAAGGGTCAGTGCCTCCGTCCTCTAGTTATAGGTGGATTTTTCTGGTTAGAATTAACCTGTTTATTTACTATGCATTAGCTTTCTGTGGCTGAGTTTTAGGAACTGAAACTAACTTTCCATCTTCACTCTGCAAGTCTTTCGATCAGTTCAGGTTGTTGCTTGTCTGGGGGGGGGGGGGGGGGGGGGGGGGGGGGGGGGGGGGGGGGGGGGGGGGGGGGGGGGGGGGGGGGGGGGGG
>JAODKC010000009.1:1545882-1556389 GCA_026777985.1 Mormyrops attenuatus
CTCCACCCCCCCATGTTTCATGCAGGCAGCGTATCTGCCGTCACTGTCAGATATGCTAATGTCCAGGACCTTCCTCTCCAAGTGTAATGTGCCTGTCAGTGCACCCTTGACTGCAGGGCCCTGACAGCCAGAGTCAGGTTTATCATGAAAAATTCCTCTCCCCCTGGTCCCCCTCCCCCCAATGCCGTGCTGGGGAGAGGGGTCCGGGCAGTGGCTGTTATCTCCTGAAGTGCTGAAAGCTTAGTCAGAGGAATAAAGAGGCCCCCAGAGCTGACGCCTGCCAGACGGGACCGGGCTGCACCGGCCGCTCTCAGCCACAACTAAGCCAGCGAGCTGATGGTCGCAGTCTGGATCCAACACTTCATCTTCCCGAAGTAACCACCCAGTAAAGCACAATCAGCTGGGAGGATGTGAAATTACGGGCACCTGGAAAACTCACTGGCTTCTGACTGGTGGGGGGATGTGCTGTGGAGATCCATGCCGGCCGTGAAGTCCAGGGGCGAGGTTATGTGACCTTCCATCGTATGCCTAAGTCAGGAATCTGTCAGCAGTGAAAGCGGGACACTGCATCCACACGCACACACTGTCAAGGAAACTGATGTCAAAACAAGACCGAGATGGGGATCAGACTCATAAGGCGCGCCATCGATGCCAGCTATGTGTTCCTGTCACTTGACGCGCCACAGCAGGGAGCAAAATCGACAGCAGACGAAGAGCGGCCGTGTCTGACCCAGCGAGCTCCCGCAAGGTCTACCCACTCCCGGCCACTTGCTCTGAAAGGACAGTTTACTTCTTTTGTAAGCAAGCTGCATACCAGTTCACATATGAATCATTTATACTCTTCCAAGATCTAACCGCTGCGAAATCCCATCTGCACACGGCGCGGCGTCTGAAGCTCTGTTATAAAGAAACAACATAAATTATTCACCTTCGCACTATAAAAGGATTCCAATATGTCTGCCAGGGAGGGGAAAAAAATGTAAATCTTTGGATCTATCGCTTGCCGCCTCGTAACATACATCCCCACCTTGGTGCTTCCCCATAATAAGCGATGCTGATGTCTCCCGCATACAAACGCACACACACACCCGCACATGCAGAGGAGCAGAGCAGGGGTCACGCTTCAGTATCGCAGGGCCGTGTGACACCGATACCTCCAGTATAATAACCAGAGCTAATATAAAAACAGAACAACAACAAGAGTCACTCCAGCGTGAGGCCTGGAGCATTTCCGGCACGTTCCTATGCTTGGCAGGTTCCAGGTTTTTACCGGTCGTCAAGCCATGCGTCAAAACATGCGACAAAACATGACCCAGGAAAGCAGCTATCACTGTGTCTATCTACATCACAAGCATGTTTCTGTGCAACATTTCAGGGGATTATAAAAATCTGCCTGTAAGACATTCATGTGGGGGCCAAAGGAGAAGTGTCAGGCAGCAATGGGGCAACTGTCCTGCAGGCGGGAGGTGCCATTTGACTCGTGTTGGGGGATTACCGCATCGCACCGGGTTGGGGAGCCGGCCAGCACAGGAGATAATCAGACAGGGCTCATTTATTATATAAGGGGCCGGGGGACAGAGAGGATGTGGTCTGGGCTGACCGAGCATCTGCCTGCCAGCCTGCCAGCGAGCCACAGGCACATGTGTTATTTATACGTCTTGTACAGAGCACTCAGCAGAGTCTCCTCCTGTTTCCGCAATCGAGCTCTGGGGAGTCCCTCAGCAGACGGTTCTTCGCTGATGATGAGAGGGAGGAGCTCTGGGGAGAGTGTGGTGTGTAGGGGGGGGCCAACAAGCATCAGCACTATCAAGAGCACTAATTTACCCCCCCGCCAGCTACAGACAGGAAAGCAACCTCAGCCAATCTATTGTCGGCAGACACTCAGTAAGCCCCAGCTGGCCACATCACACCGAGAACGGGAGGGGCTTGGGGGGTCAAAGGGTCATGTGGGGACAGGCCACTCATGCGATTTTATACTACAGGATTATATATATACACAAACTATATACAAACATGCAAACACTTCATGTGTTATCTATCAGGCCAAATAATGTATTGATATAACACCTTATACACCACAGAAAACTTTTATATATATATATATGTGTGTACATATTATTTCCCCTTTATATTATATATACATTTTCTAGAGATTAACTCGCTGTTACAACAGCAGTATTTTAGTGTCAATTGCCAGCAGCCTATAATACAGGTGTATGTACATATATTAAGCGGTAGGTACCAGTGCAGAATGACGGATGTTTGCCGAAACTGGCTGGCCGCTGGACGTGGGGCGTGGGACGTGGGGCGTGGGACGTGGGGTGCGGGGCAGCCATTGAGTACCTGAAGCGGCAGACGGGTCATCGCTGCCACCGGAATTAATCCCGACTGCTCCACGTTGTCAGAGTCTCTATTTGAACAATGCTTCCGTCTCCTTGTTTGCTAATTTGGGAACAAACATTTGCTTGCGCTGCAAACAAGCTCTCACAGGAAGTGTTATTAATAGGATAATTAAGCAGACTGTAATGAGCTGGATTACTGCTAATTATGACAAGATTTGTTTTGGCATTTGTCTGAGAGGAGTCAGTGAGGTATTAAAGTCTACCATGCAGTTCATTACGCCAATGCGCTCGCACCTGAGTAAACAGGATGAGCCCGGGGTCACGGGGGGCGGGGGGAGGGGAGGTGTGTGAGCACGGATAACGACACGAGTGCAGCCCCTGGGACCCCGCCAGCCCGCCGCTCAGATCGCCTGAATACCTTGGGCTCAGAGACTCATTAACAGAGATCAGCCACTGTCCTGCCCTCACTTTCTGCTTAATTTAAACATACATAGACACAACTAACATATAGACTGTTCGTAAAATAACAACACAGACAGCATGTTTTCCTAAACACATACTGCATACATCTGCCTATCCTCCATTAAGAAGGTTGGGTCAAATCAAATCAACGCGAAACACTGCTAACTTGGACTAAACGTCTAAATTAAAGTCCAGCTATTAGAACATCACAGCTGGAGGTTCTGGCCTCAGAGATGGAAGAAGAGAAATAAACCGTCAAATGGACAAGAAAATGAGGCTGGGGTGGACATGTTAACGTGTTTCATTTAGTCCTGTTTCAAGAGGTCAAAGGCTATTTGAATTGTGGGAGATGGCGTCCAAAGGAATTAGCGTCAAACTACAGGCACTAGAGGCATATTGGAAACATTTCGATTAAGAGGATCAGGCAGATTACTGAGCCGATGCACTAGACATTTTAGCAGATGTTCTAGTTAAAAGAAGCACAGCGCCGCCCTGTAATACAGAGTGAGAACTACAGCTCAGTAGCCTCCCCCAGGGCATCTGCGGGGGGATCAGAGCATGCCTGAAGCACTGTAACTGACAGGGGCATCAAAAGAAAATGTGCATTAAGTGATGTGCTCCTACACATGAGGGTTCCGATTTACTGTTTGGAAGGGTAGCATTCTTCAGAAGGTTTAAATCTTAATGGGAACACTCTCAGTTGCAGGGGAGGAAAGCAGGGCCCTGAGTAAAGGGGCGTGTTAATGCGCTTTGCATCCGAGGCTCGCAGCAGGTGCATGCCACTGCGGCCGCACTCCTGCAGCTCTCGATAAGGCACCTAAGTCCCAGATTTACTGCTCCAGCATGCCACTACCTCTGCGCCGCCGTCTCACAAAACGCAAACCCTGCAGCTGAGGGAGGGGTAGAGAGCAAACGCTGCCATCGGCAGGGAGGGGGTGCCAGGGCTAGGTGCATTTCCAGGAAAGAAATTGTGGTGCCTTGTGGGGGGGCATGTCCACACACCCTGACTTATAATGCGACTTTTCATTTACTGAAAGGAAAAAAAGCCAAAGACAAGATTATAAGGAAAAGCTCATTTCCTGTTAACTTGGACTCTGGTTTCCTAAATAAAATTGCTTTTATTCTTTACAACATGTGTTTGTGAAGATTAAGGAGCTGTAATCTGGTGCCTGAATGCGGCTGACGCTGACGGGCAGGATGGGCACACACTGCTTAGGAGAGTGCGCTTTAATCCCGTTTATTGAATTATAAAGAACCTTACAGGATGAAGGATACTGACTCAAGGATTTAAATGCTTCATGTTTTTTTTTTTTTGCAATTTATTTGATAGCACTGGATCATGACAAAGTATTACAGCGAGCGAAACCTCTTATGGCGATGTTTAGAATCCAAGGTTTTTCCTTATGCAGCCGTAGATGCATTAAACTTGAAAAGGATGTGTATATTAGCAGCAAGAGTGGGGTGCTGCATGCGGAAGAGGCGGCAGAGCAGATACATATCAGGGGACGTGCTTTTTAATGCGATCTTAGCACGCATTTAAGGTCTTTCATCATTAAATTCTCTGGCTTAATGGTCTCAGTCTGCAGAGCCTCAGCCAGTGGGGATGTTAAATGCAGGAGTGTCAGCACAGCACAAGGCCTGTCTTCCAGGTAGATGACACTGACTAATGGCCAGCTCTACTGACTCTTAGAATCTGAGATAATTGTTACAGCACTAACAGCAGCGTGCACTGCTGCCAGCCAGGCTGCACAGCAACCAGCATAATCGCAGTGGAATAAAAATGGGAGAGTTTCAGACTAACTACAAAATTAAATAGTCACATTATTTCTTGTTGCACGCAAACATAAATATAATTATCCCTGCATTATGATAATGGAAAAAAGAGACGATCGGATGATCGTTTACATTGTGCTCCGAAAGACAAAACCTCACGATTTGTGCAGATTACAATGAAGATGAGTTAATGGTGTGGGAGGGACGCCCATAAGAATTCAGGCAGCTCCGGAGGGGGGCAAACCGCCTCGGTGCCAAACTCAAACAGCATGGCAGTGTGAGGGGGGTGCAGCCACTAATCTGGGAGAGACAAAGCGTGAGAATTACACCCCGAAACAGATTCTGTCATGCAGATTAGCAGGCAGGATGCAAATTCTGTCATTTTGGCCGACATTAAGATGAGAGACAAAATAAGACACACAAGTCCCAGGTCTAGTGAGCTGAGGCCTAAAATGAGCACTGATCACAGGCGCGGTTATGGGCCCCGACACTGATCACAGGCGCGGTTATAGGCCCCAACATTGATCCCCAACACTGATCACAGGCGCGGTTATGGGCCCCAACACTGATCTACAGCACTGCCCATCGAGTAAACAGAGAATAAAATGCAATATATCTATCAGATATAACAAGAAAAATTATTTCACGATGCAAACAAATACTAATAATTTTTACTTATCAAGTTAAATATCAAATTAAAATAGCTTGCCATTTTCTGTATGTATGACATAGCTAAAGCTGGCTTGGAGGCTAACATGCTGACATATGTATGTGCTGGTGGCCTGATATGTAGCTTTGCAGTGAACAGAAACACAAACAGACGTTTTGATGAGAGAGATATAGCCGACAAGAGAATAAATAAGACATTTGCAACAAGAACAATTAGAAGTGTGCAGACAAGAAGACATTTTAAAATAGGACTCGTTTTCAACTGTAAGTGAGCTTTTAACTTTAATTTCACATAATGGACTGATTTGCTTGTCCAGCACATTAACAGACAACCTCATGGCTAAAATCGGCTCCTGGTCTTCTTGTATTTTTTGCCTTACATTTATCCTTCATTTATTTGCTGTAAATGAATACATATCTAATCAATTTCATTATGATTTCAGCTCATGGAAACATCTGGGAAACCATTACGGTGGACCACAGACTACTGAACACCAGTCATAGCCCCAAACTCCAGACTGCCTACGACTGCAGACAAGCATGAGTCCATAAACGCAAAAACAGTCAGAGTCAGTATGGCTTCACTGTCCTGCTTGATAAGCGCCTTGCGGTCAAGATGACCATGGGGACAATAACAGCGAAGTCAAAACAGGTCACTCACTTATACTTAATCTAAGACAAAAGGGGAAAAAAAACACCAGTTCTTTTTCTGACGTCCTGAACAAACATGGAAACATCCATGGCCCAGATATTCTTCAAGGAATGTGCATCTGCTGGGGACCCTTTGGAGAAGTTTGGTGGAGCTGAGCGATTGGCATGCAGTTTGCCGAGTGTAAACGCCAGCGTGGCTCGCCGGCGAGCGAAGACTGGAGAGTAACTGCGCTAATTAGCGCCTAGCATCACGCTCGCCGACAAGCCCCCTCATTAGGCGTCCCGCTCATCCAACGCGTGATAAGCTGCCCCCCCTCATTAAAATGTCCTCATTTGCCATTTCACAGTCGTACCTTAATATTAAAACCAAGTCCCAGTGCTCTATATCTCTGCTTTAATTATCTGTGTTTAGCCTTTTTACACGAGACCAACTAATGTATAAATTGAATCTTGAGTTACACAAAAGAAGTGGTTCAGATAAAAAACACAGAGAAAGGTCTGGGCTCTATAGCTGCAGCCTTTTGTGTTATATTTAACGAGAACTAAAATATCAATGACTAATCATTTTATTTTCCTGCAGTCAACGTGTATATTATTTGTGTACCGATCCTTCCTCCAGCATCATGAGACGCCGCCAAGGTGCAGGAGGCAGGACCAGGCAAATCCAGCCACTCGAGAGAGAAGAAAGGGAATCCTGAGAGCTGTAGCCAGCGATGGGGAAGGCGGAAGATTGTTTGAAGCGGCATTTGATGTTGAAGGGGCTGATTAACAGCAGAAAGCGGCTGCATCACCTCCAGCTGGCAAATGCAGACTTGAGAGGCCTTGTCCTCTGGTAAGTTTCTCTGCTTTGCAAAGGATCAAAACTCCTTATGGCATGACTCAAACGAGCCACACAAATACACACCCTGATCACAAATGGAAGGACTTACTTTCAACCAAAGCTGCCAGGGTGGAAGGGGGTCGATCATCTCTCTGGTCAAACTACATCACGGTACCCTAGCTGCGTCTGTCTCCCGCTAGGAGAGGGCACACCGCCGCCTTTATGCGCCACTCAGTCTGCACGGGGGGTGAAGTGACAGCCTTCTCTACACTATTTCCACTTTTTTCAGGACTCCTTGTTTCATGCTGTTCGGATGCCTCCCCCCGCAGGCTTGATGAAAGGGTCCGCTCTGTCTCGCACTTTGGCAGGCCCGTGTCTGTAATTGCCCCCCAGATGGTGCCCCCACAAAGCCCCCCCTTATGGTGGCAGACAGGTGTTCTCAGCCATGTGCAAAGGGGATCAAGGGCCCTGGCAACCAGGGAATGCCCACTGCAGGGTGGCCAGCCACGGGGGTGGCTCAAACCGCGGCCCAGGTGTCAGACAGACACCTCTGGGTCAGTGGAGGTTTGTAGTGAGTGGGGGCTGCATGGCCGTCACACCAGAGCGGGAACACAAGCCGAGTTTGACTGTTTCCTGCAGAGCCACACAGCTTAGGAAACCAAGCAATAGAGACATATGAAGAAGCTACCAGGTCACCCACAATGCACTGCAGCCCCTCACACGCCAGCCTGCCATGCAAAGGCTTCTGCAGAATCCACACCCGCTGCGACATTTTTGCCGCATTCGGGTGACATGTGGTTTTCTTGTAGGCTGTCCAGGTCCCTGGGTGAAGGAGGTGCCGTGCAGGTGGGGCAGGGGGCAGGGGGGACAGCCGTAACTGATAGTTCCTGAGGTGGAAGGCACATAATTCCTCAGTGCTGTCATGTCCAGATGGGAAATCTTCCCAAGAGGAAAGGAGAAGAGAAATCTGTAACATAAATATGTATTTCTCCATATGGACACATAATTAATATAAGGAAAGACAAGAGTCAAAGCAGACGAAGAGCAGAACCGTTAATTAACCTCAGGCGCTAGAGCTGTCCATTCGGGGCTCACACCCAGCTCCTGCCCCCCCCCGCCTGCTCTCCTCCCCCACACTCATCTCCTCACACTCCTCCCCCTGCACTCCTCCTCCCCCGCACTCCTCCTCCCGTGTATTCCTCCTTCCACACTCCTCCCTCGCACTCCTCCTCCCCGTGCATTCCTCTTCCCCCATACTCCTCCTCCCGTGCATTCCTCCTCCCTCACACTCCTCCCCCCGCACTCCTCCTCTTCGTGCATTCCTCCTCTTGCACTCCTCTTCCCCCACACTTCTCCTCCCGCACTCCTCCCCCCGCACTTCTCCTCCCCCCGCACTCCTTCTCCCACATGCTGAGAACTGTCTCAGGGCCCCTTCGCCATCTGACCAGTGCATGGAGAGCAGAAGCACGACAGGCACTGCTATATCTCTCATGTTAAAAAGTCTAAAAGCACTGCTGTAAACAGAACTTTGCCATGGTGATTACAGGGGAGCAGTGTGTGGGTGAATGGTGAAGTGCAGATCAGAATACAAAGTGGTATTATGTTTATATCTCATATTGCAACAGTCATAGTTCATAGTAAAATAATTCAAAAGGTTTTCATACCAAGCTAAAGTCCAGAAGACACAGTGCTTCCAGTAGAGTCATCCCCGCTCAGTGGGAGGCGCAAGACCGCGTTACAGGGAGCACAAAATTTTCAGAGCTCCTGGCCAGCTCCCTCCCAGCCTGGACGCGCATCAGGCAGCGGCCGCCTCCTTTCCATTGGTGTCCACCGTCATGCTGGGAAGATCAATCAGAGCTGAAATAGCCGTTCTCTGCTGTGACCAGACACGGACCTCGCAAGCCACGCAGCCTCGGGGACAGAGCTGAAAGAGCCGGCCGACTGACGGTGCGCTCACACGACCATGTACATACACACCCCCCATGTGAGGAAGTGCTCTGAGCGTGCTGGAGGGCAGGATGGCAGACGGGCCATGAGTGGGCACCCCAAGCCAGGCCCCCCCCATGGGTGCCCTGTGTGCCACCTCTCCAGGCCGGATGTGAGAGACGGAGCCTTCTGGGGAGGACAGGGTGCTAATGAGAGAACAGGAACCAGCCCCCGCTCAACGGAAGACATGGCTGCCACCAACCCACCCCCCTCTGCTGACGGAGCCAGGACCCACCCCCAGACCAACAGGGCCATGGGCCTCCGCTGATGGACCCAAGACCCACCCTCGGACCAATAGGGCCATGGGCCATCGCTGAAGGCCCAGGCAGTGGGCTTCTTGTTGCCCCGAGGCTCCAGTCAGACAGCAGGAGGTCAGGCTGGGTAATAAACACTGCCACTTCCTGACATCTTTGGACATCTAGGGATTGCCGTTTACCTCAGTAGTAAAAAACGTGACACCGCAGCGTGTTTGTGTCAGTGTGCCATTAGGACTGGCCAGGTATGCCGTATGTGTGTGTGCTTATACATAAAGAGGTAAATTATGAATGTGCTTAAAATGACATAGATAAAGCGAATTCTTATCCATTTAACTGTCCAATAGCCTGCAGGCGCACTTGTCACATAATGAAATGCAGCCGAGAATAAGAGCGCCCTACTATTGACCCTTGTTCGTGTATGTAGGCTGTGTTTGACCATTTGCAAACAGCCCTGTAGTAAGAATACAAGATCATGGACAAATTTTTGAAAACAAAAATTTCAGAAAATGTACTTGATCCTGAACCAAGAGGTTAAGAGCAACGTGATAAGTGATATCGGAAAGAGCCACTTAGTAGTATATGTTAGACAATGGTGTCCAGGGATAATTAGCATATGAAAAGTGTGCTATGGCAGGAAAAAGGCTGGGAAATACTGACATACCGGTATAAACCAGGGATTTGATGAAATCTGGGAAAAGCCAAGATGGGTTTGAATCCGCTTCTGTGAGACTCGTTTGATTTCAATTGGATTCAAACAACAGAGACCATATCACCTGGTCAAAGATCAGGAATGTGAACAAAATGATGAAATAATATAAATTACTATAAACATCCATCCACTTTACACATGCTTACCAGTCTATCCCAGGAAGCACACGGCATGAGACAGGGAGATTCCCTCAGAGCCAACATGCAGCTTGGATACACCAGCTTGTGTAAATCACGTCTTTGGACCATAGTAGGAATATGGAGCACCTGCGGGGGGGGACACAAGACATGACACACAAAGAATGAATCTCGCAACCCCCTGCACCACCCCCATATGTGTGTCTATATGTGTCAGAATCTAGTGTATGTTTTATATTTGTTCCACTACACTATATGCATAAAGGAAATCTCCTTGCTGTTAAATGTTTTGAGTTGTATTCTTGAGTCATAGGTCTAAACTACAGAGACGATCGAGCCAATGTGGGAGAATTCCAGGGGAAAAAGTGTATTTTAAAGTACACATCAAACAGACAGTGAGTTCCGCTCCCATGGCACATGTCTGGATTAAGCTGGATGAGCTCACCTCCTAGACGGAGCCCAGTGGGACGGATCCAACACGCTGCCCCCCCCCCCCCCAGCGGCCCCTGGCAAGGGCCAGCATCTCACCGGTCCCACGGCACCAACTTCAGGGGCAGGGGACGGCGAGGGGGGGGTGGTCTCACCCGCAGCACTTTGGCAGCCCTGCAAGCCCGACAGAGATGCCTCAGATTTCCAAGCACAGAAGCGAGCTGCGCATTCACGCCCGTGCACAGAATCCCAGACCGGTGCCTACAATGCAG
>JAODKC010000009.1:1584462-1597113 GCA_026777985.1 Mormyrops attenuatus
GTGTGTGTGTGTGTGTGTGTGTGTGTGTGTGTGTGTGTGTGTGTGTGTGTGTGTGTGTGTGTGTGTGTGTGTGCGCAATGAGGCCCAGCCAGCCCCCCCAATGGCCGTCTGCTTAACGATAGGCCTCACCAACAGCTGCATTCAGCCGCATTCGAGGAAGCAATTACCTTGAAAAAGGGGGTCACAGTCCTGGATCATTTGCCTTAATTGAATTCCAATATCTGCCTGCAGCTGCCCTGACCTGCAGCTCAGGCCCCTAATGGCTGCATTCGGGGGCTAATCAAGGCAGGCCAGCCGAGCCCCGCCACACGGCACCAGAACCGGGGCCCGCGGGACCACCGGCTAGGGGGGTGGGGGGGATGTTACAGAGGAGAAGGAAGCCTGGCTCCTGGGTGCCAAAGCAGAGCTGCTAACGAGCATCTTCCCACAGGACGCGCGGTTCTACGCGTGTCAGGCATGTGACACTAGACAGACTACCCAGCAGGGGGCGAGCACACCGCTCCGCCCGATTAAAGCAGAACCTGCGATGAGCGGCCAATTAAAATGGGTAAAAAAAAATAAATAAAATAAACGGCAGCATCAAAAATCCATAAATCCCCCAGACTCACCGTCACTCACGTGCCTGGGGGCGGAATGGAGAGACACGCATGACTGGCGACGGTACCGACTCGCCCAAACGGCAAACGACACAGGTCATTACACAGCATCAGCGAACACGGTGCTACACACACGGAAACAGCTCGACAAAAAAAACGCACAAGCAGCAGCGGCAAGGGTGAGCCTACGGGCACAAGGAGGCGATGGCGAGCTGCTTCACACAGCCCCTAGCCTCTCGGTCTGACCCCCCCCATATAGGTGGCCTGGAGCAGGATGGCCGAATGAAGTTTGTAAGTGATCATTAGCCCCTGGAGCAGCTGACCCTGACATAGGAGCGGCCGCTGGGCACCCCCTCCTCTAACTGACCCTATCGCCCCCTGTGTGCAGCCTCACCCCCCCGGCGACGGTCAAATGAAGGAATAAAGAGGGGTATACACACGGTGAGCGGCAGATTGGGAAGTCCACGTACCCCGATGATGGCATTCAGCTCTGTCATTGTCACCTGTTTGGCACGTTCAACAGCCTGTGCGACCTGCTGTTGGTGCTGGGGAGGGACACACAGGGCGGGTCAGACACTCCGGGATAACAATATCACTAAACTAAACATCATATTATATAATTAACCAGTGTTAGCGAGTAAGTAGTTATATGTAGCATTACGTAATTAGTTATTCATATAAAAATATATAAAGATTCAATTAACTGTAATGAAATTAGTTACTGATGTTGGTGATTGTAATGGAGTTTTCAGTAAAATGCTTATATGTGGAACGTGACATTAATTTTGTTGCTCTGAGACTGAAGGGACATCTCAGCTTTATCTCCCAGTTTGTCAGGAAAGTAAAGTACATCAAATGAAAAGTTGCATTACTCTGATGAAGTAATCAAAATAGTTACATTACTCATTTTTAACAGGGTAACTAGTCATTTGTAAACAAAACTATAAATATGAACCGAGAAAACTCTGGACTCACCTCTTGTGACAGAAACGGCATGATCTGAGCAAGGATTGCATTGAGTCGCTTTGCAATCTCAGTCTGCAAAAGAGAAGAGAGGTTTCACTGAGAGATTCCCCACAGGCTGCCTGATGGAGACAGGGAGGTGCGGTTCAGCGTCTTATCAGCCCCCGAGTGACATGTGAGAACGTGGTGAAGGTGAGCGAGGGCGGGGCGCGCGCACACACACACACACACACACACACACACACACACACACACACACACACACACACACACACACACACACACACAAACTCAGCCACCATGCCCTGGCCTGGCACCCAAACCCCCCACACAGCAGTCCTGGCGGCTCTGGACCGGCCAAACATTCCGTTGGGCCCGTTTGCCTGCTGGGTCCATCTGGAGAGCAGGCGGTTCTGCGGGGGCAAGGGGGGCGTCTTGGCTAAAAGTAGGATGAATCCCCGTTCCGGTAGCCGGTGCCACGTCCATTAGCAAAGGGAGGATTGCTGGGCGTCACTTCAGAGCGCCACCCTGGTGCATGTGTGCGGGGAGACGGCCGGCTGCAACACCGCCACACGCCCAGGCCTGTGGGGGCCGCACTAGCAGCTGGTCATTTAGAATTTCATAACAAGACCTCCGAGCTGAGCAGGGAGACACTGCGGGCGCAAGTAGGCCTCTCGATGGGGACCGCAGAGGCGGCGCACATCTGCTCCCATACAGGGCCCCCCCACACTCAACATGGCATCGACTTATGAATCAAATAGGTCAGTTGAAGCCGACTGCCAAGCCGTCCCCAAACGCGATGCCTTCATGAGACCCCGGAATTGACCTTGGATGGCTGCGGGCAGAGCCCTCCACCCAAAAAGGGTTACATTTTAAAAACACTTCAAAAATGTTTCAACGTAAATGATGCTGACCAAAGCCATCTTACAGAGACGAAGTGCGAGGTGGCATCCTGAGCTAAGGTGGGGCTGGGGGTTCATTAGGTCAGTCCCACCCTCATCCAAGCAATTAGCACGACCCCGTCACATGGGGGGCCAGTGTGAGCCAATCCCAGCATTCAGGGGTGAGGCGTGTCCCAAACCTGACACATTCAGCCTGCTGAATGCATGCAGGCACGCTCTCCCTCTCAGAGCTTTTCCGTTCCCACCTTCTACCCCTCCCTGTCTGTCAAACACCCCAGCCCCCCACCATTTCTTCAGCCCCTTGCCAGGTTGCCACAGCAACCGCAGCCGCCCTATCGCACTCTGATCATTATGTAAATTGTACCTCTGCTTGACCGTAGCAGGCTGTAAAATCATATTAAGTGCACAGAGGCAGGTCATTAAATTGAATTTTCAGGCTGTCGATCAGATCTGCAAATTAATGGCGGATAAAAGGGGCAGAAAAGGGAGGGCCGGGGCGGCTGGGCAGTGAGAGAGAGGGGGAGAGAAGGCCTGCCTTCCTGGTTACAGGTGGCTCTAGGGCAGACGAATGAAACCCTCTGTCACATGAGGAAGTCAAAGAGAAAAACGTCACTGAACCCTGGAAGCCGCACAACAGCAGGTCGGGTTATTTCTGACTGCCCACCCCCCGCCACCCAGGTTAGGTGACTCCCCATCAGCCTCCCCATCTGAAACAGAAACGTAACGTACACACTACAAGCCCTGGAAGGCTGCGTTTCCTTCCCCGCTCTACCAGATGTGTTTATATTCATCTGTGACCTGGGGGGGCTGAGGGGAGGGGGGGGCATACCACCTCTTTGAAAAGGAAACAAGGAAACCCCAACATCATTCGTCAACTATCACACAACAAGGTCACAGACACGCCTCCTTCGCAATCCGACACCTCATTCACTATGGGAGCGTCCTAAAGGAGATCAAAACACAAACATCTGCCCCTTGCCCCCCCCACCAAAACAGATGCATGTTTAAAGGACATGCCAGACTCCACGCACAGCCCGGGCCAGCAACGTTGCTGGGTTGCTTTGGGCGCCGGGTAAAAACAGGACGCCATCACCACGGCAACGAAAGCAGAGCCCTGAAGTGGTGAGCGGGGCGACAATCAGAGGCACTCGGAGCGTCTAGCACCCGCTGAAGGGCTCTCTCAGGCCGGCCAGTCAGAGGCACGTTAACGCCATTTGTCTGCGCCTATCAGAGCCGGCAGCGTGCAGCGAGATGCTAAGGAGTTTTAAATGGGGGGGTTGATTGTAGCAATGCATTTCACTCTTCCTGGCCACAAATAATCCCAGGGCAGGAAATGAAATAAGCAAAGCACACCTTTAGCGACAAACCACTTGCCGGCAAGAGAGGCCTTGTGGGGGGGGGGGCACTTGTGCAGCCACCCCAAGTTCACATCATCATTACTTAATAAAACACGAAGCCAACAAGTTTAGAAGCACTGCTGGGCACATTAAAGGGGGGTCTGGAGAGGAGCGGGATGGACAGTCTATCCCAGAGTATAGGCGCCCCCCCCATCGCGCTGACGTGCCTCTAATTGGGGCCTGACTGACTATACAAGTCTGTGTTTGCCTCCATATCGATCTGGTCGCCGTGGGGTCGGGGAGGGGCAGCCTTTACGGCCGTGGTCAGGGGGAGGGCACGCAGGGCTAAATGTTGCTCCGCGCTCACATTTGTTCATCGTCTTGAACAAATCCAAGCAGGGCAGTGTTAGGAGGGGTGGGAAATAACACCCCACATAAAAAGGGAAAAAGGAAACCATGACTACAATCAATACACTGACTTCAAGGTGAGCTGCCCCCCCGCCCCCCCCGCGACAGCCGTCAAGCTCTAGCATGAGAGGACATCTCCAGGTAGGACCAGAACACGCAAATGTATTGCAATGTAGCTTCTCCTGAGACGTCTGGTTTAAAATCCACCCAGGACATTGTGCTTTCAGCATAACGACAACACGTGCATCCCTGCCAGGGAGCGCTGATCCCCAGCGACACCCCCCAACTGAATGCTTCAGGAGCTGTTCTTAGGCTGCCCGTAACCAGGGAGCATCTCCATAGCCCACCCCACCCCCCCCCACAGCACGCTACGCGCTCCTCAAACACTGGCTAAGTTTGTTTTGGCTCAGGGACAAGTCAACCATCATCACCTTGGCAAATAATTCCCAGAATCCTGTATAAATTATTCATCTGAACAAGCTCTCTCCACCGCTTCACCCCCCCAGCCCTCCAAAAGCTGAATGAGGGCTTTTCTTTCACAAAGCACCCCTCGATTACAAGAGCTACTGCGGCTTCCAGTCAGGAAGCCGGGGACTCTGTCATGTGCACACATGTGCGAAGCTACGCGCACACGAAGGCCCACAGGTGACCTCGCACGAGACCTCACCCCCACCTGGCGCGGCACTTGGGAGGCTGCGCAGGAATACCGTAACGAGCTACAATAATTAAAACTGCTTATCTACAGTGGGCTAAGACAATTACTTCCCCAATTCCCGTGCAGTAATACTGCTGTCAAAACAGAGCACTGCGGCCGACGCTATCAGGTAATCTCAGGGGCGAGGGCCCGCAGCCGGATGCGCGCATGGCGATAAGGTCTGTGCCGTTACTGGGCCACTGCGGCAGACAGGTGAACCCCCTAGCTCTGAATAAATCACGCAACCTGGCAAATAAATTTGCACGCATGAAGAAGCCCAGCCCATTCTGATCCATCACCCCACCCACCCGCGACGTTAACACAGTGCAGATGTCATCAGAGCTTTGCTGTAAAGATGGCTGCCAGATGAATTATTCAAAGCCTTGAGCCAGACCCACTGGGCTATCGATAAGAGCAGAACTAATCCAAGCAAGTCGATTAACCAGTTTATGCAGGGCCTGGCCGTCTCCCAGGACTACAAATAATCCCGCCCCCCGTGTTCTCACAGGAGACAGGAGACTTAGTTGTTCCACTTTCACATAAAAAAAAAAAAAAATACTGCACACACTTGATAAATACAACCAAGCCATTCACACTTTGGTTTTATTTAGCTCCTGGAACAGAATGGCGGTCATCAGGTCTCCCTAGATCTCACCATTAAGTCATTTTTTTCTTCCTGCACATAAATTAAACAAAAGGACTAAACTGTGAAACAAGGATGTCACATCCTGTGCAGAGTAACCAGATAGAAGGTCAGGCAAACCTTCTGAGGACCTGGGAAGGCGGCCGTCACACCAGGTACCAGCTCTCCTTTAACTGTTAGTTAGGCATTAGGGAGGCTGCAATAATCAGGTTTAATCTTCAGAGTCCATTTGCTTTAGTTATTAAGTCACACATCTCCCTCCTGCCAAAGTCTTGACTTTAATCTTATCAAAGCCGCCCCATAAGGCCCTCTGTCCCGCTGACCAGGCCAAAGCTCCTGACGGCCCAGACCAGGCCGCGCACCCGCCACTCCGAGAGCCACACACCCCAGGCACGAACGGGAGCTCGGAGACCGCGCCCACATCCACACCCCGAGTCCCTACAGGCAACGTGCTGCCCTAGAGGCCATGACAGTTTACAAAACCCACAAGTCGGTTACATACCTGTTTGTGCATTTCAATGTTCAGCCCATAGGACATCTCATAATACTGGAAAATAAAAAGGAGAAACGAAAAATTAATACTAAACCTCATTACACCACCCAACATGCAAAAGTTCAAACCAAATTCAGGACAACTAAGACTTGAAATTCAAGACGAGTGCAAATCATCTGGAAGAAAAAAAGTGACGGAAATACAAACGGTGTAACGAGGGACACCCCCCCCCCCCAGCCAAGCATCACCCTAAAATAAGGTTTCAGAAAAGGGCAGAGCAGTCAGACACTCTCGGTGGGTATGTGGTTTCCGTCAGAGACAGGCGGCGTTCAGAGGGAGGGGGGAAAAAAAAAAAAAAAAAAAGTCACTTTGAGCAGGAAAGTAAGGTACGAACACGAACTGGACAGAAAGTGTCACTGATTAATACGAGTTCCTTCCTTGCTTAAAAGCCGCAACCAGCTCTCCCCCCACCCACACACCCCAGTGCAAGGTGACTGTTCTCATCTCAATGAAAACAGGGCAGGGGGAGGGAGCAGACACCCCCAAAAATGTCGATTTGAGGCGTCCATTCAGGAGCCCGAAGCCTTAATCGGCTTTTCAAACAAGAGGCCCGTAAATCTTAGATCAGAGTCAAGACGCCGTTACAGACGTGTACCCAGTGCCACAAGTAAATACATGGTCTCAGAGTCACTCCTCAGCGTTTACCTAAGCTAGCCCCCCCTCCCAGACCACTACCACCTTTCCAGCGGGAAAGAAAAAAAAAAAAAAAAAAAAAACTATTTAACAGAAGTACCACGGCGCTGGATAAAGTCAACCCTTGTACAGCATGTATAAACAAGATAAGGAGTGGGGCGCCACAGTCCAACCTGTACCATTATATCGCAGAAATGGAAATGATTTGTTTATCTTTTCTATTTAAACCTCGCACAAGCACCCGGCTCAGTGTTTAATGATCCTAACATTCCGATTCCTTAAGGTGAAAACAGCATTAATACACAACTCGGTTTCTGTTTTTATTTTGTTAGCAAATATGACTGGGTCAACTATAACTTTGTTTTACCCTGCCGTGCGCTTGCCTGCAGTTATTCTGGCCACCCTGCCCCCCCCCCAAATATAATCACACACCCCAAGGAAGATGGTCGCAGGTCTAAACAAAACAAGGCAGCTCCGTGACATCGCGTTTCAAGTCAAGCAGGCCTCTCATGGGGGGGGGGGTAAGGTGGACAGCTCTCAAAATTAGCCATACACATGTCCCAGCCCCTCCCCTACACAGCCCAGCCGCGCAGGGCCACCCCAGAGAGATGGCTCAGCCCCGTCTTACCATGACGTAGTGACGCTGCATTTCCGTCTTCTCATTGGCCAGCTTATCATACTCCACCTTAAGACTGAATTTCAAAGCAAGGTGTCAATTATAAGCCAACACAGTCTCATCGCTTGTATATTCAGTAATAAATTTAAAAAAAGGTCACGACTGAGTTGTGTCGAACATTTTTTATTCCCTCTAACTTAATACCCAGAGCCATCAGACTATTAGCACGCAGCTGGCTGCCCAAACCACTACATTACATACACAGCAGCTTAAATTACATTAGGCACAGGATTTGCCAAGGTGCATCCACGCTGCACACATCACCACATCCTGGGGTTAAGTAAGAACCCTCAACCCCCCCCCAAAGCATTTTTAAATTATTACCTGTGATACTGGGCTTGCAAAAACTGAAATTCATCTTTAATCCTGTCGCAGGACTCCGCCACAGTAAATTTAAACCCTGGTTGACCAGGTTGATGGGGCGCCTGGGGGAGAAAAGAAAGGAAAAAAAAAGTAATAACATCCAGAATTAAGAAAAAGGCATCAAACTGGTATTAAGGGAAAATGGGGTAGTAAATGAAAATAAATTGAGCATGGAGTCTGTCGATTAAATAGAATATGAAATAAAAATGAAGCTAAATGACACTGACACGTTAAAGCAAAGGAATACAGCACATGGGACCAAAACAAGAGCCCTTCACCCGGCAACAGGCGGCGTCGGGGTCCACTTATAAAACGGATTACAGCCGCATTATTTCCACCAAGACCACGCCGCCGGTGTTCGGAGAAAGTGCCACCGGGGACAGTACTCTCCGGCCGCCAGTATAACACCAGGATCGGGTCCCGGGTCCCAAAGCCCTGCCCCTCCCCCTCCCTTTTTACGGCAATAATAAACCACCAGCACATAAACAACGCGACCGATGGCTGCGCTTAACCTGTGCCCCTCCCGCCGGCCCGAAGCGGCCAGGTAAAAAAAAAAAAAGAAGAGAAAGTGATAGAAAAAACAAAGACTTAAAAGTGGATTTGATTTAACACGACTTTGATTTTTCGGCATTTCAAACACCCCCGTCGATTTACTAAGCCGCCAGTGGAGATCAGCGGACGCGGACGAGAGTCGGCGAGGCGGCGCTGGCGTCTTTAAATCCACTTACCGGATGCCGGCCCTGCGGATACATCTTGAAGGTATCCCCCACTTTCGGGCCCCCCTTTCCTCTTTTTAATTGGAAATCCAGGAAACGCACACTTCGGTAATCCAAGAGGAAGAGCGACGGCCCGCCACCCCTCCCTGCACAAGGCGCTCGGACACGACGGCCAGTCCCGGGCACCAAGACGGGGAGCTCGGCTCCTTATCCTCTTCAGTCGCAAACAAAGGGGACAGAAAGAGGAAAAGCGAAATATTAAGTGGTGGGCAGGCAGTTAATGAAAGACACACGCAGCCCGCTCGAGCGCCACAAAACTGAGCCGCTGGGGCAGCCGCACGATATTCTCCATGGGGGGGAAAGAGGAGGAAAATCGAGTACTTCGGTCGATCTTCAAGGGGAAAAAAAAAAAATCAGGTTATTTATTTACAATCTGCAGAATACAGCTTAGAAAACATGATGGGAAAAACTGCAAGCTGGTCGACTGGTTTTGTCAAGCAGCGACCCGTACAAGACACGCATTTACATCGCAATCAAACTGCCCTCGATCCGCACCAACGAAACGTGAAAACTAATAACTAGAAAGCGTCAGCAGACAGCAGTCCGCCTGCTGATCTCTCCCCCCTTAGTCTCTGACCCGCTCCCCGTGTTAAAAAGGCAGCCACACCGGGATTCCTGTAGCACTGAGATCGCGCCGCCAGCGGGCTGATTAGCGCCGTAAGCAGCTCGCCATCACGCGTACAGACAAGCGGGTCTGATGGCTCCGGCTCCGGCTACCTTTTGTCTCGTCCGCCGCGGACGCGAAGGGCAGCCGTATTTCGTCCAGGCGCCTCCAGAGCTCCAGATCGACGCCGCACGACGGAATCAGAGTCCCGGCCGGGAGAGACGCCGTACGCACATCTCCCGAGTGAGCTGGCCGGGAAGTCGGGCGATCGCGGTCGCCTGCCGCTGCGGAGAAGGACGGGACCGGAACGCCAGTCTGACTGCAGGTCGGAGAGCAAATGCCCCGGGACTTTGTTTTTAACCGCAGAAAAACTCCTGAACACGCCAGTCCCGACCGAGCAAACAGGCTGACGACTCCCGCGACGGGTCCGAAATCATCCCCCCCCCCGAGTCCGAAGAAGGTTTAAAATTGCGGAAAAGTTTGATGAAGCAACTCGATGCGCGTCTTTTGCAGCCCGAACCGCACGCAGACAGAGCACTGACACGAGGGTTCAACTGCCGCGAGAGCGCCTCGCCCCAGCCAATAGGCTTCTCACAAGGAATTTACTTACACGGCCCAATCAGACAGCGGCGATCCCACGTGGGGTCCGTGGTTCTGTGACATACTGATTGGTCGGAATGTCTCCCATAATATTCGCCATTTTGGACTCGGACAGGTACTGAAAAAATAGCTTGTACACCAGCGATAATAATGATTCACGCACCGATCGCATAAAAGAATTCACAAAAGCAACAAACGATGATTTTGATTTTTATTACTGATGTTTTCTCCTCAGCTGAATCTATTTCATTACGTCGATGTTTGAAATCATGGCATGAAATGCAACATGAGATCTATAGAAATTAATTAAGTCTTTAGCCAAAATAGCCATACACGCGTTACGTTATTAATTTTCCCATGAATAATAACACAGAACGATGCCCAACGCTATAACAAATTGCTCAGTAAGTCGGAATAATAAAGCGTTAGCGGATCATTCTGTCCCGTGACCACAATTGTGGGCTATCTAGACAGTTAGGTACCTTCACTACCGCAGAAAGTGTCTTGTGTATCCTGTGCGCTTGTTAGTTCAATAATTCAAGGGTTTAAAATTCATGACATCAACATAATACGGCTCAGAAAGTTAAACCAACTGGCCATACATTTTGAATTAAATATTTCTTTTAATGTAGGTGAACGGCATTTCGCACTTTAAGTCGTGCAATGATGATCAAACTTATCTCCTCGACCATTTAAATTACTTTTTCTCTTTAGACATCGCGCATTATCCGCACACCTTACAATTTCAGGCACAACATGTCTGCGCTCGAGAAAGGCGGCCTGTCACGTGTTGCTTTGCGCTACTCTGACCCACGTGGGATTATGTGAGCCGTCTAGAGCTCCGTCCAATGAGCGCGCGGCGCTGATACTCGCTCGACGGCTATTGGTGGAGCCAAGCAAGCTTGTCAGTCAGGGCCCCGTGTTGTCAATCAATACCACGCGGGGTGGAGCGCTGACAAATGCCTGCGCCTCTCAGCCTCCCGCCTGCGAATAGTGCTTGGAATGGCTGCTTAATTAGCTTCGAATGGCTTTTCCCTCCATCTCAAACAATCTGTCACTTCCATGTGGTAAAAAGGGTCTTGCATAAAACAAAGGGAAAAAAAAACAAGTAGGGGCTAAATATCAGTTTGATTTTTGCTCAACGAATACATTTTTATTACCGCAAAACAAAGCTTTTTTTCCACACTCACACAGGCTCATTGCAAGCAAGCGGATTCCGTCGTCATTTGTTTTTCTTAGTAGATTTAAAGGGAATTTTTAACACGTGTAAGGTAATACGCGTATTTCTCAGCGCTCGTGTTTTTGGTTAGCGCCATCCCTTCCTGCGGTTCCCCATCCCTAAAAGGGGGGAGGGAGGGAGGGGGGGGGGGCGTTCTGTTTTTTTTTACAACAGGAAAAACCCTGATAATAGAAAATAACACAATGCAAAAAGAGCGTTAAATTTATGAAAGCCCAAAATTCCACGATTTAACCCAAAACGACTACATATGTCTGGTTTATTAATTACAGCCCGGCGTAGTTCCTCAGTCTAGAAAGCTCATGCTACCATTTAAATGAAGACCTTTTTATTTCTGGCGTAATAAGTACGTCTGTCCTGTACGGAAAAAGTACCGGTTTAGTTTGCTTCGTCTCACAAATTGTTATGGGAGACGACTGTGTTATTTAGCTGTTTTACTAAGGGGGGGGCGGGTAAATGTCATTGAAATACTGAAACTTCACGCCCAATTAGAGCGAGTTTTCTTTCCCCTATATTCTTGGTTGGTTTCTTGTAAAAATGTATAATTACTTCTTACTTTTGTCGCAAACTATGACACTCAGAATGCGGCGTTATAAACGCAGCTGGTCACGGGACCTTGGCGAAGCCGGACGTGCTGCGCGTGTTGGAGGGGGGCGACGCCGCGGGTCAGACCCGGAAGAAGGTCTCGCTCTCATTGGCGGGCTAATTGCGAACTTTGCGACGCCCCACGTGGGGCGGCAGTGGCAACCGCGAAGCCCCGGGCTGGAGCTGAGATGCCGGGCGAGCGGGGGTCACTCCGCCCCTCCACCCTGCGCGTATAATCGGGGAGTCATACGAACACGCACACATGTATATTTACACGTACGACATAAATAATGTTTAAAAAGGCAATGTCAGCCTTATAAGCTAGTTTAGGTCTTAAGAATGATAAATTAAGTACAGCTCATATACGTGACAGTTTGTTGCTCATACGAGCACATTAAATAGTTCTCAGAAACAGGTTCAGGGGGCTTTAGGGTGTTGCTCGGTTTTTATAGCACGGGTGTCAGAAGTGTAGAAATTAAGCAAGTTTAGTGGCGCATTGAGACACCTGATTCCTGCGGTTGCTGTTACATTATCCTTGTGGGATATGGCGTATCTCTGTGCTACTGTAGATGGACCGTAGGCTGTGTGAGAAGCGTTAGTGCACACACACATAACTGGCAGGCTAATCTCTTGCAGGCAACAAAAGATTGGGGCCTAACCCCTAGTAGAGGGGCCTCCCACTCAGAGATCCCCACACTGTTTATTTACTGTGAAATCCCAGGCACTGCGAAACCTCTACCCCTAGGCATTACAAACTGGGCTGTTTGCAGAGGCGGAATTAATTCTTCACAGAGTGTGGGTCGTCTTCTCCAAGAGGGCCCCATCTCCCCTGGCTCACAGCGGAATTCCCACAGGTCTCGGACGGAAATAAATAAATAAAGCCATTCCTTCTCCCGCATTTCAAAGTGGCAGCTTCCAATCATGGATCCGATCCCTTCTGTCTTGGGGGGGGGGGGCGCGGGGGGGCCGGCGGGGGGGGGGGCTGGGGGGGGCCGGCGGGGGGGTGGGGTTGGGCCATGAAAGAGGTGCCCGCCAACTGGAGTGCAATTCATGGTCATGTGTCCTAACCTCCCTCCAAAAT
>JAODKC010000009.1:1655433-1672880 GCA_026777985.1 Mormyrops attenuatus
CACGCAGGGCGCACACACGCAACACACGTACACGCAGGGCACACACATACACGCAGGGCACATACACACAACATACACGCAGGGCACACACACACAACGCACAGGTACACACAGGGCACACACACCCAACGCACACGTACACGCAGGGCACACACACAACACACACATACATGCAGGGCACACACACACACACAGTGCACACATACACGCAGGGCACATATACAGAGCAACATGAACACACACACGCATGCAACAAACACGCAAGGCACATGTACATACAGCACAAACATACACGCGAAATACATACATACATGCAACATACATTCACACAGAGCACACATACACACAGTACAGACATACACATAATGCACAGATAAACATAAGCAGATACCTACATACATACATACTGCATAGACATATCCAGGGTGCACAAACATGTAGCACACATACACAGAACACAAATATACATGTTACGCACACGTACATGTAACGCACACAAACATGCAGTACACATAACGCACATGTGCACTCACATCCCATGTATATTAACAGCATTTCATTAATATTCATTAACATCCTGTTCCCTGTGAAATACACACTCCTGAATCAGTTACATTGTGTGGTACACTGAGTGCTTACTTTTGCTGGGGAAATATTTTTAAATTCGCACACAGAATAAATTTACTCTCCAGTTAAAACAAGATCAGGTCAAACCCAGCAGGTCCCGTAATGGTAACGTGCCAATAACCCACGAAATGGCGAGCTCTCCCTGGCATGCCAGCCGCAGGAGGTCCAGTGCCAGACATGCGGGGAGCCGCCATGCTACCGTGGCTAGGGTGAGGTTCTGTGCCCCTGCGGTTGAGGTTCTGTGCCGCTGCCAGGGAGGTTCTATGCCGCTGCCAGTGAGGTTTTATGCCCCTGCCGGTGAGGTTCTACGCCGCTGCCGGTGAGGTTCTATGCCGCTGAGGGTGAGGTTCTGTGCTGCTGCAGGTGAAGTCCTGTGCCCACTTAGAGTTTGGGGGGAGCGGAGTGCACTCTGGAGTCACTGGGGAGCTTCTGGAACAGGCTTCAAACATGCAGTAAATAAATAAGTAGAACTCCAAGGGGGGAGGGGGGCAAATAAATAAACCATCAAAACCAGAGCAGGAAAATAAGTGGAGGCAAAATTCACACTTGCTTACTTACATTCCACACACACACGCACGCACACACACACACACACACACACACAAATACAGTCGTGTAATCATATCTTTTTGGGGACCGCTTATTCATTTCTATGGGCAAAATCCTAATTCCAGCAATGACAATCTTACCCCCACCCAGCCCACACCTTAACCATAAGTAACCAAACAAAATCAAGTATATTGGCGTTTTTTTAGTTTTTTGATTGCAGTCACAATTTTTTATAAATGTAAAAATTTTAAATAATCGCTTTTTGTCACATTGTTGGGATCATTTGGTCCCCACAATATAATCTATGCATGCCCCCCCCCCACACACACACACAAATAGAGAGAAAAGGAAAAAAATCAGGACAGGCTGAGCAGATGGGCCCACTGTAAGGTATACAGCCCTCATACTCTGCTCATTGAATGTTCCAGATCCGACAGCTTCTTGGGGGCCCTCGGGGCCCAACGGGGCCCAACCCGCGGCAGCCAGAGCCACATGAGACCCGCAGAAACCTTGACCTTAGAGTGAGACGCACCATCAGCATGAGTCCAGCCTGACAGAACTGTAAACAGAGCAGCCGCGGGGACGTCGCCCTGCTGCAGGAGGGGCCTGAGCCAAAGGAAATGAATAAATGCTCACGCATTTCAAAGGAGACTCTAAAATGTCCCAGTTAGTGTTCTGGTCTCCACCTGTCCTGCAGGAGGCTGGGGTTCAGTCCCCTGACAGGGAAAGCAATGCTCCATTTGGGGGCCTGTAGAGGGGAGGGTGTGGGTTCAAACCCAGCAGTGTGATCTCAGCATCGTGCCCTGTGCAGCGCCCTTAATGCCCCCCTTAAGGCCCCCCTTAATGCCAGGGACTGGCTGACAAAAAAAATACATGTAGCTTTGGATGAACGTATCTGCAACATAAACAAAATGCAAATGTGTAAAAGCTGCCAGGAGAGGGGGGCAGAACTGCCAAGCTGCCGGGGGGGCCCTCTTTGTGGGGGGGGTGGAGCACTATCTGACAGTCACATGCCGGTGTCAAACGACAGGGTGAGAACGTAAGTTAAATGGGGAGGGGGGACATTTTCGGCTGCACAGCCCACAGGTGCCCCTGCTGACTCCATTAAAGGTGCAGCCCCAAGCCGCGTGAAATCCCTCTTGCAGCCATCATTAGCCGCGGGCAGAGTGGCGGGGGTGGAGAGCACACCAACGTGTTCATCATTTAAGCGGTAATGCTGTCTGTCGCCGGGACGGCAAATGAATTATTCAGCAAGAAGCTTCCTCATCAAACAGAGAAATACGTGGAGATTATGGCTCCTCAAAGCAAACATGACAATGGAAACAACACAATCAATTAGGCATTTAAGAAGACAAAATAAATGCCAGATAAAGGCAGCTGTGGCCCCTTAATCTGCATATGCTGCAGAAGTTTAACGCCGAATGACTCATGCTGTTATTGCTGCTGGAAGGTGCAGGTGTCCTTCTTAAATATCTGGATTAAGATGGTTACATGGACCTGGCTTGGAAGTGAGGGCACCGGAGAAGCACCTGAGGTCCAAGCTGCAATAAAACGGGCGGATCCCAAGCAGGGAGGTTCGGCCAGCACTCAGCCAATCTGCATCCAGTTTAGACTCGTACTCACGTTTCAAGATGGAGGAACGGTGGAGACCCCAACCTCCTCTTTCTCATGCAATCGCCCCCCCGCTCCCCATACAAAGACCCACACACGCACACATGCGTTATGAGAAGGCGGTTATCAGACTTCCCAAGCGCCATGGCCGGTCCCGCGATTATGAGAGGCCTTAGTCTCAGCAATTAAAGGATAATGCTGTGCATTGTGCAGAGAAGCCCGAGAGAATCCGCAGACAGCAACACGCCCGTGATGCTGCTTCCCACACCACTGCAGGCTCCCCAGGGATCCAGGCGCGCATCTTATCAAGCCCATTTATTTCTGCCGGCGCTTCATTGGGGTTTGCCGAACACCGAGGACGCTTCGGGAATGTGAAATGAGGTTTGCGCTTAATGACTGCTTCGTTAGGGATGTAATAAAAATTATGAATGCTCCTGAGGATTCCCCCCCCTTCACCGGTCCAAAACACATTTCGGCGGCGGCTCTTTAGTCCACCGCAGAGGCCGCCAATTCAAGGGCAATTAACAGCCTCGAGTGATAATAAGTCTGCAGCGAATTACGATAAAAAAACATAAATCCTTCATCCTCGATAATTTGGCGGCCTTAATCAGCCCCGTTTTTATCTTTATCCAGCTGCACGCATCGACGTCCTCCGCAGGATGCAGGCGGGAAAATGAGGAGAGTGGGATGATTTAAATAAACGCCCCACTGGTCAGTCGGGGAACCTGCCCCCCCCCCGAAATACCCGGCAGCTTCCGGAGATTAAAAAAAAGTATTGGACAGATTAAGCTGAGTGGTGACTCTGTTATTAACTCTCTCTCTCTCTCTCCATGCTAATCGAAGAGGCCAACACCCACGGCCTGCTCTGGAGGCCGCAGGTCCATCAGCCTGCAGAAGGAGGCCGGCCTGCCTTCTCGGGGCCCAGGGCCTCCTCTGTTTTGTAGATAAGAAACGGCAGCAGGCAGAGGAGGCCCGCTATTAAGAAACACTGATTTAGATTCTCAAGCACTCATGTAATTTTCAAAAGGAGGGGAAAAAATCATTACTAATAAATGAACGCGTGATAAAAAAGAAAAGAAATCTGGGGGAAAAAAAAAATATTCCCCTCAAATCTTCCTGTGTTACGTGAATCTTTTATGCAAATGGAATTTAAAATGAGGTGAAGCTATCTGCAGACAGCACCGCTGTTTTTCACAGTCCTCTATTAAAATTTATGCTGCCGTTGATTTATAAATTTTATTAATAGCCTTGTGCTCTGGGAACGAGGCAGTAGTGATGAAACACAGGCTCTGTCGAGCCCCCTCCCCTTTCCCACCCAAGCCCAGCACCCCCGCCCTCTGCTGCAGGCCTGGTCTAGCAAGGTTCCTTCATATGCTACCCCCCCCCCCATGATTTTATAATTGGGCTCAGCTCATTGCTATTCAAAACCCTGTAGAACCAATTAGCGGGCGACCCCATGACCTCCCGTTTCTATGCTACAGCGCTAACTAAAGACTGTAAGTGAGAAAGCCAGCAGCAAAAGGTCTGCGTTTCCTTTGGTTCCTGATTAATAATCCTGTCAGGCCGATCACAGATGTTAAAAAAGAGATGCTGGTTAAGACCTCACTTTTTTCCGCTTCTCTGTCTTTTCCACGCTTTCTATTAATCTTTAATGATAACCAGGTCACTCACTCCCTTTTGTCTTGTCAGATAAATGTACAGTTAACAGGATAATGAGATTTTCGGCAGGCTGCGAAGAGGCCGGTGTGCGACCCTGCTGGAGTGCAGCGCCTGCGGATGGCAGGGCGGGTTGGGGCGGTTTGGGGGGGGGCAGCGCATAATGGATGGTGTGGACGCCACACCAAAGACTTCGCTGCTGGATCTAAACGTCCTTGTCAGCTCTGGCGCCCGGTGCCGGCCTCATGGCTTCATCACAGAGATTTCCGGTAAAACCAGAAATGGACCAGGCAGCGCATTCGGCCCAGGGTTGAGTGGGGGGGGCAGGGGGTCGTCAATTTTAATACGAAATTCAGTTGCAGAGAAGGAGAAGCAGGCGAGCATGAGTTGAGATGTTTTGTTAAAGTGACAGCTGACCTTCAGCTAAAAGCTGCTGAACCCCAGGGACGGGGGGGGAGGGGACTGCTCATAATGCGTCTGAAGGGTGGTTTGGACCGGATCTGCGGCGCGGGCCCCTAGTCACACGGCGGCCTGATCCTGTTGGTGGCCAGTGTGCCGATAACCGCGGACACCATCAGCACCAGCCAGCCCCGCTGACAGGTTAGCCCCCCCCTGAGCCAGGTTATTCACCCCCCCCCACAACGCCTTTTGGCATTTTGAGGACGCGGCCAATCAATGGGAAGAAAATGCCTGGACCACCAGGTCACACGCAAGCAGACAGGGCAGGACCAGACCAGACCACTGCGTCGAGTCCAAGAACAAACCCTAATGTCATGTTCCGTGTTCCGTGTCCCGTGTTCTGCGACACACTCGAGCTGATGAAGGCCGGTCAGTGTAGAGCAGCCGCTTCCAGAATTTACTTTTTGCTTTTACCCAAAATACTCTAACTTCCTCTTTGTAACAGACATGTTCCACTAAATTCCTGCTACAACACCTGCAAGTAGTTACCACAGATCCTATAGGACCTCAAGTGCAGCAAGGATGTCGAAGAGGACGAAATATGGGATTATAAAAGAGAACTACAAACCACAAGTCACACAGACTCTCAACCAACAACATTTTTCATTTATATGGTTTGTAAAAACCATTACATTTAAGTTATAGAATGAAAGAGCAGTTCGCAGTGCTGATGAGGCCAAAGGAAATCCGAAACACACAGTGGGGGCGGGATTAATAGCTGCTGCCAATCGTCTGCTAGTTGGTATATTACACTCCCCATTGGCTATGCGGCTTTGATTCCCATTGGGTTAAACCAGGCGGTGATTTACAGAGCCGCCCACTCTGGGTCTCTCCCAGCACTAATTAGTAGCACTATTATATATGACGTCTGATGGGTCTATAATGTAGAATCCAATCAGCAATATACCAAAGCCTTCCCTGGTTCTTTTCGACACCCTGTGTTTTAGTGGCCGCTGAAAAATGCCGTTTTCTGTTAAAGACGTACAGGAATCGGCTGTGACGATCTGGCATTTCACGTGAGAGCTGGGCAATGGGACCGGCTGGCCGCGTGTCAAAGCCCCGCCCACTGTAAAGGATGATGTCACCTCTGATTTGTTTCCTGTTGTCGGTCCTGGTGTGAGACACTGGAAAACAAGCAGTCTTCCCCTACTGCACAACCCACAAACCAGAGAGCTCAGTGGTATTATTTTTGGTTAGCGGTGGGAAAAAAGCGTTCAGCCTCACAGCACTTCATGTTACAGAAAATGCATGTATCTGTATGTGAAAGGTGTTTAGGTAACGCACAGCTCCCTCACCGGCAGTCCCAGGATTCAAAGCCGTTTTACTCCCCTGAATTACAGTCACCGCTTACATTAGACACAATGCGATTAGATAATGCTTATCTAGTCATCTGTCAGCCTCAACACTATAAACCAACTGCTGGCTGCTGCACTCTTAACTGATAACAGTAGATATACATGTTTATTAGTGAAGGTTTGGGGGGGCTCTTAAAAAACCACAGCCCAGTTTGAGCATCTGTAATTACAGGGCAGATTTTTTTGAGCCGTCGATGTGTTGGAATCTTTTTGATCAAATGTTGTTTGGTGGAGATAAGATCAGAGAGCAGAGTCTGACCACATACTCGGAGCAGGCAGACCTGCTTCTCACCGGTTCCTCTTTTCATGCGGTGGGGCCTTGTGCAGGGTCAGCGCTCTCCTCACCCGCGTGTGACATGAGAACCGAAACCAGCGGCGGCTCGCCATCCTCCCTACTCAGCACTGCCAGCTGTCCGCTCGCCCTGACTCGGCGCGGAGCGTGTTCTTCTAAACGCTGCCAATTGTAACAAGCTGGGACCTGAGGGGGGCGTCTCGCCAAACCATGTGATGCTGATCATTTTCAACAGGCGGGTATGGGGAGGAATCTCACGGCCCTAGTGATTTTCATCGGGAAAGGTACACATACTCACACACATACACACGCATGCACACACATACTCACATATGCACGCATGAGCACACACACACACACACACACACGCATGCACTCACACACACACACACACACACACGTTTCCATACACACACACACACTCACACATGCACACACACACACGCACACTGGAAGGTAATGCAAAACCAGTCCCTAGAGACAAATTTAGGTGGCCTGTCTCACAGCGAGCACTTCACTATCTCAGCACATGGATTTTATGGGACGGTACCATCAACGTCCGCTCACAGCTGCACTTCACGTCGAGGGGCAGATGAGAGGGCTGTGACAGACAGGGCCGACGATGCCGGGCGATCGGCCTGCACTGCACAGTCATTACTGATGAGAATAATAATGATAAATAATGAATAATAAACAGCAGAAAGAGTGGAAGAAGAACTGCAGGAGATATTTATGGCAGATAGCACCCCGGAAAGGGGCGCTTTATGAACAGTGTGAGTAAAATTAAGGAAAGCACTGAAATTTGTTGAAGGCCAAATTAAGTGCTTTGTAGATCTTCACCTGAAAGTCGGAGGAATGAGACCCACCATCCCAGTTTTCCTCCAACAAGGAAACCCATTTTAACCGGCCTTTAGCGGCTGAAAGCCTTTTTTTGACCACACAGGTTTTATGGTGTCTCACTGCCAACAGCATAGTTTAGCTACCCTTAATTCCTGAACGCATTTTTAATATTCTCCCCCAAACAGAGGGCAGGTCTCTGGCAGCTTGCAGGCTGCCACCGCTGTGTGTTAAACAAGGCCTGACCCCCCCATGTCACTGTGCAGCTTTGCAGTCAGCCATAAATCCTTTACGACAAACTCCATAAACCTCTTTGGACTTAAATATTTATGGATGCCTGCGGTCCCCCTGAGTGCTGTTCTCTGTCAGCTGCTCAATGCACCACTAACTTATCTGGAGCAGGTCCAGGCATCTTTTCTGCAGCTCACGGCTGAAACCCTGGTTGCGAGGGGGCCTGTTGGTCTGGCCTCACAGAAAAACACCATCTTACGGAAGGCAAAGAGAAGGATAAATATAAACATGAGAGGAGAGCCCTGTCCCGCCATATAATCCCCTCCGTCACGGCCTCCCCCGACCAAGCGCTCTGTGTACTCAATCGACCAGCCACACAAGGTGTTCTTCATTAAGAGGCTGCCTGTGTTGCCGTGGAATGTGCCAAGGGGGATGTCGATTCCACAGACACCATGTGCGTGGGGTCATTAAGGCGCACGGGGTCGTTTCGAGTCTCGCTCTCAGCCCGAGTCTCCTGGCATCTCCTGTCATTACCAGCTGCCAACAGCAGAAGCGGCCGGGGATAGCGCTGAGAATGGCAGCGGTTCCAAGCGGGGAGCTGTGAGGAGCGTGGTCCGAGTAGAGGGATGGCCAGGGGGGCCAGCTGAATCCCACGCCACCTCCGAGCGGAATAATTACTCACATTTAGCATTTTTTGATATTTGTAATTCCCATTTTCTGTGATTCATGTGTAAAGGGCCTCAGGGGGAACCATCATTCATGGAAGTCTGCCAAGACCCAGCTAGCAAACCAAGAGGGGAAAAAACAGAGTTTTAAATAGTTCTCACCGCTAAAATTTGTCAGAGTGTTACAACCAGTCAGCTGAGGCTGCAGAAGGGGAAAGGGGTTCGTATTTTCTCTAGGGTGGCCTTTCCTAGTTTTTAACGTGTTCCTTTGGTTTGGGTCAGGCTGCCGATTCTCAAATCCATCACAGGAGCATGCAGGCTGAACAAACAAGAGTTTAGAGGACAAACAGGAGCGCGCCTAAAGCGGCAAGCTAAAAAACATCGCCGGGGGCACACATGGCACGCTGCACGACCACACCGTGACGATGGAGGGCGCGGGGGTGTGAAATAAACAACGAATGGCATGAAACAGGAGGAGCAAAGGCAGGAAAGACCGAGAGTCGCCCCACATTCACTCGCTCCGTCACTCCCACTCCCAGGATACAGCACCTTGGCATTTTACTGTCCTGTTCTTGCCAAAAAATATCGAGACATCAGACGAAACGCCACCATTTTCCAACAGGGCTTCATTTCAAATCCTGCAGGAAACCCGACTTATATGTGAATATACACTGCATGGCTTGTTTTTTCTGTACTCTGGCAAATGTTGGGTTTTGTAGAAACCATTGAACTGTTTCTTACCATCACAAACACTTCATCACAACAAGGGTGAGATACACCCTCGTAAGCCACCCATATGAAAATCCATATTCTAGACGGCAACATTATGCATCTGTAGTGAACACTGGTAAAGCAGGACCTGTCCCGCTTTTGGCAGGGAAAGACGGAAAGACAAACCGCCACCCGCCCCTCGGCCATCTCGGTTTCATGATGTTTGGTTTTTAATCCTCAAGTGTTTGAATCCCAACAGAATACGCTGCAAGTCATCATTTTAACCTGAGTGGGCAAAATTTTAAAAATAAATAAATAAAATTAGCTATAAAATGTCATTTAACAAATTCCCCTGGGGATAAACAAAGTTTTATCTGATCTTGTCTTTAAAAAGAGCTCACTGCCAACACCCTGAGTGCAGTGTGTCCAGCTACCTGTTCAAAGATGGATCCTTCTTTTATCAAAACGTTCCTAATTGAAAGAGTCGCCCTTCATCCCAGCCATAATGTTTAAGGTCCACATTACATCATGGTCCATGTGCGCTAGCCCAGGACCAGCGGTAGCCCAGGACCAGTGGTGACCCAGGACCAGCGGTAGCCCAGGACCAGTGGTGACCCAGGACCAGCGGTAGCCCAGGACCAGCGGTGACCCAGGACCAGCGGTAACCTAGGGATTATGCTGCTTCCAAGGCTATTAACCTTGCTGGCATTTGTAATGTTGCCCCTCAGTTCCTATATTAGTGGAATGAAACCCTGTCTGGCAATGTGGTGGGGGCCACGACAGCCTAGATTAATGCTCTTTGTAAAACAGCCAGAATAACAACTGTTTCTGCATGCATTGTGAAAATAATAACTTGGAGGAAAACTGCCCGTTTCACCAACTCTGGTGTATTTGGTTCGATGAGCATCAGCAAGGCTCAGTAATTTATGGTGTATTTCCAGCTAAGTGATACAGAATCCATCCAGAGATGTTTGGTCCTCGTCCAGAGGAAGTCTTAATTCCCCCCCGCACCCCCCCCCCACTCTGCCGGTGCCGTGGCCCAGCTGCAGGGCAGCCTCACTAGTCCCATCAGCCGCTCGATGTTCAGGTTCCCTTCACATGCTCCCGAATGCCATGGATGGATCCTGCCGTGAGCCGGGTCATTTCAGGGGGGCGGGGGCTTTGCGTGTCAAACGTCACGCCTCACCAGGGCCCAGTGGCCCCTCCTACCCTGAAATAATAAACTGACACACAAGCAGCTACAGGCGGAAGGATAAAGCGACAGGGGATGGGCTGTTCCTGCGAAATGCCTTTCATTCCGCCTTCCTGTTCCGACACAAAGGTATCAGATTCTCAAACATCTCGGGGGGGATATTAGCATTCACAACATCTTCGCTAACAGGCTGCGTATAAATCATTAATGGCCTTTACCCATTTACTGTTACACTGAGAACAAAAACAATCCCGCTGCAAGAGGCCCCTTCATCCCGCAATGGCAGCCGCGCGGAGCGCCACGCCGCGTGGCAAACGCCTCGCACGCATATGAAAAACATTTTCTAATTACTTTTTCAATTTAAATTTTCATGTTTTCATAAAAAGACTTAAGGCTAATCTCACAGAGAAGACTCTCCATTCCCCTGCATCACTGTTTGTACTGTGATTCTGGGATGGTTTATATTATAAAAACACTAAAAACAGCCTCTCCCAAATTTCACATTGTCTACAGAATAACGATAATTATTCAAAGCGGAATCCTCATTGTAATCAGACCACATTTTCCGCAATTAAAACGAGCTGATTTAATTACATTATTTGCCGTATACTTAAGCATTCAACTTCCTTCTCTCATCAATTTACCCCCCCCCCCCGTGATGCAATTTAACTTGTGAATGCATTATGAATATATTACCTGTTACGTTCTTTTAAAATAATAATGACATGTTTATAAGTAGGGAAAACAGGCACTTCATCTGGATGTGGTTTTGAGGGGCATTCCGTTTGTGCCGGGTTTATTGCCTGTCCTTGCCGGGCCGGTGCCGCTGACTCTCTGTCCTGGTGCAGCTGCAGTGTGCTTAATTAGGGGCACCAGCAGGCTCTACATTAACCAGACTGGGGCCCGTGTGCCGGGTCTCACCTTCCAAAAGCGTCTCCGACAATCATGTGAGCGATGTTCACCTCCATCACCAGTGACATCTGGTTACTCCAACTGGGGCTTAAGGGAGAATTTATTTTTTTTTATTCACCACGGCAGATGTTGTGGGGAAGATGACTGAGTAAATATTCGTTAAAGCATTAGAGAGCAATTTCTCTGCCTGTACTCTGCACGGTCCACAGGGAGGGGGCTTCAGCCAGCGGCCCGGCCGGCCAATCAGCACACCGCACCTGTACATTGAAATCGCTCAAATATTTGCTCATATTCACGGTTTTTCTGCTGCACCTGCTTGAGTCTGGGTAAACAGTAATATACATCCCTGACTGCACCACTGTTTTGGAAATCTAATCTTACTGAGAGGGCGCAAAAGCGATGGATTCCTGAGCCGATCCATTACCAAACACCACGTTGTTATTCCCAGTAGGAAAGGTATGGTGAGCTCTGTAGTCAAGGTCATCGGGACCTCTGACACATCGTTTATGTTGCTCTCGCCTGTACATCCATCCGTCCATCATCAGCTGCCAGTCCTGGGGAGTAAAGGATGGGGTGTACCACAGATGGAGCAACTGAGGGGAATCACTTGTAGGAAACCAATCAAGTTTTCATGCCTTTTTAAATAAGCAGATGGACAATAAACAGACAGATCATAAGAGTGTTTCAGTACTAGTAAAGCCCATTACTACATTTACGGGGTTCTGCGTGAAAACCTGCGACAGCAGCAATGGTACGACGTGTGTGTGGCGCAGTAACACAGCCGCACAGAGCCCAGAGCGACCCCCCCCGGCAGGCCCCCCCCGCCCCCAGGCAAAAACACGACCACCCACGGGGAAATTTAGATGGTGCGGGGGACGGTACAAATTAGCCAAGGTTTACAGGGCAGCCAAACCTCAAGCTGTGGGCGGCGCTCCACTCTGGCCGGCCGGGCCGTCATCCTGCCCCAAACCACTTCCTCTACGCTGGCGGGCAGGAAGCGAGAGGCGGCCCCGCTGACAGGCAGGGCCAGAGGGAACAGGGGCTGCCTTTGTGGTGAAGGAGAGCGGGAGTCACTCTCAGCCTGCAGACGTCACTCCACTCTGTCTCCCACATTTCAGCCACTGTATAAAAAAAGACGCGGCAGCACATTAAAATAACCCAATTCTGGACGACTCATCTTGTTGGGCAACAATACAAATGGATTGCGTCTTGCTTTCTGTCTAACGGCCCAGCAATTACCAAAAATAAACTAAATAAACTAAAAATAACCCCATTGGACCTCGATCTGTGACTTCCTCTCCTGTCAAAACAGGACTTTGGTGACAGAAAAATGTTTAAAAACTCCAAGGGTAATGCGCCCCCCACCTTCACTGTTGAAGCCATTGTTAAAGCGGAATTCACATTCTACAATCTCTAATGACTGTAAAAGACTCCTGACAAAAGCCACAATGAAGCGTTGTCACGGAATAAACAGGCCGATAGCTGCGGGAGGCAGCCGGCTTGTGAGGCCCGTGCTCCGGCCGCCGGGAGCATTTCCCACGTCTTTCACCACAACGATCAAAACACCGGCTTCGCTCTGGGACGGTTTTACAAGCCCCAGTGCTTCTTTGTGGCCGCAAGCCGCTGCGCGGTGGAAGCAAGCGCTATCTAAGCCTGCCCCCTGCTGGACAGCAGGGGAACTGCAAACACCGTTTGACTTCCTCCAAGTGCAGGAATGCATTTGGTCCCCGTATCTCGTTAGGGAGTTGATTTGAAAGGGTTCACCATAGCTGATGGATAATTCTGTGGTATAATCAAAGTAGATTAGACACTGGTTGCCTCAGGCAATAATTCAATACGAATGGCTATACCGATTATAGCCTATCAGTGGCACACCTAAAGCACTTAAACTGCAGAACCTAATGAGACATTACATGGTGAATACTTAATCGAATGTGCTGGTATGGTAATTACAGCACAATGGCAGCGGAGCACAGAGGTGACGGATATTATCAGCTGAATTTTTATTAATTTACTGTAGTGACAAAGTGCCTGTCGACCATTCCGTTTATTCCACACTGATTTAACATTTCTGTCAAAATCTTTTGTTGTGAAAAAGTTGTGAAAATCTAACCACATATCCACTCTGGGGGGGCAGGGGGGTCACAAGGCAGAGGACACCCTGGAGAGGATGCCGGTCCATCACAGGGCACAAGGCAGGGGACACCCTGGACGGGATGCCGGTCCATCACAGGGCACAAGGCAGGGGACACCCTGGACGGGATGCCGGTCCATCACAGGGCACAAGGCAGGGGACACACAGCGATAAGTAACGGAGAGAGGGACACTGCCACACACTGCACCACCATGAAGATGTATATATAAAAAAGTGACACTCCGTTTCCTTAATTTTAACTGTTAATTGTTAGGTACATGGATGGTATTCTCATGACCACTATGGGATTTAGAGCTTTCAGTCATGCGGCCCCGCGGAATTCTCCTCCTCCCGAAATCCGCAGCATTACCTGTTTCTCTTCTTTTAAATCATTAAATCATTTGAAAACTCATTTATTTAAACTTGCTTATTCACTTTAATATTTTATTTTATTTTACTTTAAGTGTACGTGCTTTCTGACCTTGTTAACGTTTGTCTACTTTGGGAATGTTTTATGTTTATTACGTGCTTCTGTACGGTGTCCTTGAGTGCCATGAAAGGCGCCATTAAATAAAATGTATTATTATTATTATTATTTATTCTCTGTGACACTCGTCAATGAAGAATACTGTCGGCATTTCCGCCTTAAAAAATGTGGCAGAAGAGAACTTATCGGTTAAGATACAGGAGGGAGCCCAGTGAAGGGAGATCGGGCCTGATGCCATCCAGCGGCACAGAATACGGGGCCCCCAAATTCTGGGCTGTACCTTCAGAGAGGCCCTCGCCCTCCAGCAGAAAGCACCACGCTGGGAGCAGAGGTGCAGGACGAGCGTTAAGGACCATGCGGTGTCGTTGCTACATCGTTGCTAAAGGTTAAGCGTAATGGTGTTTTCTCCCATGTGGAATGATTTACCCTCATCGAGACGCGTGACAGCAACCTCAACACGATCACATCACCCCTCACAGCAGAAGTCAAAACGTCACTTCACGTCACATCTGCAGTAGTGATCCTGCCCTGAACACACTGCACCCTGTGAGCACATTCGAAATGGTGTTACAGAGCACCACCAAAAAAAAAAAAGATTCATATTACTTATGGATAAATTGGGGTGGGGGGGGTCAAGAAATTTTCTAAACCTAGGGGAAAGGTTGCAGCAGATTCCTTTGTGTGAAACTCTTAGAACAAAAGTCAGGGCAATTATTAGAGCTTTTGTGTGCCAGGGATTTGAGTGCAGGGCTATCAGTGATGATGTGCAGGGCTATGTGACAGCAAAACCCTGATGTGCAGGGCTATCAGCGATGATGTGCAGGGCTGGTTAATATTTGTTGCACAGATGATTTATAAATATTTCTCTTTGATTTTGCCTGGAGACAAGGTTGAAAGGTATAAGCTTGCCCTTACAGAACCGAGGACTTAAAAGGCAGATCCTCCCTCTGCTACAGGAGCCCTTGATTTGTCCGTTAGAAAAAATATATAATAATAATAAATCAAATCAGGGGAATAATGACACTCCCCATAGGCTGGGCTGCCGCACATAAGGTGGAATTAGGAAATTGCTAATCAGGGAATTTGCATTTTAATTCAAAGACAGATTTATAGCACAAAGGTGCAATCAAAGGCAGACAGGACTGGGGATCACAGCGATGCAAAACTCAGGAAAAGATGAGATGAAAGAGGGCAGATTAAATCAGTTTTTAAAGCCATATTAAAAGGTATTACCTCCACACTGAGACTAATGAGGAAGGAAAAGTAGGTAATTTAATTAAAATTCAAGAGGAGCTGCTTGAGAGCCTTTCAGCCCTCTGCTGGCACATCAAAAGACAGAAACCTATTTTTTTTAAAGGTAATTCCATTTATTTTAGGTAACTCTCAAAAGGTACAATTAAAAATCTATTTCTTGTAGCCCTTTCCCGAATGAGCGTTTAGAGGCATTACGGCTGTGATGACATCAGCGCCTTCCTCAGCAGTGTGGCACTGGGCGAGAGCTGCAGGCAGACAGGCTGATCGCGGCTAAACCAGGTCCAGTAGGGGGCGCTCCGCTTCACGCCCTCCTCACATGGTGAGGCTGACCTCAGCAGCTCGGCCTCTGGTTGGGAATTTGCATGACGGTGCCCATGCCTGGAGACACGGTGACTCTGTGTTTTTGACGTGATGCAGCAGGTGTCAGAGGTTAAGGATTGGTAATCTGATGGGTGCCGGTTCTGGTCCCTGAAGGGGCTCTTCTCGAGTACCCTTGAACGAAGTACTTAACCTGAATTACTCCAGTGAAATTCCAACCTGATTTGGATAAAAGAGTCTAAGCAGAATATGGGCAGATTTAAAACTCACACATGTGCAACCCTGATATAAATACTATGACGTTTAAAAAACACTAATGCTGAAGACTAATACAATATTATATGATTATATATGTATAATATTATTTCAGAATGAGATTCTGCAGCTCATTCCCTATAAAGAAACCAGACGCCACTCACATCAACATATCACTCATAGTTAAGCTTGATTTCCTTTGAAAATACTGTAGCTCTGAACTTCAAGACGCTTTAAGATGATGCAGTCATTAAAAAAACACCTTGTTGACAAAAAATATCATTCAGAAGGGAACAGGCACAAACCCACATCTGCAATGCGTACGCCTTCCCACGATGCGTAGGCCTTCCCACGACGCGTAGGCCTTCCCACGACGCGTACGCCTTCCCATGATGCGTTTCGTAAGCAAAGAAACTAGGTTTGATTAACAAGGATTTCCTTCTTTACCTTTTCATACCATAATTTTGTTTATTTAAGGTTAGAGATTACAGTGTCTCAGTAAAATATTAACTTATGAGCAGTCTTCCATTTTAGTCTATTTGCTTAGTTGGTTTACATACTACAACTCTGTATAACCAATTACCCTCAAGAGGACGTTATCGCATTTTCACAGGTAACATACCATCTACTCATGAAGGCAGAACTTCCCTGTGATTCACTGCATCCCGGGAACAAGAGTGACTTCAGCCCTTAGCCACTGCCTGCTATGGAGGAAGGTAAATCCATTCAGTGATCCAAATGCCGCTCCAGGATTACCCAGAATGCAACCCACCTGAACAAGGCAGATGGGTGGGAGGAAGCAGCTTTGGCTGAAACCCCCCAGCGTGAAAAATGTCACCGTATGACATGGCTGGGTTCAAAGACACTGTGCGCGCCGAGAGGCCCACTGGGAAACCCTCACTCATCACTGCCATCACTGGTTACCGCTTGTCCAGGGAGGACTGAAAGAGGAAGTGACCTGTGTGGCGCTATTGCCTGTGCTGTGGAGCTTGTTCTAGTTCATAGCTGTTTCCATCCAAACCGGCTTATAGTTTTCAGGCAGTTTCTACAGCTGGATATTCAGCGCAGGCCAAGAATCCTCCTGGGATTTTAACCAGCAGTGCTGGAATTAAGGAGCCAACCTTCTTAACTACAGCACTAAGTGCCACCCAGTGTTTAGTCACAGGGCGCGATGGTTAATGGGTTTGTGCTCAAGAGTACTGAATAATTACACACCTGATTTAATTATGAAAAATGTACCTTCTGTCAAATACTCTTCTAAAATAAATTTAAGGATTAGAAATACTATTTTTTTTTGTATACAGGGACTGAGGGTGAGTAGTGGTCATAATTACAACAGGCTGGTTTTGGCCACTCTGTCCCCAGCATGCAATCAGGCCCTTCCAAAGAGCACACGGGGGCACCCTGTAAAGCCACCAGCATGCATGGGGAGGTAACCATGCTGAAATTTTGGGTAGGGGAGCCTCACACGTAAGGATTAAACACAGACCTGGGGCATTACCTCCTGTTCATCAGCAATTCTACAGCACTGGGAGATTTAATGTTACAGTTAAAAACTTGAAACCAGATTTGTGGGTCACAGAGAGGCTCTGGGGGAATCCCTTCTATGAGAGCCTCTCACGGCCGGTAAGCAGTCCGGGCATCATGGCGACCGAGAGGCTCTGGGGGAATCCCTTCTATGAGAGCCTCTCACGGCCGGGAAGCAGTCCGGGCATCATGGCGACCGAGAGGCAGCTGGCACATACAGGAGAGGGGACAGAGGACACAGCGGACAGCATCCTGGGAAGCAAAAGGGGGCGGAACGCGTCCTCCTTGACTGGGTTTGGGGGGCGGAACGCGTCCTCCTTGACTGGGTTTGGGGGGCGGAACGCGTCCTCCTTGACTGGGTTTGGGGGGCGGAAC
>JAODKC010000009.1:1672956-1695529 GCA_026777985.1 Mormyrops attenuatus
CCCCCCCCCCCCCCCCCCCCGCCCCCCCCCCCCCCCCCCCCCCCCCCCCCCCCCCCCCCCCCCCCCCCCCCCCCCCTCTGATCTGACCCACAGCCCTGCTCCCAAGACCAGCAGTAAATCTCGGGAAATGAAAAGCGGCCCCCTCTGTCCCAGGTGTGTGAAAACACAGCTCAGACCAGGATGAGAGGCACAGGGCAGGCGGGGGACATGCGGAATCCATCCAGCTCAGATCAGCACCATATGCTCTCCAGAGCCTTATTATACTTTAAATGGACTTTATTGAAGCAACAAAGTATTTCAACTCTGCAAAGCGAGCTGTGCAGGCTGGGAGATGCCCTACACCCCCCCAACTCTCACCCCCAAAGAACTAATGAGAGGCCAGGCGGCACCCCGTCCATGTGCTGCCTAATGGCCCGTTACTGACAGGGGGGCGGCATACTAGGGGGGAGGGGGGGCAACGGCAATCGAAAACAAGGAGGTGACAAGCGGGAGAGGCGTTCTGAGGATCCATGTCCAAAGTCATGCGTGTTAAGTCCCGCTCTCAGGATGTCGTGTTATTGTATGAGGGCAGAATTCGAGAGTTAAGAAACCACATAAAAGCATGGCGGGGGGGGGGTAGGGGGGTTCTGTAAGGGGGCTGTAAAGCAGCATCACAGCCCTGTGATCCTACAGCGGATGATTAACGCTTTGAGAAAAACCAAGACGTGCATCTGTTCCTTGTTACAGCTCTGGAAATCAGATTAAAGGGAAAAATCTCTTAACAGATTGAATTGTATTTACCATAATTGCTGAGAACAGCTTATACAGAGCAGACCACAAATAACAGAGTGATAAAATTCAGGAAGGTGGGGCTTTTTATTTAAACAAAACCCAAGCATTCTGAATCTGTCCAGTGAAAAGCAAGACCTGAGGCAGCCTAATCAGCTCCGCCGGCAGGGAAGGCCGGCCAGAACGCCGACGCGGAGGACGGCTCGGCCATGCAGCTTCTACCACAAGGCTTCCATTTACTGATACATAAATATATACTACTGCATTTTTCTTTTTTTTACTATTTAAACACCTAATTACAAAGGGGTCACCCTGGGAACCAGCAATGAAATTGACCAGACTTTTGTGCCATGTGAACCGTCGGACGGCAGCGAGAAGGCGAACTTGAGCCCCCCCTTTGTTTCTCGTACCCAGTCATATATTTCAGAGGCCCTGCATCCTCATTCGCACAGAGCCTAATGACTGCCTTCAATATAACCCTCTTTAAACACAATTCATGGGTATATTTTTTGCAGATGCATTCTCTGAAAACACCTATTAATATGACTGGATGTTTCTTGAACCTAGGTATGGTGCTCAGCAAGAACGGCAGGGAGGTGGCCGTTTCGGAGATGCTGATGACACCAGTGATCACAGCATAGTTGAATTCACGTTTATCGTCGTTAGCTGTGAATGCTAACATCACCCTTTGCCAAGATTCTGCTGTTATTTCATTCCACGTATCCATAGTTACCGCAGTCACTTGACAAAAGGACAAAAACTCAAATTCACAATAATTATGGTGTAAACAATTTATATGGGGAGAAATTCAACTTGAAGAGCTAAAATGACCCGCTTCCTTTTCAGTGCATGACGATTAAGGATTAAGATGAGCAGAAGATGCACGCGAGTTGTGGATGTGAAAATGTCCCTTTGTTTGCAAAGGGTACAAAGTGAATGTGAGGCCACGTAGATGCTTCTCATCTATGCAATTCCCCTTCACTTCCCCCAGCTTCAGACGGTCATAAACCAGCTAACGAATAACACAACTGCAGAAACTAAAATGCTTATGCATGAAAAAGACAGACACTGTTCTAAAACAGGCACTTTTATTAAAATCAGTACTAAACAACTGGCAAAAAAAGAAAAACACAAAAAAAAAAGTAGCCCTTGCTAAAGACGCATATTGTAAAGATGTTTGGATACATTAAACTTGGGTTCAGTGGTAAATATACTGAATAATTCAATTACGGATAAAGTGGATCTGGTTAGGAGAAAAAAAATGGCAAAATGAATATTAACGTCAACGTGGCTGTAGAACTGCAAGTAACATAAGAGGTAACAATTTTATTAATATTATTAGGTTTCTTGAAATCACCCTTATATTAGCATATTAAATATCTTTCACATTTTACACAGACCTCTTCCACACTTATTTTAGTAGTGTTTTAAACAGCAATATTAATAGGGATGCAGACACTTCCCACAGTGTGACAGTAGGGGGCAGACTTATCAAGCGTTTGCTTCACTGCAACATCCTCAACTGTTTTTTAAACATACATTTTAAAATTAAACGAAAACCAGCAATGGATTTACAACATCCGTGAAAGCTAAACGGAAAAGGCTTTTTAGAAAAAAAAAAGAAAAAACTGAGAATGGAGGTGTAAATCCTGCACCCGTGACACGGCTTGATAAATATGGGCGGCGGTATCGTGGCAGCAGACTCCAGTCCTGCTCAATGCGTGTTTATTAATCAAAAGTATTACAAAGCAATTATCGAAAAATATATATATCTGTTCAAATGCACAAAAGTCATATTGAATCTCAAATCCATTATAAACTAGAAAATTAAAAGCTAGTAAAAATTACACAGGTAACTTGGCCAGCCAAGCCACACCACAAGGGGGCAGTCTCGCTGCAACCAGAGCCAGTGCAGTGTACAGTGCTGCCACGGGAACACTGGGAGGACACTAACCCCCACCCCTCAAGGAAGGCACACTCTTAGCTTTCAGGGAGCCCGATACAGCATAAAATACCTATGGGCTCCGCAAAGTTCACAGAAAGAAGATACCAGCTTCAACGGGGGAATGAATATTACAGCCCAGTCACCCAGATGGTGATGGAGGTTCTGTAAATACAGGTATCACATTAAATTACCAGCACAGCAGTGAGTGGAGACTCCACGAGGCTGACAGACCTCACCTCTGCATTGTATGAATACAGACCTAGCAGGACTGGGCAGGAAACCCAAACTACGGCCAAAATCACACAGACATTCAGAGGAAAACAAGTTCAGTTCCTTTCAGTCAGAAGCATTTAAGGCAAAAATTATTTATACTTTGAAATCACAAGGTCAAACTCCTGACTGTCTGGCTCTTTACAAGTTTTTGTCCAGCGCCATTTAAAAACAAAAACAATACACTGTGTGTCCTGCCAGTACAAAAGTAAACTTATTAAATCCATATAAAGTGGCCCGCTAGTTCTGAAATGAAAGCTTAGATGTAAAAGGAATCTGCAGATAAACAGGAAATGGAAGTTAGTGGAGAGAACATCCTAATTCGAGAGCTCTTTAGCCTCTCAGCACAAAGCATATAAGCCCCGGTCACAGGTGTCAGATTTCGGGTCACCTGAACAGGACAGTGTAGCACACAGAAAAGCTCGGGAGTCATTCTGAGTGGCCGGCGAAGCGCTCCGGGCGCGAAGGGGGGGAGGGGCACGAATGACTTTCGGCTTGTCACCAGCGCTCAGGGAAGTGCCTCTTGAGCAGAGTAATCAGCAGACGAACTGCTGCCTCATGCGGATGATCTGGAGCAGCGCCGCCTGGACATCCGCATCCATGTGACCCTGTGGAAAGAGAGCGGCTATTAGGCCGAGCCGACAGACCATGCCCACCAGCGCCATTTCAGGGGCCTGCTGTACCGCTGGCATCCATTTGCGGGCTTTAACACGGATCTCCCACAATCCTACGGGAGATGAGGGACAGGCGGAGAGCTCGACAATGTCATACCTGCGCCGCACTTAGGAGATGAGTTCTGTATATCGATACCACTTCCCTGTGCTGCCTCTCGGCATCCTGTGTGGAGAGAGGAGACAACGCAGCAGAGGACTCAGCCCTCAGGACACTAAGCAGAGATGGCACACGATAGCTCTACATCGCCCCCACCTGGCAGGTGCTTGCTCTGACCTTGCTCATGATCAAAGCATAAAAACAGAAAATTCTATAGTCAAAGCCTCGCAATCCACACTTTGTCAGTTTCGTAGTATGCTTGGCAAAAGTTCATTTACTTTCTGGACTACAGACAGCTTACTGAGGGGACCGGACTGGATGCAATAATAGGTCAAGCACCAAACTCCATGTAAGATAGAGGTGAGAGCCTCACTCCACCCACAAGGGACCAAGTCTCCCAGATGAGAAGGTATCACTGATTTTCATGTAAATGTAAGCGTACTGCATTACAAGCTCAAACACAGCACTTTAATTATTTATGCTGCTGTAACGCCGCTTCAAGGCTGCGTGTGCACAAGTCGGGCCGCTGAGGGCAGCTCCTGCAGGAAGCCTGCTGGTGAGGAAGCCAGCTGTCTGGGCACAGCTTCCTCACGTGACCCCAGCAAGCGGCAGAAAGCAGGAATGCCTCCCCAGAGCCTTCCACACAGCGGACCAGCATGAAATGTTCGGCACCGTTTCCTCCCTCTTTTTGCAAAAATGACTCTCTTGAGGTGAGAAGACCATTAATTGGCAGGGGGAACTTTCCTGAAAGCACATTCCAAGGGCCAATCAAGCAGCACCTTTTTTCTTCTAACATCAGCTGTTTGGTGCATCGTATTTCAGATCGTCAAAGAGAATAATAAATGCAACTCACGGTTGCTCATACGGTTCATACAAAATACATTAAAAACATAAAAAAAAAACATAAAAAATACATAAGCTTATCATTGTGTTCTCTATATACATATCACACCCCATTATACCAAGGGCAGAAGGAGCAAGATGATGAAACCAACCATCTGTGCGGAAGGGGCATCCATCCACTACCCTAACTGAAAACTGATATTCCAGGGAAACATTTACATCTATATCCCAAAGCACCTCCCCCAGGAGAGGACCCCACCCCCGCATCGCTCTGGGCCTCCCAGTGTCCGGCACACTCACAGCCAGTTGCTGCTGCAGGCCCTTGATCTGGGCCTGGAGTGAGTCCACGTGCTGCGACTGCCTCTTGTTGGGAGTGCTGCCGGCGTAGGCCAGCTGGGAGAGCCCGTTCAGGGCCTGCTTCAGCCGCTCCACGTCCGTCAGCAGCTCTGTGATCTGCAAACACGCATGCAGCTGTTGGTGGCCAGAGCAGCGAGCAAGGCGGCGGGAGCCGCATCCCAAAGAGAAACTTAATCCTGGACATTAAACCAGGACCAAGCAAAGGCTATGGCAACCTGCAAAACTTCCTAAAGGCCAGTATTTGAGGGACAAAAGTTCTGGGTTTTTTTTATTTAGTGTGGTATTTGTGTGGAGGACTACACAACATGGTGCCCAGCTACAACTCAATGGTCATTTCATATAAAATCGGGGGGGGGGAGACAGTCTACCTTCTTATCTTTCATTTCTGTTTGCTCTGAGGACATCTGGATCCTCTTCTGCAGGTCTTCTATAGTGCTGAGGGAGTCGTCGTACCTCCTCTTCAGCTCTTTGATCTCACTCTCGATGGACATGCTCTTAGCCTGAAAAGCCTCGGTCTCAGACCTTGCCCGGCTCTCCCCCTCCTTAGCCTGAACGGCTTCTCTGTACAAGTCCTCACACTGCCTCGTCAAACTCGACAGCTGCTCCTCCAAGCCCGCAGCCTTCTCCTCAAACCTCTGCTTCTCGGCATGGACTACGGCCATCTCGTTGGTGCCCTGGCTCTGAAGCTCCTGTAGGGCCTGTGTGGCCCTGAGCAGCTCACCCTGGAGGGAGGCCACATCATCAGCTTTCTGTGCAACGCGCTCCTGCTCCTCATGTAAGGTCAGCGTGAGGTTGGCCACCTCTTGCTGCAGGGCCTCCTTACAGGTAAGGAGCTCTGTAAGTAGGGCAGTGTCGTGGCTGTGGGTTTTCAGTTCCTCCTCCAGGGTGTCCGCCCTGCCCGTTTCATGTCGGTAGGCCTCGGACACACGCTCGCATTCCTGCTGCGCCTGCTGCAGGGTGCCACGCAAAGACAGCTGCATGGCCTCAAACTTCTCAGAAGGCACATACTCATTGTCCATCTTGCGCTGTAGGGCTTGGATTGCAGCATCTCTCTCAGCAGTCTGCTCCTCCAGCTTGTTCTTCTGCATCGTTACATCCTGGTACTGCTGCTGCACATCCTGCAGCGCTTGGCTCAGCTCCTTCATCCTGCCCTCCACCTCCTGGTACTTTTCAGTGGGAACAAATCCCATCTCAAGCCTCCCCTGCACAGACTTCATCTCCACTTGCAGCTTCTCCTTCTCCTGCTTGTGACATTCTCCCTCCTTCTCCACATGGCTGTATCTCTCCCGCATCTCTTCCAGCTGTTCAGTTAAGTCCTTCAAGGTGGACCTGAAGGACTTCTCTTTTTCCTCAATGACAGTCTTCGAGACAAACCTTGACTGGATGGCCTCCTGAATCATATCCAGCTCTCTCTTTTGCTCCTCCATCTCTTTATGCAGCCTCTCGATTTCCTCCTGTGCAGACTGGTACTTCACCTGTGCCTCCTTTGCCCTGCGCTCCATCTCAGGGACCTCACCAGCCAACCTGCTCCTCATTTCCTCATATTCTTTAAAACTGACATAATCCTTTTCTAGTGCAGTCTGGGCACCCAGCAGCTTTTTGCTCAACATTTCACTTCTCTCCTTCGCCTGCCGCAGCTCTTCCTCTCCTTCCTTGACCCGTTTCTCCAAATCACAGCTTCTCGCCTTCATTTCACCCAAAACAGCGCTCAGTTCAGCTTTCACCCTCTCGTGCGCAGCCCTTGGCACGTACTCCCCCTCCATGCTCTGCTTCAGGGACGCGTAGTCAGTCACCACCTTCTCCAGCTCTTTCTCCTTGTCCTGACACTTTGTTCGAACCTCTGCCAGCTCCTTCTCTATGTCTTCCTTTCGAGAGGTCAGGCTGCCAACTTCCTGATTGAACTTCTCCCGGGGGACATACTGGCTCTGTAGATTGTTGACGTTCTCACACAGTGTTGACCTCTCAAGTTCCAGTTTCTGAAGCTCCGCTTCATCACGGCTTCTCTTCTGCTCCCCTTCCGCCAGCTGCCTGCTCAAGTCTTCTATGGTGTGGTTCAAAGATCTCTTCATATCCTCATGGGACTTGAGGGGCACAAACTGCACCTGCATCTTCTTAGTCAGATCCTGAACACGCCCCCTGAGGATTCCCTTCTCCTTCTCCCCTTCCTCCACCTCCCGGATAAGTGCCTGACTCTTGGAGGTCACATCTGCCAGCTTCTTCTTCAAAGCCACGTTCTGACCCTCCAGCTCAGCCCTCACCTTCTCATGCTCCTGCAGAAGAATGGTCCTCTCAGCATTGGTCTTCTGACCATCCAGCTCCCGGTGCAGCTCTGCCACTTCCTCCAGCACCCGGTCATAATCCTCCCTCAGCTCCGCCAAGTGCTTCTCCTTCTCATCCACCGCATTAGTGAGAAGATTCTTCATGTTGTCAAACTTCTCCCCCAAAACCATGGATACCTGCCTGACTTCCATCTCCTTCATCAGGGACTCCATGTCCATCAACGTCATGGTCATCTCTTCTCGCTCCACCTTGGATTTCTCCAACTCCTTCGTGAGTTTCTCAGTCTCGTCGGCCAGCAGGCCCTCGCTCTTCTTGTACTCCTCCAAGGCCTTCTCGCTCTGCTTGAGATGGTTGCGAAGCCGGCCTACCTCCGTGGATGCCCCTTCATACTTGGCTTTGATATCCTTAAGTTGGGCCCTTAGGTCCTCTACCACCTGGCTGTTCAGGTGCTCCTTCATAGCCACCACGTGTGTCTGCAGCTGCTTCACCTTAGCCTCAGAATCCAGCATGCGCTTCTGCACGTCGCTCAGGGCCTGCTCCAGCTCCTGCACCTGCCGCTCCGAGTTTCGCTTCTCCACATCGCGGTCTCGCGCCAGATCCTCAAACTCCCTGCTCTTGCAGTCAAGTGCTGCCCTTAGCCGAGAGACTTCCTGTTCTGCAGACTCCTGCCTCTTTCTGGCTGCCTCCAGGTCCTCCCTCGAAGCCTCCACCTCCCCTCCTGGGACTGATCCCGCCAGCAAGAAGTCCAGCGGCCGTGACAAGGAGTGCAGTGGCGTAGGGGATTGTAGGATCTGCGGCGAGAAATAGAACAGAACCATCAGACGAGAACAACTTACACAGACTCACAACTGCTGAGGTTTCAGGCAAGCAGGTCAGGGTGTCCACTTAAAGCTTATCAAGTGATTTAAGTCCATGAACGTGTGCTGAACTAACAGGGGTAACGGTCAGAAACTCACTTCAATTTAAAAAGCCAAACAGTCAAAATACCCATGCAGATTAAGCTTAGCTTATAATGAGAAATTTCTCATTTCATGGGGGCAAAACAGCTAATGCTGGAAAACAATTCCACAGCTTATCCAGTCATATGCCAAGACAGCGGAGGTCCGGGAAAGGGGGGGTGCAACATTCTGCAAAACTTCAGATCCACTCACGTCATCACAGAAACACAGAATGTTAGAAGCGAGCTGATGTGAGCAGTTATTCACGCAAATTTAATGCGAGAACATGCCACACAGGTCAGTGTTATCAGCACGGCTAAACTGAACAAGACTGGGGTGTCATTCGAAAGTTTCTCTCCATCATTCAGCCTGTTCAACACACATTTTCTAGACTAACAGAAGTTATTAGTACCTGTGCAGAATCCAGACTGTGAGACTGTTTCACAAGCATGTCTTTCCCTGAAGAAGAATTGGGAAGAAAAAAAAAACAGGTTCAAATCAATTATTTCTGACTGCTAAAACACCTAATATTGTATTTTTTAAAGACACCCTTCTTTTACCTTTTATCACAGACTGGCCAGAGTAGTCTCCCTATAATTGAACGTGAAAATTAATTAAACACAATCATCTACTCAGTTACTAATCATTCTGTGCTATTAAATCATTTGTGATATCATGATATCTACATGGGAGTACTTGGAATTGCATTATATTGACAGTGGAGGAAATCCCACGCACAATCGACAACAGGCAGGTTTAACCCAAAGGAATAATTGAAGTAACCACCATGAAGCGAAGTTAGGCAGTTGGCGATCGACGGCACACGGTAGGGCTTCCCGATTCTGCCATGACTATCAGTTATCTCTTGACACAGAGCCATGGCACCACACAACGCTGTTTTAAAGCCCCATGAAAACCTCGGAGACACAGCCACCGTCCCTCAGGACCCCTCCAGTCCCCGGCCTGTTTGCGGGCTGCATACATGTCACAGATATGCCACACCCTGGACTCACCAAGCGGCTCTTCAGCTGGACCTTTACTGTGTCCCCGCTCTTGGAGCCCTCGTCCTTCTCACGACCTAACAAAGTCAGCTTCAGCTCGTCCCTCTGGAACAAAGCGGGAGGGGGCTACAGGCTAGCACAGATTTCCTGGGCTTGTGAAAATTACACCAAGCACCACTATAGCCTCATCTCACAGATGCTGAGTGCAGACCACAGTAAGCACTGCTACAATGGCACATTTACAGAGTACTTACACTGAGTAAACTAAAATTAATCAATGGGATATAGCATTACATCCCAAATAGAGCGAGCTGACCCTGTGCCCCACTGTGTAACCACTGGAAAGACAGTATTCCCATGGCTGCAATTAGGGAATCTCATATATTACTGCACCATCTATCAAAATACAAGCTGTTATTTCAACGTCATTTGTTCCCACATATTAAAAAATACGATGAATAAGGCATACGCATTACTCCAGGTACATAAGACACCTCCCATTTTAAAATGTGACCAATGAGCATCTCAAATAACACTCAACACATCGACAAACTAATTCTGGTGATCACACAAGAAACGGTCTCACCTCTTTTTTCAAGTCTTCCACAGCTGTCTTCTCCTGCAAGAGAGCAAATATCTCCTCATTTTCAGTCTCCACGTTCACCAAGAGCGAGAGCCACCTGCTCACGTCAAGCGGCTGGCCTCAGGAGTGCTGTCTGTTGGGAAAGGCACCCACCTGGCTGAGCTGCTGCTGCAGGAGGTTCACCTTGTCCAGCAGGACCCTCTGTTCCTGGTGGAACTTCCTCTCCAGGTCCTACGACAGACCAGTCACAGATTCAGCAACATAAGATGGCAACCAAGCTTAATATGTGGAACATTATAGAAGCATATCAATATATTAATTGTATTACTGCTCTGGAATTTAGAAGCTTATAAATGTATTAATTGCATTACTGTACTCAATAAAAAAAAAAACCTAACTTGTCTACCAACTCAAATGTTTTGGGCTATTGATTAGCAAGACTGGTGAGTGCCAGGTCATGGCTCGGGGACAAGCAGGCAGTAAAGGTGCTCTATAAAAATAAACTGAATTGAAAGTCAATAGACAAGTGGAAAACAAACTCTTCACACGAGTATAAAAGGCCGATTGGACTCACATGTATAATCTGATCCCTAATGCTGGCTTCTGCTTCTGCAGTCATCTCCATTGACAGCTGCAGAAGTAATCACGCTGTCACGCATCATATCACAGCAACGTCAAGCACGCACTTCACCACACACTAGAGATGGCAATTCATCTGACTGAACACTAGGGGGCACTTACTGCACTGGAGCAGAACAAAAAGCCAGCTTCTTTGCCAAACAAACAGTATTGCATCATGCTCTAAATGAATGAGGTTATTCAAGTTCATCAGCCCCCGACTGCGATTTTACCATCTTGAACCTCACCGACCCATTCTGACCCTAATTAAATGGTGGAAACAAGAGACTGACACTGTGATCTTAACGGCATCTGACAAGGCATAGAAGCAGTGTACAGTTCCTGGGGGAGGGGCTCTGGAAAGTCCACTAATGAGGCACTTTGGGATAAACGGCCAGTGAAGAGGCGCACTGTCAGTGTCGCCAAGCGTCGCTCAGACTGGCCACGGCCGAGTCACTACCTAAAGTGCTCTAAACGTTCTTCCTTCCTCAGGAGACATAAAAGGGCAGCTAGAGCAGAGCTCTCTCAGGAGGCAGCAAGCATGCAGGTGTAAGTGCCGTGAGCGGAGACCTCCGTAAGTGATACCCGCACATGATCCAGCGTCGTCACAAATCAAACAGGCCAACGAAATATTTACATCCCTGCAATGTGGTCAATGCCAGCGCAAACCCCCCCCCCCCCCACCACCAGTGTCTGTTAAAGGCATTAGCACCCCCCAAAATGAAAAAGTGTAACTCACCCGTCGAAGTTTCTCCATCTTTGCAGCTTTCGCTGTTTACAGGACACACACAAAATAGGTTAGTCTTCTGCTATTTCAAACTGACCATTTCAGTTTCTATTCCTCTAACTTCAGGTAAACTCCAGCAATCCTCTCATTCAAATCTATCGCTGCTAAAGCTAATGCTGACGACGCTCGTCATTGGTGCGGACGATAACAAAACTCAAGATTTTAATGCACAAAAAAGGCTCTATCTCTGAGCCATGTAGCATTGCTTCATGTACTGGATCGAGAAATCAGCAAACAAACATAAATGTGGAAAACCTGTGCTCACAGAACAGGAGCCCACAGCACCACAAAAGGCAAACCTCTAAAGTGAACAGCCACAGCAGTCATAACTGTCGTCATCTGTCATCAAGGAAGAATTTTTACTACAGCTCGTTACTGCCATAGGGAATGAAGCCAGGACAGAGGCCTCTGGGTGACAGACCGTTTGGCTGACGTGTCGTTTTCCCTGTTTCTCAGCAATCCTGCTTTTATTATAACCTCCGCAGAAACAAGGAAACAAAATGTATATTTTGAGGAAGCCCAACTGGGTATTTACTTAAGCACTTAAAAAACCTAGCGAGAGCATAACACTGCTGGGCAGACCATAAAACACTGACAGCTTCATGCGAAACCAGAATAAGAAGCTTCCAGCAAAGCAATAAGACGATAACAGGCCTGTTCATTATACATCACATCCTGTGAGAGAACTGTCTGAGAGAGCTGTTTATCCTGTCTGACTCAACACCTACATGTTTAATGGAGTCTCTGCCACTTCCCTGGTAATTACACACAAGCACCAAGCTAAATGCTGCACCCAGTTCAGCCCAGAAGAGGTCACCACTTCCTCCTTGCAGCACTGCGCTTTTGAGCTAATGCCTACTTCACACTGAAAACCAAACATCACTTCTGCCACTCAAACAGTCCATCAGGTGTAATGGTCTGTTTTATGGTAGATTTTTATGGTTTATGTGCCAGTGAGGAGTCTGACGTATCCGACGAAAGGGCGGATTCCAGCCCTTACCTTTAGCAGCGCTCTCCACAGCATTTCTTATCAACGCCACCAGCTCTGGGTTCTTGCAGATGCGGGCATAGTAAAGGCTGTCGTGGCCAAAACAGTCCACGGCCGCCACGTCAGCCCCCGCCCGTAGCAGGACCTCCACAGCCTCCTTACAGGAATACTCACAGCCCAGGATCAGGGCAGTCCTACAGGCCCAGAGGACAGCCTTCAGCCAGTGAGCCACGAGCGTAACGACGGGAGCGGCTGGCATTGAAGCGCACGACTATAACATTGTTAATTCTAAGAAATTGCTGCTGTATTTTTCATGTGACGAACCTGACATTCTAGAAGACCGACGTATAGAAGTTAAACAGTTGCCATCATTCCCGCTGTCCTTCACCAAGGAGCAAACAGCTCAGAAATACAGGGACCCGACAGTGACGCCCTGAAGGCGGGAGGCAAGGAGAGGGCCTTACTTGCTCTGCTTGTCCCGGATGCCGATGTCTGCACCGCGCTCCAGCAGAAGCTGGCAGATTTGGGGGCGGCACATCTGGGTGGCGAGCACCAAGGGGGTACGACCATCCTGCATGCAGACAGCAGGGGATGTCTAACTGTGAGCTCACACACACAGGAATGCAGGAGTAATGTAGGCACATGAGCACCACAGAAACAGAAAGGTCTCACGCAGGAATACTAAGACCGCGCTCACCAAGTCGCAGGTGTTTACAGCTGCGCCACTGTCACACAGGAGCTTGACGCTGGAGCAGCAGCCGGCCATCACTGAAAAGAGGAAAGGGCAAAGCAGATATCAGAGCAGTCTGCTTCAAGGCAAGGGGCTAGACCGTACTCTGCGGCCCCTCTACTGCAGAGCCCCGGTCTTGCTGCCACCATGAGACCCGCATTCGGGGGTGCGACGTGACAGCTTCAAGACAAAAAACTGGACTACGCGGGCTGGCGCTGCATACCTGCATCGTGCAGAGCTGTTCTCCCCTGCAGGTCCAAGTTCCCCACAGGACAGTTGTGCTGCAGAACATGCGAGGAAAGGAAACGGAGCAGGACAGACACTTTATTGGCCAACATAGGCTCACAAAAACAAGGAATTCCACATGCTCACACGTACTCATACACACACCCAAACATAAAAAACAATATACACTTACTGGATTGAATATGTACTCGTAGCATGCGTGCTTTGAACCTTACTATACATATAAATGAAACAGCCCTCAGAACCAAGCAGATCTACATCAAAGGCTTTTCATCAGAGATGTGTCACATTCAGGGGGCCAAACACACACCTTAAACCATTAACATTATCTGGACACGGTACCCAGGATAAACCCACCGGTTCTGTGTTAAAGGGGTGTGAAATCAAAGGGATTGTACTAGTCTGCGATTCTAAAAAAAGGCTGGACTGTCACTCAGGGGTGGGAAGGGAGTGCGATGGCATTCCAGTGAGGAGCACAGACATGTCAGCGTGCAGACAGCGCGTCGTCATGCGGCGAGCTCTCAGGGCCCAGCTGTGACCCCCCATCCCACTCCCCACGCACTGCCCTATAAAAACCCAGCTCTCTCCAGCAACAAGCTCCCGATCAAGGGCCACGATCAGGTGACTGGGTGTTAACTGTGAGATGGGAAAGCCAACACCGCGAGAGGCCCAGGCTGGGTCTGCCCCGCGGAAGGCGACACCCGTGAGCAGCCACTGCGCAGACTGCCCGGCGGTCGCAGAGTCAGGCCCCACATTGTCGGTCTGACACGTAAGCAGAGCTCCGCGGAAGGCGACACCTGCGAGCAGCCAGTGCGCAGACTGCCCGGCGGTCGCGGAGTCAGGCCCCACATTGTCGGTCTGACACGTAAGCAGAGCCCCGCGGCTCAGCTGGAAGCCTGAGGGCAACTGCACCATGGAAACTCGCGGGAAGGCACCGCACCACAATCATGCACTCACAAGCATCATCATACACACGCACCTGCAGCAGCTTCTGCACGCAGAGCGAGTGTCCATTGCGGGCAGCCAAATGAAGGGCATTTTTACCTGAAAGAGAGCAGACAGCAGCTCAGTACAGACAGAACACTGCCACAGACAGGTGGCAGCAGAGAGTGACTCCGGCTCAGGGAGATGATGATGAGCAGGGTGGTAATGAAGAGGCTCTGCTGGTTCATACAGGTGACACTCACCCAGGGAGGTTGAGAGGAATCGCTACAAAGATTTTATATCATGATTATAGTGACAATAATTATACCGTCATCAGTATTACTGAGGTCTTGATAAATTGTGCTGAAATGTTTGAAAGGAACTGATACATAAACTGAAATCATTTCACATTAAAAACCACAAATAAAATTAGCAGCACTTTTTTGTGCATAAACATTAAAATAGTAACATAGCCAATACCTTATGTAAACATATGAAAACTATGTTGAATGTGCATTACCATTAAAAACCTGCGGAGCGCTCCAACCGCCTGCCACCATAAACTGACACATAAACCCACAGTGAATCTGGGGGAGAGGGGAAGGCTGCTAACTTTGTATAATGCTGGACAGTACTTAACGTGAGTTTTTCCAAAGAGTGGCAATCACGGTTTTAATGACAATTAAAATCTGAAACGATGACTTCAAAAAAGGAATAGTAAAAAAAAAACGTAATAGTAACGATCAGGAACTTTACCGTAAAACCGGTAACCGTTACATTCCTATAGGCAGGATTCTCAAACACAGTTAATCCCCTTAAAAACGCCTCTGAGTTAATTCAGAAAATAAGGGACAACAGAAAGCACCTTCTCCCACTTCATCTTTCCTCTTACGAACAATCCCTCAAAACTTTATAGCAAAATCACATTACTCACCAAGACTGATAATCAGTACCAACAACACTTTAAACAATGCAGGTAACTTGGAGAGCTGATGTGTTACAAAATGGATCACACATTTTACACATTAACAGTTTAAATACAAATTACTTCTGATAAAATCTTAAGTGGTGCGAAATGATAGTGTATCCATACACTTTCCTCTATTGTGCGTGTGGTTCCACTGACCTGGCTGTATGAGTTATGTCACTGTCACAATGAAAAGCTCCTACCAATAAACAAGTGACATGTATTCACCCTTCAAAGCGACCAGACCCCTAATGCTAAGTGCGTGATGAATGCCTCTCACCAGCAGCATCCGTGGCTGTGACGTCGACGCCGTGACCCAGGATGAGGTTGAGACAGTCCAGGTGCCCTCTGGTGGCAGCCAAGTGGAACCTGCAGATACAGAAGAGTACACAGGCATGAGTGCCTGCAGGGCATGAGAAAGAGGGACTGAGGGACTGATGTCAGGCCACACCAATGACCGCCAACTCAAATTCATCACTGATAAGCAGCCGGCTAGTGGGCAACAGTCTGCAGCCAGGAGACAGTACCACATCCAGCACAGTCAGCTTTCTTAACAGCTAAATCCCATTTGTACCTCCTGCTGCTTTCAGCTGTCAGCAAGGCCCTGATTACAACGCACTCCCTGAAACCTGCAGGCCTTCCAGCTCTCCAGAAGCAGCTATATCCCCCTGTACGGCAGACGATCATTCTTTAAACACACTCAATCCGGCTTATTAGAGCTAAGCTGCCAATTATCTTGAATACTTGATTTATTTGCAAAGTCTCGCCATTCTTTAGACTATAGTATAAAAACACAAGCAAAGCATGTCCACCCACACACCGCTGCAATAACACAACTCACAGGTTAATCTACATTAAAAATGCACTTGCATCAGTGCTACTGCAGACAGAGCTGAACGGAAATTTCCCTGTTGTGACACTATGACCCAGCTGTCTAGCTTGTTGGCTGTCAGGGCATGGTGTGTGAGCATTATGGGATGCAGGACTGACTTCATAACACTCCATTATCCTTGTCCGTGCAATGTCTGCTATAAGGTTACTCATGTCAGCCCAACCCCCATGATGTCCCTTGGAGCAGCATACTGCTGAGGGATCACCCAGCAGACATAACAATCCCAGGCCCGGTATACCTCATTAGCCACCAGTAAAAAAGGCTGCTTCCTGCAAAGACCTACAAACACAGCTCAGCCCTGGGGGGGCAGGGGTGGGTGGGCTGCTGTTACTCCGGCTCTTTAGTCACATCATGATACTGGATGCTTCTTGTCCTGTATCACCAGTGTGTGGTCAAGGTGTTTTTTTTTGGTAAACATTAAAAATGGACACCAACACCAAATATATAAGGACACCAACAGCAACAAAGGGCAACAATTTTGTCATTAAAGAGACCCACCAGGTGCATTTCTGTATTTTACCTAGCTTCACTGATGCAGATATAGGATTATGTTTAATACTTCAACCCAGGGCTGCACGATATTAGAAAAACTTCAAATACTCGTACTGCAGCATGAATTTTACGATACTACAACATTTAGAAAGGAAAAGACGACTTGAAAATAAACATTAACTTATTATCTGCCAACAGACCCAGGACGTGCTGGAAAGATTATATTCTCGGCTGGCCTGTGAGTGCTTTGGTATTCCTCCAGAGGAACTGGAGGAATCAGCTGGGGAGAAGGAGGTCTGGGCATCTCTGCTCAGACTGCAGCCCTGGTGACCAAGACCAAGATAAACGTTGGATGGATGGATGGATGGATGGAGTGTCACATAAGTTGCTGGTGCTGCCAGGAGTTACACAAACAGACACAAAGCAGCAATCACTTGCTTTTGCTCAATATTATCTCTATAGAATCCAAAAAATCTCATTCAGCAGAAGATGAATGTCTTTTGGTGGCCAGTCCTTCTTCACTTTTCTCCTCCTCACTCAATTTTGTAAAGTTTCCCACAAATGTGCCACATTGAGACAGCCCAGCAGGCAGGATGATAATCATTATGACTGGCCTGGCGGGGCTCATGCAGAAGCAGAGGTAGTAAGATTTGTTTTATTAATTTTTAACTTAGTAGATACTAAGTAGATAATCTCGAATAAGAGTAAATCATTAAAATGTTTTGGGTCTTTTGGGTGGGGAGGGGTGTATTTTATCAGGAAAATTTTAAATCACCAAGGTTTCAAGATGCCAGAATAGTGCGGCTTTGGAAAATACTGTCAAATTGTTATATACCTTGGTATGATGTTTGGACAGTGTTATGGTAAGAAAAATTAGATACCACCCAAGCCTAATTTTAACCCAGGTCACTGTTGCGGTCCTTGCGATATGACAATTGCATGTGTTTAACATGCAATGTCGATATAATTACTGCACACCGTAGTATAATCTACTTCAAACAATATAGGTACATTAGCTTCTTAAAGATGAAGATTGTCCATTAAGCCTCCAGATATCTTGGAGATCAGTAGATACTGTCTGCACAAAGAAGGATTAATACAACAACAAAGTCATGTTATGCACCACTTTGGGACCAGTGTGCCTATATTGGGACTCCCTACATATTGTTCCTGGGTTATAATGTGACCATGTTGGGACCCAGTATCTATTGGCCCAGAGTAAGAGCGTAACTATGTTGGGACTCCCTATGTATTGGTCCTGGGTTAAAATGTGACTATTTTGGGACTCTGTATCTAATGGCCCAGAGTCAGTGTGACTATGTTGGGACTCCCTATGTATTGGTCCACACTCATAATGTGACTATGTTTGGATCTCACTTACATTACATTAGACATAACACTAAACATGCTGAAGGACACCTGACTTTGAGAGCTTGGATATTAAAAGCAGGGTTATGGTCTGCAGCTACATGCTGTCTTCAGGCAGGACCCAGAAATTAATTTTCACCAGTCACAGCCCAGAAGCTAGTCTATGCCTAACCATCTCTTAAGTCCAGTTTACCTAACAAAGGGATGACCATGAACATCAGCCTCTGCTGTGGAATCATTTTAGGAAACCAGGCCAAATGCAAAGCGAGGTCTTCTGAGTAAATGAAAGTTGAGATCTATACGAAATCTACATTGCAATTTCAGAAGACTTACAGAAGACAGGCCTGCAAAGCAGATGCATTCCTTGGAACTGAACCAAGAAAGTTTCAGGTGAATAGATAATTAGGTGGTAGTATACGCACTGCTATCTTGCAATCACAAAAAAAATAGCCCACAATCATTTGCTGATCAAAATCACCCAGAGTGACTCACCTGCAGAGTATTGGCGTGACAAAGTTTGTCTTAGAAAACATAAGCTACTGACAGCTTGCCGGTAAAACATGATCAAGATGGGTTCAACTGGGACATTACAAGTGCCTATTCATTGTTTTACAAATTAAAGTCATTTAACATATATGAACTGGAGCGAACTTGAACAAAACTCCACCAAGAATATGTCCTCTGGATGGGACAGTAATGTCGAACTCATTTGACCAACAGGAAGACACTTTCCTACAATAAAGTCAGGCCAGGGTCACATGTACAAAGTAAATAACTACTGTACAAGAGTAATCGCAAAAATATTAATTAAAAAATAAACAGAATGATAGGAACATGGGGGAGAAAGATTGTGGAATGAATACACTTCACATAGATACACGCACATAAAAAAGCCTATTTGACTTACGGGGAAACATTTATACTCACACAATGGGGAAAAGAGCAATGGAGCCCGCAGGGGCAGTGTGTGTGGTTTAATGTGATTTGTCCTACTGTCTGAGGTGATGATGGCCTCGTGACACCGGAGACGGGCCCATTAGAAATCCAGACGCCTGGCATCCTATCGAGGCACCAGCTACTTGAGTGGCTTTCATATCTATGGCACCACGGAAATGAGGTATTTTTAGAGGTAGCTGGGGAGACGATGGGGCGTGAAAACATCTCTGTAAGTAACCTGAGCATATATTATGCCAAAATATTAGTTTTTTTTTTTATTTCTGGATTTAAAGACAAACACACCAAAATACACATCACCACCTCTTAAAGATCTGAATTGAAGTCGCCACAATGTGCATTTCTGCATGAAAATATTTTTTTGGTCCAGCAAACTTGAAAATATACGATGAATCTCATTTATGGGAACGCAGACATGAAGGGTCACTCTCGCTACAAAGTATGCCGAGTTGCTTCCTGTGACTGTACCTTATTCTGTTATGGTATTTTCATCCACTGAAACAGAACTGTTTTCTTGTCTGAGAAGGTGGAGGGACATCAAAGCCACAAAAGCTTTCACTCACCTCTGGCTGACCTTTATCTAAATGTAAAAATGTTTAATTTATTTCACGTACACAGTGTTTTCTTAAGTTTACGTGTTCAGCAGACAAAAGCTGATTGCGAGTTACCGCAAGGTGGCCTTAGTTTGGTGAAATTTCATTACTGTATTACATGATAAGCAGATCCCCCCTGACTCTAAGGCAGCAGCTTCCTTATGAGAATGCTGCAATGCCCTGAAAATATATAGCTGGACTAGAACCCAACTTGCTCAACTAAGACCTAAACAAGGCAGCTGCGACCAATCATGGTTTTATAACACTAATTAATGCAAACCTCCACATTTCTTAGGGGAGCTGGGCAGAAATACAATAGTTAGGATTTCACGAAAGTGAGCTACAATGAACGAAGTGACGTTCAGCCTCGCAGCCTGCATTTGTTTACTTTGCTTTGACCCTAAAAATACACAACCTCCGTCCATGTCACTCAGCTGGATGACGGGCTAAAGATAACATGGCAGTTCACCATGGCAACGGAACCGGAGCCAGCACCGGCTCTAAAATTACATTGTGTTTAAGTGCGTGTATCAAGTTTATCGAAACATCTCCTGATGAGGGGGTAGAAAAAACACATGTTCTGGGCAGCGGTGATCAAGCGGCCATAACCACAGGGAGGCTGTAACCACGGTCGCAGCTGAAATTAGCATCAGTATGGGATTTTCACTTCCAGAACACAAAACCACGATTCATGCGCAGTCCGTGGACACTGGCAGCCTCAATTGCTTCATAATCGCTTCCGCGTGTTGCGCAAACGAAAGTATTTATATGCAAATATATTTTTAAATGTACAGTGCAAGACAGGACAAAAGCGGATGTAATCCCCTTTCAAAGTTACGTGTGAGGGCATCAGCAACTAAGAATGAGCGGAATGCTCCAATAACCAATGGAAGTTACCGCCGTCTTGGAAAAACCAATCCGGGCATGTTGGGGGAGTTATTTTAAACCAGGACAGTGTCACACTGCAGTTACAGGGCAGAGTGTGTAGAGCGGGAAGCCCGGTTACCCGGATGGAGGCTGAGCACATTAAGTGTCTGTCTACCGCAGACGGGGCAGCATACTCACGCTGAGCGACCCTCAACATCCAGCTTGGTGGGGATGATGCCCTTCTTGCTGAGCACGGCGGCCACCTTGTCAACCTCACTCCGTTCCACCGCTTTCATCAACCGGTCGTCATACTTGTTCCAGTCCGTGTTCTGGGATAGTGGACACATGCCGTCATGGGGAAACGAGAGGAGAAAGCCGGTGAGACTTCCCTAAGTTTTCATGGGTTCTCGCCACATGCACACACACACACCCCCAGTCGAATGCTAGCAGGATCAATCATGCTTTAAGTACTCCGAATATGCATTTTCTACATAAATCGCAAAGACAAAATCAGCAAGCACACCTGCCAATCAGTTCATTCATAAAAGTACAACTGCTGCACATTTCCATCAACTACAAGTTATATCAAAAACAAGGATTAAGTGTTTTCTATTTTATCAATCAGCTTGCATATTTCCCAGCTCCCGAATACGCAGGAAAGCAAGAGCCAATCTCTGAATGGTAAAAACCATGGCATGTGGGGAACCAATCCCCATTACAAGCAGGAACATGTAAGCAGAGCTGCGAGGCACAGAAAATGTCATGCAATAAAACCGGAAGAACACCACCAAATAGAACAACTACTACAACAGCACCAGCAACGAATAAACTTTCTTCCTGGGACTCAGCTCATCCTCCACAGTTCATCTGGGCCCCAAAAGCAGGATTACCCACCCGGCATCACAGAGAAATTCGCTCGTCAGCGGTATACCTACAAAGTACATGGAGGTGCATTTAAGCCATCTGCTCATGTTGGCGGAGAGGCCGCTCGTTCAGCCGGGAGCGGGACAGTCTGCCAAAGAGCTCCCCCTGCCAGCGTGGGCTGCCGAGGCACTGCCCCGAGCCAGTTCAAAAGGTTCTTGCTGGGGAGCGTGTGGGGGCACCCGTCGGGCTTGCAGAGGTGCGTCGTGCGCGTTCTCCCGGGCTTGCCACAGCCGCTGTCTGCGGCTGCATAGCAGCTCCGCCGGCTGTCCTGAGGCGGGAGGAGAGCACTGGGACAACTCCTCCTGTGGGCTGAGCCTCTGTGCCGAAAGCCCGAGACTCACTCACACCCCCTCTCTCTCTCGCTCACTCTTGGAGTCAGCACCAGGGCTCCTCTCTGCTCACCGAATGGCACACCTGGCCCACCTCGCTCTGTAAATACGCACGCCCACCCAGCTCCCACATATCCCAGCCAACACTGCGCAGGCGGCCCCCTGCACTGCTGCTCACCTCTATTTTTTGACCCTCCCCACCTTCCAGATGACTGATTGGAAAACAGGTCTAATAATACTCCCCACCCCCCGCCCCAGCATACCCTGACCATGAGTAACAGCATGTCAGCAGCACCCGGCACCAAAACAAACCTTGCGAGTGCTGGTATGCGCCCGGCACCTAGAAATATTCACCTAGTGGGATTAAGGTGTCGCATTTAAGCCCCCTCCTCCGTTCAGGCCAGGTCAAAGCGGCTGCTAAACTGAGCAAGGCACACATGTTAGAATCCCACACTGCACGGTAGCCTGATTGGGTGTCAGCTTTTACAACCAGCTGTCTGGGACTGCAATCTGCCCCCCCAAGTTCCCCACAACAAGCACAGCACGCGAGACGAGAGATTTATTTATGAAGAAAGACGTCATTTTTTTTTTGGAGTGAAGCACAGAGAGAAAAGGGAGAGCCGAGGAACATGAGGGGGGTGGGGGACACGTTTAATTTACACAGCCTGCGTCAGCGAGGTGTCATTTTACGGCTGCAGCCACTGCACAAACACGTGAAAGGACTTTCCACATGACATGTAATATGGAGGCCTGAAGGCCCCACTCCTAACCTGCTCTATCCCATAGAAACAATGAGGCAGAAAAGGTACTGCCTGAAATAGTCCTCAGCATCCTGCTGCATGCATTATTAATCACAGCAACGTATCCTTCACGGTCTCTTTAATAGTTTGACGCACAGGACCTGGCGACCGGCTCCCTTCAGCATCCTAAGCCATCATGGCGGACGCTCTTCCAAGCTACGCCCGATGCACATTGTTTGTTTGCGTGCTCTAAGTCACAGGTGTCAGACTCCTGTCCTGGGGGGCCAGAGCCCTGTGCATTTTTGGGTTTCCCCTCGTTTTACACACCTGATTCAACTTCTTGTGCTAATTACCACATAGCTGTTGAGCTGAATCATTTGTGGTGGAACAGGGAAAGA
>JAODKC010000009.1:1695629-1711471 GCA_026777985.1 Mormyrops attenuatus
TGTGGTGGAACAGGGAAAGAACTAAGCTACACAGGGCTCCGGCCCTCCAGGACTGCAGTTTGACACCCCTGCTCTAAGTCAAGCCCGAGCCAGCATTTGTTGATATTAAGTTCTATGACATGATGCCATGGTTCATCACACCAGCCGGCTTGCCGAAAACAACCCCCCCTCGTCCCACCCACCAGGTCACAGGGCCATATTCCTGATGGATGAAATCACTGCCTCCTGATGAACTTCACGGCTTCGCAGAGGTGGTGACCCGGAATGATGTCAGTGAGCTTAGAAGGCGCTGGCTCGCGAGGTCAGGCTGCTTCCCCATGCCAGACAGTGGTGCGGTGCCAGATGGTGTGTGTTACATTCACGACCACCCAGGGGGCACAAGAGAGCCAGTCAGCGACTTCGTGGAACAACACTAGCTAACAAACTACCTTAATGAACGTTTGTCCATTTATTCTTCCTCAGGAATCATCGCAAGGGTATGCTCTCAACAACTCTGCAAGTCTGACTTAAATTCATGGCTATTCTCTGCACCAAGCAATGCCTGTATTTGATAAATCTCAGCTATTACTCAGGCAAGCTGATCAAAGAGCTCAGGGTACTAACGCCACTCTCACCATACTCTCGACAACAATGTCAAAAAAGAGAAAATTCCAACAAAGAAACTGCTTATTAAAAAATTACCACAGACAGACAAACACCAATTAAAAGCGAGCAACACACAATTTATGTTAGCAGGAACACAGGCCCCTGGTGGGGAAAAAGGGGGCTGCAGCTCGAGCCAAAGCCAACACCAGGATGAAAAGCAAGAACCTTGAATGTGGCTCCAGGGACGGCAGAGGGACACTAAGCAGCTCAGAACGGAGAGGATCCCCCCCTGCAGCTCGAGAGGCTGTAGCAGCTGACACTTTACACCAGCAGTGATTCTACGGCCTTCATATTACACATTAATGCACTGAGCGGTGGTTACAGTTTGGAGTGGAAGCATAAACTGCGATTAGGAGCTCAGTATGCTGTAATCTGCAGGCCACTCGCAGGTCGAGTGGCACCCGAGCAGGAACAGGCTGGGGGCCGATGACCGTCTGTCCATATGGCACTGGCAATTGAGACTTTAATTAGCGGGGACCCACCCCCACAGGGCCTCATGCTGCCCGGACCAAAAGCGCATAGGCTGCCGGTGTTGTGGTTCTGGCTAAAGATGATGGGGGGGACAGATAGCCAACGCCACAGCCATCCAAGATGACGCCCCAGGCGAGTTAAACCCTAGAGGCTAGGTGACTCATGCAGACTGCACTCCTGGGAATAATCATGCTTATCTCGAGGGTTATATTTAAAAAAGCAAACGCTTTTGGAATGTGGGACAAAATAAAACTGTATACCAGAAACAGACCCATTACTCAACAGCTAATTAGTTATACTATAGAATCATGACCCAAAGGGTGCAACGTAAGAATGAAGACGAACCTGAAACCTGAGGCAACTAAAGCTTTCTCAGAACAACAGAATGATCCCCACCCAGAATTCAGCTGCTGTCAGTTCAAAGATCGAAATGTACACCTATTCAGGTTTACCAGAAACAAATGCTCTGTGACGTCCTGGGGGGAGTTTCAGAGCATACAGTGAGTGCCGGTGTGTCTCTGCAGCATCCCAATAGAGTCCCAAAGTTAGCCAACAGCCTTCAGCTAACCCTGTAAGTAAGTGACCCCACTGTACTCTGCGTTTCCGACAGATGACTGGGGTCATTAAGTTGCCGACCCTGCAGATGCCGGCGTTCAGACACGTCACATAGATATGCTAAAATAAATGTCAAGTATTTAGACCTCCATGATGAATCTCTGATAAGGCTCCTGTAGCCTACCCCAGGCAGCACAGGGTACAAGGCAGGGGTCCACCCTAGATAAGATGCCAGGGCACTGCAGGATACACACAAGTAGACACCCAGTTATACATTATAGGCAATTCAGTGATTCACCAATTAGCTTAAGTTCACATCTTGTGACTGTAGTAGGAAATTGGTGTGAATGAGGGAGAGCATGCAAACTCCACATAAGAGCGGTGGCGAGATTAAGGGCAAGTGTTACCCAGTGAGCCACCGTGCTGTTTTCAGGTGCATCCAAGTACAGCCTGTTCTCTGTAAGAATAGGTCTGAGGAAGGCCTAATTATTCTTTATGCAAGTCTGTCTAACAAGCAGTGTGTTGCATGTATATACATAGAAATACACACATATAAATACACACAGAATAATTTGGCATTATTATTTCAGTGAGCAGTGGTGAAATGTACCTTGATTTATCATCTGTATTCCCATAACTACCCAGCTTCTTACTAGAATAAAAAAAAAGCAGAAATAAATATTCAACCAACCACAAACAAGTAACAGAGGTAAGACATCTATCCAAGAGTGGAGTCATTACTGATCTCAGGCATTGCTGTATTTTAATAGCTAAGCAGCAGTCTCCAAGGAAAATGGTAACTCATTAACTACTGTAACACACAACAAAAGGATTTATATGCAGCCTGTGCTCTTTTGTATGTCTATGGCAGTTATAATGGAATGTTAACCAGCATAAAGTAATAAAAACGTAGTTAAATCTGGCTTATCCAACATCTTTATTTGAATGCATCCTGGAACAACAGTACAACTTTGCCCCATAATGGTTACTACAGAAAGAAAGACACCAGCTCTAAAAAAATTTTTATTTTTTTTTATTTTTTTAAATCAGGGGACTGCCAGCATCGTCCTTGGACAGGCACCAACAAATGCGTATTACCATGCAACAATGATCACACCTGGAGAAATGCAGCATCCCCAATTTCAAGCATGGGAGTGATGTTTTCACCTTTCCAGCACTAACAAAGTGCATGCCTCTGTCTTTACACTCAGCAGTGGATTTCACACCAATGGCGCTTTTCCGCTGGCATGCAGGAACCGAACCGTACCCAAGCCTACCACAAAGAAAGACTAATTGCAGTGCAATTCCAGCTTGCATCATGTTTTCCACTACAGATAATCCATGTGCAGAACACCGGTATCTCCATGCATTTCGACCAATCAGATGGTGGTGATGCAACCAGCTCAGTTGGGTCAAGCAGGGCCATGTCAACGCGGGTACGGCTATGGTACAGGTCGCCAACTTTACAGTGGAAAACCTCCAGTTCACAGTATAACTCTGGTACAACCCGGTTCTTAGTGGCAGTGGAAAAGCAGCACACCTCAGAAGCACCACTGACTCAGGCTCTCTGGCTATATCCCGATAAACCAAGACTGTCAGGCTGAAAAATTAAAATGATCTTTCTCGGAATTGTTTTGCAGAATTCCTCAGATGCTAGGGAACAAATGTTTTCAGCCAACAAGGCCCCTTACCCCACCACCATCACCACCTTCCACCATTTCTTCATGTTGTTTTTGGATCCGAATAATGGAACAAAAACAAAATGAAAACATTAAACTTCACTCCCCAGAGTAACAACACCGCAGACCAAAATAATAAAAAGGCCAAAGTCTGGCCCAGCAGCACTTTGTCTTTCGTGGTGAACATGCCGATTCTGTACAGTCCCTGGGACAATCAGACTGGACCCTCTACCAGGAGCAGAACAGCCTGGAGAGCCAAAATTACAGGACATGTCTTCTACAGCCCTGCCTCCCACCGGCAGCTGCTCATCAATGTGGTCTTCAGGGGTTACAGGCACAAACACAATGCCTTTCAAACTCGCCATTCATGTCTCATGCAGAGAGGCAGGTCAGCGAGCTCATTGCTGGGAATGAAGCCCCCCAGCCACACTGACCTTGAGGCACATCGCTACCCCACAAAACATTTAATCCCAGAAAAATATGTTTTACTGACACTTGTGTTTTACCTTCCTCTTTTCTTGAAGGATCTTATGAGGTGAAGAGAGACAAAGACAGACTGGTTAACATCACTGTGAAAACCTCTGCACGTACTGATCATCCCAGGCATACACTCCACTATTCTGAAAGAGATATTAACCTCATTGTTAGGACTAAAATGCATAGGGCATTGACACTCTGGACACACACACTGACACGTGATAAGAGATGCTGTGGTTTAACTTGTGTAACCAGAGTGATTTTGTCCAAGTTCAGCAGTAACAAGCGGATGGCAAAGAAACACTACCAAGTCTTCAGAAAATCCTTTTACGGGAAGAAAAATTAACAATAGTTATGCAATTTTCAATATGCTATTATATGTAAACTAAACATAGTACTATGCAGACTGATATACACTGAAAGGCTAAAGTGTCCCGGAGAGACCTGAATTTCCTCCCGTGTTACCATGGAAATTGATCTATGAGTTAAATGAGCTGACTGCATGCTGACCACGAAACCACATAAAATCTCACAAATACCCCATGAAGCAGCTGCCTCAAGACTACCTGCCTGTCGACAAACGGTGCGGCCTCAGTCAGCACAAGGTCCGGGCACCAGTCAGGGCACCAAGATACAGCCATAAAAGGAGGCAGGATGTAACAATGGCTGTGACTGCACGTAAATCTTCACCCACATCTAACAATGGCCAAATCACAGTCAATCACTACAGGAACCAAGCAATGATAGAGAGAAAGCTACAATCCCCACAGAAAAGGAATATCACTCTGCACTTTGAATATGACTTCTATCTGAAAATACAAAACCTGTTTTACCAGTTCATGTGGGTGGGCAAGAATCAGACCAAATGTCTGGATTACAATGCGCAGGACCATACAGTGCAAGCATAGGCTGATTTTTATATTTAACCTCCCCCCCATCACACACACTGTTTTTTTTTCCCTCTTTTTAATTTCCACAGAGATCAGGATTTCAATGACTTGCCTAGTCAGGATGTTTTCCGACTATCACCAGGTCTCTGATGGGAAATTGGGAGCAGCAGAATGCCCAGGTCAGGTGGAGGACAGCCATGGGCCATGCGTGAGCTACCAACTGCCAGCTACAACTTCACAGCAAGATCACAGAATCTGCCCCGACTTACAACAAAAACACCAAATACAAATTCATTCGCACACCTCACTCTGCACCAGGTACCAAGGAGACCGATTCGTCCAGTGTGAAACCCCAGCTGATGTCTTGTCTACTTTGAGTATCAGTGATATCATTTCACTACCAACAGTGAAGGGTTATCTGAACATAATTACTCCAAAATCGAATACCAGGTCATTAAACACATGCTGGGGTTTAAACCCCTTCCATTCACCGGCAAGAATCATCAGAATAAGGGTATTCTTTAAGAATGGAAAGAATGAGTCAGTCAGTTTGTCATCCATTCAAAGAATTCATACAGACACACATATACAAGCAAAAAACAATTTAATATTTGAAAATGTGAGTCCACACTTTAATGTTATTCGACATAGCAGTTTCGGTATCACAATATATACCGAAAGTGCAAATTGGTATGATTCAAGCTTTCTTCCACAAGATGGAAACCCACTGCCCGGCTCTAGTCAATACACAGGGCAGCAAAAGTGAAATACTGTGTTATTTTGGTTTTAAACCTATCGGAAAGGATGAAACCACATACCGGAAACCTAGAGTATGCAAAAGCTGCTACGAGGGGGCAACATGTCTCACCCTGATTTATATCCATCTATCCATACCCACATTTCCTATGCAGGGTCGCAGAGGTCCGGAAATAACCCAAGATGGGGCACCAACCCTATGCAGAGTTCACTGACAATGTTAAAGCTACATTATAGGCTATTGTTGTCGGTTTAATCTATAAACAGGCCTGTTTATTTCAAAGCAACATAATATTTAAAAAGGGAATGTTTTATTTGGTATTGATATTTAGGTACCAAACCTGGAATGGGTATCAAAGCCAAGATTTTGGTATCGATCCAACTCTACCCCACAAAGAATGAGGAATGGGGCAAGAGAATACAGATGAGGGCTCAAAAGGGGACTGTGGCACTGCAGGACAGGGCCCAGGTTTGGCCCAGTCCTGAGGAAGCATGCTTTCAGGAAGTGCTGGGCACACAGCTGGAAAGCTTTGATATGTGGGACCTGTGAACTCCCACCCCACGCACAGACACAACTCAGCACTAGGCTTCAAAGGGCTGCTTTTCACAAGAACCAGCACAGAGCAGCAGTGCTTGTGAACTCATCCCATTTATTAAAAATCTTGCGGAGGTGTGGTGTACAGCAATCTGCGCGGGCAGGTTGCTAGAGGCAGGAACTACCTCAGATCAAAACATTGCTGAAGATAACATTTGCCAATATGTTTTAGACAAACAATTGTGAGATGATAACCAGAAAGACTTTATTTTGTAAGCAATACAGAACATGGCAAAAAAACAATTAAGAATAAGTCAGACAATCTTGCATATAGTACATATTTTGCCTAGGAGAAGAAAATAATGACAAAGTGGTGTAGTTTATAAAGCACAACAGTGAAACTATATCTTATCATGTGATGGAGGTAAAACTCCTCCAGTCCTGTGTGTTGAGCAGTCACCCGGAAATCAGAGATGTATCTTGTTCCCAGGAAGGACGAGCAGTTGTCCTGCCTGTACTCGTATCCAACAAAGCAGCTTCAAGGGCGAGGCTCCATCTGGTGAAGGAGGGCCCTCCCTGGAGGACTGAGGGGGATGGGGTTGGGTTCTTCAGGCCCAGATGACCCGAGGCCTGGACTGGGAGGGAGCTACACTCCCCGTGGGCCTGGAATGCATGACGCCCAGCTCGAGCTCAGTAATTCACTACCACACTCAAGAAGAGAACTTGCCTAAACAATGGCCGGGTGCACTCACAAGTCCCGGTTAGAATCAACACGTACACCTTGGCTCAGGGCAGAAGCCTGCCAAACATGAAATCGGTCCAGGAAACCTGAGAAATCCTGCTTTTTAAACCAAAGTCAAGAGTAGAATGCTGAACATGCATTTGAAAAAACCTTTTATCACAAACTAAGTGTCCATAAACTCTTAGTTCGACGTTTTCTGATTATGTAATGTAGAGCTAAGATTTAATACAATTTCTTTCTGTGAAGGAACAGCTTTAGGCCTGAATATTCTTTACGGACGGTAGTTTACAATAAACAAGCCATCAGTTGCAGCAAGTATTCCATGTAAACCACTGAAGTTCTATCATAATATTTAAAATCCAGCACAGAATCATGACAACCATGAGAAAAAAAATAATAGAAAATTATTACATGAGAGTGTCTGTCAATACACAAGCACAGGGCTGATTGATGCTTGAATCTGATCATCTATGCGGTGAAATGAAATACAGTGGTACCTCAGTACTTGAACTCATTAGAACTCAAATTTCTTAAAAGTCAAATCAACCAGTTTGGGAAAAAATGAGCTAGAACTCGATCTGAATCTCAGAAGCCGAACCGTGAACGCCAACCGTAAGATAACTTGTACGCACGAGGAAATGAGTCACGCGGCACGTCTCTCAGCAGAAACAAAGGGTAACAAATGTTACAACCTAAAAGTTTGAGATTTACGAACAAATTAATGAATACAGAGTAATAATAAAAATAAACAATGGACCGCATGGCATAGTCTAGTGTTGGCACAGTGTTGGGGTACATTCTTTATCGTTTTGGAAGGCATTAAGAAAAAACTGTTACACACGGTGTACAGTGTTAGCGAAAAATTAAGAACGCTAATTTATTTTTTTTTTCAGGTTAATCTTTTATTGGTAGCCATGGCTCCAAAAAAAGCAGCGCAAGGCTGTGCGAACCATAGTTAAAAAAAGAAATTACTGAAAAATTATTTAACTTTACACATCGTTTGGATACATTTATTTTCTTACTTTACAAAGTACTGTTTTGATAAATGTGCTTAGATGTGTTTAATATATGCTCTTCTTGTTTTATCCCGTTCATTTTGTGTTTAAATGCTAAAAAAAAACCTACTGGTCTAATTTTTTGGGGCCGGGAACCAACTACTTGGTTTTCCATTATTTCTTATGGGGAAAATTCGATCAGAACTAGAACGTTTTAGGATTATGTTTGAGTTCTGAGGTACAACTGTAGGTGGCCTGTGGCTGAAGTTGCAATAGACATCTCCAGATACATCAATAGAGATTCAAAGTTTAATTTCCTGAGTGAACAAGGTCCGCAAACAGAGTGAGGAGCTAATCGCCAAACAGAGTCAGCGGCACCTTTTCGGTATCATCATTCCTGTGGGTGCTGCTGATAAACCAGGTGGTTAGGGCCATTTCCTCACTGCTAACCACTAGACAAGCTTGCTGCGAGGTCAATTAGGTCATTTAGCAGAGCCGTTTAAATTTAGGATAGCAGCTGACTGTGACCCTCCCCGGTAAAAGCTGCTTGCAAATTAAACAAAGGAGTAAATTCACTAATGACATGAAGCAGTTCCCATGAAATCCCAGAAGACTAATGCTATTCATCCAATCCTCCCCTGTTTTTCCTTCAGGTAACGTGATAAATATTAGCCCGTCTCCATTTAATATAAATATAGGAGAGGAGTTTGCATCTGCGCCAACAGACAAGAGACAACATGAATGTGCTTACTGGGGAGAAAATGGTGCATTGACCTCCCGCCTGACAGCACAGCTAAAGGGGCCTCCTTCCGCATTCATGTCTCGTAATCCTGGAGGGGTTACTCATGCAAGAATAAGCTTCAAAAGCTGTTGTCTGGTTTCCAGCATGATGTACCCCCTCCCACCCCCACTGGGTGCGAGCAGACATTCAGAGAAGCACCACAGCTCTCACATAGGCAGTCCAGGACCTGCTGGCTCTTAAGGTGCCCCAAAGACCTGCCAACGCCTGGTGAATTCTGCCTTCTGCACCACATTTCAACAGCAAGTGACCCACGCCACGTCAGGCCTCAAGTTAAACTATTACTTTATGTTATTTTAAGGCCTTAAATAAAACAAAATCCTCACAGCTTTGTGTGCTGTATGTCGTGTAAGGAAATTAATCTGAAACACAGATCATAAAAAGGCACATTATCAAAAACAAGGAATGTGTGCTATTACATATACATAGGGGGAAAAAATGCAAATTCTACCTGTCTGATGACATCGACATTATTAACATCAATCCTGTTTCTGCACAGAGATTCGGAAAATTGATTCATGGTTTAGCTATGAATTCAATTTGCAGTGTTATGGCTGACAGTTTTACTGTAATTTTTGTTCCAAGTACAACTTAAAAGATGGAAACTGCCAAAAAAAAATAAGATAAGCTGTTAGCCAATAACCATAAGCACTGGAAACATGCATGTCATATAAAAAAGACGGCTGGGAAGAGAGGCACATAAACTATAAATTCCTGCAGGAATGGTGCTGAGCACAGGCAGAACGTAATAGCAGCCTGTGCAAACAGAGCCCTGCCTTTTGTGACAGTGAAGCCTGGAGAAAAATCGTCTGCAAATGATCAGTTTTCATTCCCTCCCATTCCCTTTCCCGAATACAATAAAGGAAATGGTCTCAACAAAACTACCACCACTCCGTTCATTCCCCTTTAATAAGCTCTCCTGTCCAACTGTACGGACACTGAACAGAAATAAAACGGTCTTTTACAAACACTGAATATTTAACAAAACTGCTTTTTGCTTTTTTAATGGGAGCTGAAATACTAAAGCGTGTGAAAGAATTCTAAACAACACAGCACTCAATGGAGTTTGGACAAAGACCCATTTATCAGGTGAAAGCCAGCTACCAACACAAAGGCTACAGAGAAGAGAAAGATGGTTGAGGCTCTACAATGTCACATGTCAGTCTACAGGTTATGCCCTACAAAGTTGGGGTCAGCAGGTCTATTTGGGGATGAAAGTACCTTTTTGTGTTTCATATGCAAGGGTCAATTTAGAGAAGAGTTTAGAGAATTTTTAAGGAAGACCTGGTGAACTTAACTGGTCTATTGTGACTTAGTCCAAACTTACAAAATTAAACAGAAGAACACAGTTTGCAACCCACAGTAACCCATTGTCTTAGGAGAGCACAACACAGTATAAGGTGAAATTACAAAGCCTCTTTCATGAAAAACTGCATTAGTGTGGTACATTTACAGAAAGCATGTTACAGTTTTGACCAGTTAATCACTTTGGGATTACAGGTTGTTTAGCCATGGAACTGCACCCCGCCCGTCAGCTCTCCAACACTGCTCACCACATGAACACTGGAACTGTCCACAGTGATCGCCAGTCAATAGCATTCCCAAAAAGAGCACTTTTAAATTGGCTCCACAACCAGACCTCGGATCACTCATTTTTCAAATGAATTGGCCACTAAGCTTGGGCTAGGCATTCAGGGAGAAGGGACTGCCAAACATCCATGGGGTTTGTGGCCCAAGCCTGGCTGAGCAGAATACAAATGGCACAATGGCAAAAGCACTGCAATATTAGGACCTTGGATGGGTTTTAACCCAAGTATAAGTCAGGCCCATGCTTGCATCTTTTCCAAACAAGAGAAATCCCACAGTCTCAGCTATAAATCAGTGCAAGGAATGTCACTCACTCCAAAATAAAGTTACCAGGAAAGAAATCTCCATTAAAAACAGAAACACATAGCCTGCAAGATGCTTTCATAATAAGAAACATAAGGCGAACCGGCCTATGATTTATTGGCACAAAAATATCCTTTAAGTCATAGCTTTTAGCGGGCCGTATTCTGAGAAACACGTGACATTTCTGCTGTGACTTCTTACGCTTGCAAATCTGATTCTTGGGACAGCCATCAACGTCGAAAGCAGCATCAGAACCACGTATCAATAAAACTACGGCCATTAAATCAGCAGTGAGTATTTCAGGCGTCAATTTACAATAAAAGTAACTTCTAATAAGAAGCCGAGCTTCTTCTGATTTAATGACTTGTCTGTACCGCTTTCAAAGCTGACTTCTGTGTTTTGAATAGACCACATCCTCACCATGGAAGCATGTAAAGTTCACAAACATCTACACTCAGTTACTATCACCATCATCGGGAGCTCCTATCACGAACAGGCAGCTGCAGGGAACGTCAGTTCCCATCTGAAGGCAGCGCCAAACCAGCGCCGTCCCTCGCATCTCCAGTATGGTTACGACTCACCACAACCGCCACTGATTTTACTGAAACCTCACCCGCCGGCTTTAAAACCGGCCTTTAAAACACACCACTTCTCAACGGCATCGCTCATCACCGTCGTCTCGCAACTGCGAGCGACCAGCTGGGGCGAAACTGATCGCCAGCCAGCCGAAAGTGATCCAGCCGGCTGCGCGAAACTGCGACAGGCAAAGGTGTGGTGTGTAATAAATAACTATGATCGCAAAAGAAGTGTTTTTTTCCCAGTCAGTTTGGCTGTATCCTTGTAAAGTCACATTATACGAATACAATCAACAATTTAAACAGAAAACTGTTACTGAACCGGGCTGCGAAGTAGTTTTAAGAGTAAGAATGCACCGTCTCGTTATTGCATAACGCTGTACACACCATGAACGGGAATTTCGATGTATAAATGCTTTTACGGACTTTGACAGGCGGCCGCTTAAAGCGGCACCGCAAGGCGCGTGACCCCGCGCGAGCTCCCCGCCTCAGCTTTAACTCACCGTGATTGTAACTTCTTGCTTCTTCAGTCGGTACTTCAAACTCTTCATTTTTCACTTCTTAGTCGGTGACCGCCTATACCCTTTTTATTCACTCATACACTGCGACTGGGGAATAAAGGGAGTGCCGCAGAGTTCGTCGAGTTATTTCATACGACGCGAAACAACTTTTTTTTTTTTCGAGGAGGGGAGATGTTAATAGAAATCTCACACTTTCCACCTGAAGCCTTCCCGACCTGTTAGAAAACTGACTGACCGGAGAGCCAATGGAAAGGAAGATTCGGACAAAAGCAAAGGCAACGTCCAATAAAGTGCGTTTTTGGGCGGGACTTCCTCAGTAGTTCCGATCGGGATTGATTCTGGATTGGGGAAAACAACCTGAGAGGAGATAGCCCTGTGACGTCACTCCTACCTGGGAAGCGGGCCTCCAGTTACGTTTGCGGGGCGGCGAATGCGAGCGAACTCAACAAACGCTACGTCAGCTTACATTATTAATAAACAATTTGCCAATAATACCCTATCGCCGTATTGCTAGTTGACATAATCACCCTAACCAAAACCAAACTTTCAACAAAGCCATGCATTTTTAGGGAAGCAAATAGTAAAACTTCTGTTAAACTTATTCCTTATATGTGCTGAAAATTACACGCGGCTCGTACATGTGGCTCAAGGTGCATCGGATTCTGTCAAATCCGAGTATAAATCAGAAACATGTACAGCTTGACAACAATGCTTAGGATGTATTATCTGCATCCCGTTTACGTTCCCTTGGACAAAAGAGTCTGCCAAATAAAAAATAAATACGTGTAAACAGTAATATGATGGTCATAAGTAGATTTGAACACAAAACCAATTTAACAGATATGGTTTTAGAAGGGGTGTAGGATAGGATTAAAAAGACGTTAAAACATTTACAATTACAAAACCAAAGAAATGTTCAGTTGGTAGCCTACATTTGATTGGTATCGGTCAGTTGAACAGTTTATCTTTGCGAAATTTTGCTAAACCTTGAAGATGCTATGCAATCGCTGCTCACTTCTGAGGTATCCCTAGGAGTGCTGGACGGTTATGGATACCCTGGAAGAGTCAGGGGCCTGCACTTGACAGGGGCCCATGAATACGTAAAATTATTCATAAAATTTCAGGGGAGGTGGAGGCAGAATTTCTAGGTATGCCCTTGGGTGTAACGGCTGAATACAATGTCGCTGTACAAAATGTAATCTGAATTCCTCTGGTAAGTTTCATTCTTACTAAATCTGAATGAAATTTATTACATTGCATTTAGTAATGGCATTCCTAACATTAAAGAAGAGTTTGGTCGCCATCTTCTGGTGTGATTACGGACCTGCACAGATCTGAACTGTCTTTTGTTTATCCCCAAATATGCAGCTGCAAGGACCCATGATTATGATCATTTCTGGGAACGTGTGTGTGTATGTGTATGTATGTATATATATGTATGTGTGTGTGTGTGTATATAAAAATATTGTACTGCATAAATATTGTAATGAACATTTTTATAAAATTGCTTACATATGCATTCATCTAACATTCATCCATCCTCATTCTAACTACTCATTCTGGTCAGGGTCACTGTTTATATAAGCAACTCATAAAAATATTCACAAAGATGTAAATGCATTTGAAGGACTGTTATACAAGTAACACATCTTTTAAAAGGATTCTGTTTTCTGTAAGATTTTATTCTTTAAAAATGAACACCAAAAAACAATGACAAAAATAAATAATAGCATAAATAAAAAGAGCAATTGTGATTTCATGGACTACTGACCAATAATGGTTTGATTGGACTTATTGAATTCTGATTGCTGCCATGGGCTGGAGGTTTTTCACGTCCAATGCCCACGCTCAGAACATCTCCACGGGATGTTTCTGGCATTATTTTTTTACTGCTCTTAAAATCTCTTATTGTTAGTACTGTGATTGCTAAGGGCGATGCCATGTCACAGAAGTCCAGTATGATTCTATTTCATGTTTGCTGTTCAGGTATCAAACAATCCCTGAGCCTCTCTCCAGACCACATGATGAAAGACTTATCTTTTTTTCATCTTCACTGCCATTTCATGTTCCCATGGAAACAGTGTTACCATGGATATCTTGCTTCATATTGTTGCCATGTCCAGGATCTGCATCACAGGAGTGCAGAGGGGACCGTAAAAGCTCTTAATGCTATCGTTACAATCAAAACACAATGTGATGGGAAATTACAATTATAAATGCTTTATTTGACCTGTTGCTCTGGTGTTGCCGTTCTTTAAAGATAACTGCAATATTTATTTTTTGCAATGTTCAATTTAAATATACTGCTTAATGTGTCCTAAATTAACCTGCAATGGCACTAATATTACTAGAAGCCAACATTTATGCATCAATCATTTGTTTGTATAATGGTGCAGAGAGCCTGGGACAGTTGAGCCATTCATAGCATGATGACGGCCTCTAAGATTCTTCCTGACATACGGAGAGCTGGCTCTGCTGCAAGATGCCGAATGCGTTCTGGCCACCCTGAGATTTTATCATCAGAAGTCGTGAGTGACAGTTCTTTCATAAGATTAAAAAGAACAACATAGCAATTAGAACTATTTGAACTCTGGGCTGTGTTAAAGTGGTTCCAAAACAATTTGGTTATAGAGCATATGGCAGTGAAGAGACGGTCCAAATCTGCCATTTTCCCTGAGGAAAAAAATACATGTTGACCTGGCTGGTGCAGTAAAGTGGGTACTTCTGCTAAGCAGAAAAGCAGGCTTGACGACAGATATCAAGGAGAGACGGCACATGCAGTCCCACCGCTCTCCAGATTGTAGCGGGATTAGATTTTAGAGAAAATAAACATTCCTGGGACTATTACCTCCCTTCCTTTAATAGATATCCTGACACTGAATCAAGTTGCACCAGAAAACCAGGACATTAATATTAGCTTTCCACATTAATATTTAATGTAGGTTAATGAGAAATTCTGTTCAAACTTCATTTCCTTTTCAGAAAAGAGCAATCTACAAACTGAAATATCATGCTGCATAGTGTTGCTTATCTGCAGTTGTTAGAAGATAAACATCAATGAGAGACAGAGAGAATGAAAGCAACAGGAAAGGACAGTTAAACGGATGACGAGTCCCGCCGTTTTAACGAGCGCCAGGAGGTGTGTATGATTTGCCAGGGCAAAACATAGCGAAAGATGATGCACCTGAAGTTTGGATTGTATAATATAGGTCAGATGTTGCTCACCTGCCACATGGTATTTTTAAAATAGTCCAAAAACCCATAGACCTTGTGGCCTCTCACCTCACTGAGTCTGAAAGGATGAACGAAGGACACACAGGCAGCTGATGACCAGAAAGTAGAATCCCCCAGACCACAAAGATGCCTCATATATATTATTTACACAGCAGTAACTTATTTAAATGTATAGGAACCAACCAGGCACAATAAGTTTAAACTCCTCACCTGCTGACCTGATTAATAACACTGTCAGTATTACTGCAGTCATACTCACTTTGCACGAACAGTCAACATCGTGCATCACTGCCAGCATGGGGGCTCATCAGTGTATAGCTGTAAATGTGTGTGTGTGTATGTATGTGTGTGTGTATACATGTATGTGTGTGTACACATACATGCAGTGTGGCTATAACTGGGTCCATAATAAATGATGTTGAGTCTCTGCTGAACTTGCATTGGGTCGAGCACAGAAAAATCATATGATGAGAGCCTCTGCTGTGTCACAGGGAAGCCAGGCTACACAAATACTCAGTTTACCATAAGCACTGTTCAAGACAAAACAGCAACAAAGGCCAGTATTGCTTAACCATTAACAACCATTCCAGTTATACATTTAATGGATTATAATTCACCAAGTGATTTTTAAAACCCCAATAAATGTTTTGAAAAGCAAAAACCCAATTTATTCTCCTACAATGGTTCATGCATCTTAAAAGATCGCTTCCCTGAGGGTTTCTGTGGAACAACCGGTTTAATTCATTAAAACACAAATGACACAGTAAAACCGTTGCAATAACAAAAGATTTTCTGTTATCTGAAAAATTACCATTTCAATCCATGAAACCAAATATGGTAAAAAAATGGCATTTGCCACAGCACCAAATACCCAACAATACACATCACAACATATAAATAGCAGGAAGAATGACACTACAGCATTACTCCCAAAATAACCAAAAGAAAGAAAAGTAACTATCTCAAAAAAATGTACCAAGGCGATTCTTTGGGGGGGGGGGGGGGTTATTTAAATGGGAAAATGAGTTTTATTTATTGTTTGTAGACAGAAAAACAAAAGGATGATGACAAAAAATAA
>JAODKC010000009.1:1711571-1724293 GCA_026777985.1 Mormyrops attenuatus
CCCCCCCCCCCCCCCCCCCCCCCCCCCCCCCCCCCCCCCCCCCCCCCCCCCCCCCCCCCCCCCCCCCCCCACTCAAAAGGGAAAATGAGTTTTATTTAGTGTTTGTAGACAGCAAACCAAAAGGCTGATGAACAAAAATCACAGGTGGGACAAAAAATAAATATACATCAATGTTCAGGTCCGATACGCAACAGGAAATCCAGCAAGTCTGTCATCGTTTGCTGTGCTTAAAGCGTTAGCCTGCCTTTGGCACTCGCACATCACACAGGGGAACTGCCAGCCCCGAGCAGCAGTACCGCACAACACTGAGCGCATGTCAGACTGACAGCTTTCCGTTTTCGTCAGGAAACGTTACAGAGAAGAATGCACTTTGAATAGTGATTGTCTTTCAAAACATCTCCTAATGCTGCTTTTTAAATTTTTTTTGCTCCAGACAAATGAGAAAACATCTAGGACCACAGAGCACTTAGACAGAAATCCTGTCAGTCATTTGGAGGTTCTCAGATCACGAAACAGCATAAATTCATCATACGGGTTACAAAGAGAGAGCAAAAACTGACATTGGTACACACCCAGGTTTATAAACACCAGAACACACAACCATGCCCAGTATTGTACAGGATAACAACATCCAGGTTCAGTGCTATTAGCACTGCAAGATAAGGCAAGCAGTCACTAACAGAATCTGTTCATTGTTCCTATAAAAAAAATTAGCCAATAACGCCCAAATTCCTGATCTCTAATTTCAAAACTGCATTAACAGGGCTGCCATGAAAACCAAAATAAGGATTTCAGACACGCACGTGAATTTAATGAGAACAGTGACATTTTATTATCAAATGACAGTAAACAAAAACAAAGCACCATGTGTTTCTATTAAAAAAAAAAATTAAAAATTCAGACAGAGCCTCTTCTGGTGTTCTTCATCAAGAATGGACCGATTGGCCTTCACCATCGTACAAGTACATCAATGTAGATGAACAAGCTCTCCAAATAAAAAGGGGAGGAACACAAAATATATATATAGTAATTTGTGAGCAAATTTTATTAGAACTGTCCTTCCGATATGAACCGAAAACGCTGCATCAACTTCTCAAGGGTAGAATAATGGAATGTGAAGGTCAATTTGGAGGCCCATCTGACTCATGCGTCCAAAGTCAAATTACTGCTTCCCTTGCAGAGATCTACTCCTGGGACTCTGGGACAATGTCTGACAGAGCCCCAAGTGGAGGAAATGGAGAACGGGGGGGGCATGAAAAAGATCCTTATTTGACATCCTGGGAAGGATGACTGCATTACTCAGACGGCCTTTCGGTGGTACTCCGGAGGTGCGACTTCGTAATCAGTGGCACTGAAGAGGGTGGGAGAGTTCTTCACTAGGTACCTGAAACAAAGAGAGCCTATTAAGATGATTCACCTAAGGAACGCGGTATTAAACAACAGGTCAAGGTAATCTTAGGAAGCAGGGTGTGAGTAGGGGTGGGCAACCTGATGATTTTATATCGTGATCAATCTTGAAGATGTCCACGATCTTCTTTTCATGCAAACTGTAGAAGACTGTGACCGTTTGTGTCCTTCTACTAATGCTTCCAAACTTCACATAAAAAAAACTTTGATGGCCATAATAACGTGGATCTGTACTACACTTACAAACCAACACAATGACTTCCTACTAGGTGGCTGTGTGCACGTCAGTGACTTAGAGGCTTCACAGACGGAGTTACACAAGATAGCATTGTTTAAGAGTGCAGTTTGTTTAGTTTACTGACACAATAAAAACATTAAGCTAATAGACAGATGCAAATCCCAGAAACTGCAGAGAATCACTAAAGTAGGGCTGCAGAGATGTCACAATGGGATTTTTTTGCAAAAAATATTGCAATATTTGTAAGACACAAAAGGAGTTCAAAATATAATTTACCGGAACTATCGAAAAATAACTTTCTGAAAATACCATATACGATATAATGTCCAGAGAGTATAATGGTATGAAAAAACCTGATCTCAACCCAACTGGTTATCATGGTCCTAGTGATGTGACTATTGCATGTGCATGACATGCGATGTCAATATTAATATCTCACATCAGCCAGCCCTAACTGTGTTTGCTGGTTCACTGTACATACAGAGCCTGCCTGTCACTCAAAAAAAACTGCATCTAAAAACCCTTAAATTGGAGTAAATTATACAATATCCACAGACTTCTCTTGTAGATTAGTCATGGGAAATGAGAACTGCGCAGGTTTTCCTTTTGTATCAAGCAACAAAAAAGTTGCAGCACGATCCGTTTTATTTAATTTGCCGTACTTGGCATCACACGTCCTGCGATGTGACTATTGCGCATGCAACACATCGCCATGGCAATGCTGAAACTACACATTGTGCAGCTCTACACTAAAGCAGATCAAGTTTTCCAGCGTAGCCAGGCATACCAGTATATACCACATCAACCTTGTATATCCTTCTTATGGAAGGTGCAAAAATATATGGTTAGCAACTGACAGGTTTAAAAAAATGCCTCCCAGTATTAGGAAATATGAAAATAAGCTGGTTACTTCCGTGTCATGCCAGCTTGACTTCAACACCAACAGCCCAGATGTTCACCCCTCCAATTACAACTGAAAGTCTAATCTCTGAGCAAACAAGCCCAATCAATGCATTACGCTTATTCAATTGCGGCAATCAAATCAGCTCCAAGGGCATTCCATGTACATGTAAAGGGCAGAAAAATGTAGCCGTAGATGTTTATGCAGTAAGATTAGATGACAGCGCATAATCATCTAATGAATTGCACATCGTTACTGATCATGTAGGCGACTCTCCAGGGAAAAGCGCTGGGGAAAACACTCGCGGCTGACTGCTCCATTTCTGCTGATCAGATGGAATCATGCAAAAAAAAAAATCACAGCAGTACCCATTCTGGACATGTATTTTACCAAGTGTAGCAAGACAAGCGCCTTACTTCAGAAAGTCCTGCAGGTAGTTCAGAAGCAGAGCCAGGCTTTTCTCATCTAGGGGAGTGTAGGCCAGCATCGCCCCAATTCGTACTGTCCAACACAAACAGTCGCATGTTATTAGCAGCAAATTACAGGGGTTAACAGATATGGAAAACTAATGACTCATAGCAAACTTGGCACACATTTGTGTAACATGTGCTCCCAGCATACTTCTGTTCTCATAAACCATTCAATCATAACCCCATGAGTTTGTACTGGCAAACTAACCAAAAGGAAGCAAATCTGGGTCCAGCTGCACTAAACGGCACAATGCCGAAAGTAAAAGTCATGACAAAGACTTGACTCTCCAGAGAACATACCAGTTTATCAATCTGTTCAAAACAGTGACTTAACGCACTGCTCTAAGGATGCTTTGAGGTATTTCTGAAGCTTTCTAGTACATTTGCATGCAAAATATTACTTAAAAAGTGTGAGGGCAGCTCTGCCGCAGGGGCACCCACCAAAGAGCCTCAGCAGGTGCGGGGCTCCATAAACTTGGGACATGGGTGCGTCAGGATGGTCTGCCAAGATCTCCGCATACTGCGGCCTCTCGAATTTGTAAAGGAGCTGGGTGCCGAGCATGACATTGAAATACTCCCGAATACCAGCAACCACCTCGTTTACGGCGTACTCTCTGCGGAACAAGGCAGTTCGGAGCACATCAACACACCGGCTCGGCACAAGGGCATTTTCAAACTTCCCGCCATTTGTTTTTCTCCAGCCCGACTATTCTCTGCTCACTCACTTGTTATCGGAGTTCCCTCTTGATTTCTTATAGTTTGCATAGTCTTCTAAGATCGTATCAACATTCTTTTTCGCTGGAAGATGGAAAAGCTGAAAAAGTCACATTAAAATAATGTCAAAGCCAATCACTCCAAAGAAAAAAGTAACTAAACCATCAGGCACGTGTGTGTATGGGGGGGGGGGGAGGCTGGAGGTGCCTTAGGACTGGCCCTTTTGTCTGAAGGATTGAAAGTGCCCCCTTTTGACATCCAAGGTGTCCTTTTTAGATATCCAATGATAATGCAAAATCTCCTGCACCCCCGCCCCCCCTGCCCACTTTTTCCTGTCAGCACAGTACAGTGCAGAGTCATAAGGAACTGAGACGTGGTGTGGCTCTCGAATACAATGCAATTGTAAACTGCAGTTTTATTGCTAAAAGGTATTTAAGGACCCACAGACATACATCATAGTTACACATTCAGTTCCTTCATGGTCACTGACAAGCTAATGGTGCTTTTCCACTGGCATACTGGAAGCAGGTCATCCCCGACCAACACTGCAAAGAGATACTGATTACAGCACAGCTCCAGCTCTCTACGGTTTCCCACTACAGATGGGCCAACGCAGTAAAGGGGGCGACAGCAACAAAAAAACCAAAGAGAGGCTTATTCACTGTCATTTACTGTCCACACGGAGTACATCATGATTTAGTGTGCGCTCATTTCCGCCAGCACACCCGTGAGAATCGCTGGGTTATGTTAGCAGTGTGGCTCAGTGTGTTAAGCCTCTGTGCCTGCGATCAGGACACTAGTTTGAGCCCGGCCTCAGCAGTGTTGAGCAGTAGCCCCCAGCTCCATGGGCGCTGCTGCAGGCGGCTTGCTCTCACATACATATATGTCTGTGTGTCATGGAGAGCAACATGGTGTAGGCAAAAAGAGAATTTCCCCACAGAAATCAATAAAGTGTCGTCAACATCATAATCAAACGTTGGCAGAATCAGCGTTTACTTGCATAAATTTCCATTATGAATGCATTCCATTCAGCTGTTCTATAATACTTTAAGTACGTGGTTGGAAATTTTCACGTTCCGAGTTATCAGGAAGGCATCAATAAATTGCAACGTGCGATAGCATTAATAATGAATAATACATAAATTATGTCCCCCTTTCCTTCAGATAATCCATGCATATGGATGCAGATCACTCATATTTCCGTGCATTTGGACCAATCAGATGGCGGTGACGCAACCAGCTCGATCTGGTCATGCTGTGGGCCCTGCTAGTACGCAGCGCCATATCATTGCGGATACGACTTGCATAATTTACAATGGAAAGACACCAGTTCGCGGTACAGCTCAGTTCCTGATGGCAGTGGAAAAGTACCAGAAGTTAAAAATATGTACACAATTTGCCTTAAATGTCAGGCTAATTAAAGCAAACATCCAAAATTCAGGACATGACAAAAGACTACCTCAGAAATATGGAGAACAGACAGCATCAACTGGACTATGCCGTGCGTCTGGCCTTTGCTACACTCTTAACACATTATTGCTTTCGGTATAACATGAACCTCTTCAGACTGCTTCAGCTTTGTGCTCCCAGTTTCTGCGCTAGAGAGGCTGGACAAAATATATGAACACAATACTGATGCTAACAAGTATAAAATTAAACTTACCACAGTAAAATTCAAATAAAGGCAGGGAAAACAAAACATATACCAGAAAAAATTACTTCAACAACTGGAAATGTAAGCAACAACAAATGTCTTTATGATAAAAGCAGAACAAAAATTATTACAGCCCAGAGCGCAGTCAGGGGGTTCCTGTGCAGTCTGTCGGGTGACAGTGTGTATGAGAGTGTGTGTGAGTGTGCGCACACACACATGCTTCCACATACTAGCTAACCTGCTTCTGCCTGGTGATCAGGTCCCAGTCGTCTACCAGCCATGGCTTCAGCTCCTCCGGGATCTTCACCTTCACCTCCACACGGTTTATGAACGTCTCCTCCTGGACGGTCAAATGAGGACACGGATGTTTCAGTACAGGCCAGGCCTGTCTGCCACTAAAAACAATCCAGTATTTGGACAGAAGCCCATTAGTCTGTCCGAAGTTTGCCAAATCTCTTATGTAAGAGGCTTTCAATACCATGACTAATTACTCAAGCGAGTCAGTCACATTTTAATTACTACAATGTCATTGACACTGGAAGTGGACAGAATGTGTTATTTTGAGTCTATAGCAAACACAGCCAAAAACAACTGTGGGGAATTATGGGAAGTCCCAGAAGACCAGGACGACACTGATGAAAAGCCAAGTACACAGTCTGGATCTGACGTGAAGGATGAGAGCAGAGACAAGTGTGGGAGAAAAGCAGGAGGCCATACACTCTCGACGGTGGGGTCGACACGAGCCCTCTTCTTTCGTGGGGGCTGTGGCATCTCCCCTGAGCTGGCCCCCTCACCTGCCCCTGGTGCTGAAGGAACACCACTGTCACCCAGTGGACCAAAAACGCACGGCACAACAGAAGCATCACCGCCAATTAAATGCATTGTGGAAAAGCTTATTAGTGCACAGAAATGACACTGCTTCTCATGCCAACTACAAAACACACATTCAGTCCTAAATGTGTCATTTAAGTACAGTACAGATAATAAAAACTGGCAGCTTGCATTTATAACTGAATTATAGTCTTCACTGCAAACATTGATTTGCTTATAGGTCAGAAAAGTAACTCAGAATCAGAAATTCCAAAACGCATTTCTTACTATTAATTAATGAAGTTATTTCTTTTTTTTTTTTTTTTTTTAAAAAAAGAGATATTTACTTACTCTTTTGTTTATTCTTTTTTGTTTTCCTAAAAAAAATTAGAGTAGACAATCAGAGATGATTTACATTTAGAGCACCAAGTACAGACAGAGAACGTTGTGACCGACTTTCTGAACTGATATAACAGCCTGACTCCTCTGGGGAGCCCTTCCTGCCCCAACACTCACTGTACATCTCACCGCGACAAGGTGCCGGCAGCCGCTGCATTTCAGATGCACGTGACAAACAGGTATTCTACTCAGGAAAGGCAAACCTTCATTCTGTCACTTATAGAGTGGCAGCCACACAAAGGAAATGCTGAAATAGACATACAATGTAGGTTTACCCTGCTTTCACATGTACCAGAACTGGAGAGACGAGTGGTGAAAAGATACTCACACATCAACGTTTTTCTGCTGCACAGCAGCAATCTTCTTGCTTGGTGCTACACCCCTCATCTTTCCCTCAACATAATGATCCCTGGGAGAAAGAAAAACAGCTCAATTAGCAGCCCAATGTAGTGACAGTACACAACACCAGAGAAGGAAGTTAAAGCCATCGGATTAAGTATAAGGCTCTTTGCAAAATAAAACATGAAAATTCCCAAAAATAAGTAAAACTAAACATTGCACCGTACAAATCAGATAACGGGCTCAGCACTCGTAGCGGACATGCCACTGCGATGCACGATGAAGCCACTTACTGATTAGCCTTTTGAAGCTCTTTTTGTTTCTGCAGGTTGGTGTCCACATATTTAAGCACTCTGCTTTCAGGGACCCATTCATCCCAGCTGAAAATACACACAGATCAACTATTCTTACTGGCAACAAAAAGGTCCAAATAAGTTCATTTAAAAGATCAGCTTCACAAACCTGCTGAAACCTGCTAGCCAAATCCTTAGCTGAAGGTGCTACAGTACTGCAATTAAACCTGTCTTTAGCTCAACATGTGTGTCACTGCAGAGCATTGTAGCTGCTCTCAGGAGTCCCACAGACTCAAGATGACTTTCAAGAACTTCTTAGTTACCGTGCTGCCCTTTATATCACGGTTTTCAAAGACACCATTGTGCAGCAGTGCCTCCCCCCCACCCTCCACCCCACCAATCCCGACTTTTACACCAGTTTCTCAAAGCTTCTCTGAGGAGTTCACAGACCAGTGGGGTCAAGAGCAAAAATACCAAAGTCAATAAAACAAAACACTGCACCACATTCTGCACATGACTTGTGGTTTCCTGTCATTTCCCTGCATCTTTTCCATAAACTTATAAACTTTTACAATATGATACAATCGCCTGTGCCGTTTAATTAAAATACTGACTTTAACAGCAAAGAGACTGTAAATGCTTGTATTCTGAAAGTGTACAGCTTGGTAAAGGCAACGCTAATGTACCATCTTGGTATTTCCCAGTATGGCATAGGAACCAGCCTTTCACATAGTTTTACCTAAGTGTTACAATGTGTAACCCTCAATGCTCCTAATTAGTGAAAGAAATATGTTAATATGACAGTACACAAAGAGGGTAATAAAATCACAAGACTCACTTTTTATTCCATCCACTGTAATGAATAAAGTACCTCACTTGCTTGTCCTTGATATTAACTTTTACACACTGTAAAGAAAACCAGAATCAAAAGGCATAATCATCAATTAAAAAATCACGTGTCTGACTGGACTATAACTAAAACATTCAAAGAAATCAGTTATTCTTCAGGACTCGGACGGCTTTGGGAAGTGTCACCCAATTCTAACATACCAAAGACACCACACAATACAGCCGCAGGTTTATTAAAATATTTACGTTCTGGGTTTTCTCCTATTTATGCACAAAATAAAATGTTACATCATCTGTTAAACGTTTAAGAATTTCAAAGTGTGGATGGAGAGGGACGACTGTGAGAAGAAAAGCATCATACCTTAGCCTCGTAGAGCAATGGCCCATGAAAACACAGAACTCTTTCACCTGAAAAGCCAGACAACATTACTCAGTCAGTCACTACTTCTAACTGGAGGGGAGGTACCAAAGTTACATATCGTGAGACACATAATAACTTTTCAAATCAAGCTTTCATACGAATCCGTACAACTGTCTACTCGGGTTAACCAAACCACCCCCCTTGTGGACCAAAACATATCTTAAAATCGATATTTAAAGTCTTTGCCCTGCAAGACTTACCAAGACACGTTTCTATAAAAGCGACTGATCCATCAAAAGTGGGAGGTGGTGAATGTAGAACAGAATTCATATGAAAAGTTCGCCATCATAAGACCGGGCGAGTCCGAATTTCTTTTCCGAGCAACTGCATGTATGTGAACTACCCTCCCTGCATAAAGACGGACTGCATTTCCGATAGCTGGCTCTCCGATCGATGCGTCCAGGAATCCTCCATTATATCCCGCGGAATCAGTACAGATTCAGCACAGTATTTCTGGGTGTTTACAAGTAGCGCTGCATTTGTTTCAATCGTTAAATTTAGATCGAAAATCTATCTAGCGGAACACATAGATAAATTACAACAATATAAATACAGAATGACGACAATTCAACAGCACATTAGCCAGCAGCATGATGTTAGCTAGACATTCCGTCTCAGTCACCGCAAAGACAGGAAGCGAAATGAAGTACTGCCGGCGCTACAGGCAGACACGTTCACGCAAAGCTGTATATGAAACGGAATCCGCTGTGTTTTATTTTAATAATTACCTGCTTAATGGAAGCTCTAACAAGGATGGAAAAAGCCGTAACCACCGGAGAGCGGAAGCGCGTCGGCAGGGCAGCGCGATCTCGGGTAGGCGGAAAGTGGTCGGACGGCCGGCCGCATAAAGCCCGCAAATGGCCTTGAGGTCGCTGTGTTAAGCGTGCTAGCCTTAAGCGCCCTGCCTTAACACAAGCGCTCGAAAAAACGAAAGAAACGTTAGTGCGCGGACATACTGCGGCTGGCTGGCGGAGGGAGGCAGGCCGCGCGCGGAGGGAGGCAGGCCGGCGTAACCGCTTCACTGGAACATCGGTGTGCTTCCGCCGGCTGGGGACTCGCGTCAGCGCCAGGGCCTCGCAGCATAAACATCACTCATGGCGGGGAGAAAAGGCCAAGGCAAACCGCCAGACGACAGTCACGGCAGAACACTCTCGCCGTCTTTTATCTTTATTACCGCACTAACGGCGCCACTTCGCCATTTTTGCGCGGCACGCACACAGCAGCGCGCGAGCGGGCGCCTCGCGCTGCCGGGACGGGCTCCGCGGGCACGAAACGCGGCGCTGCTCGGAGTCCCGTGCGGCCGGAGACATTCCTTACCTTCTTGAAATTTAGGTTTAGGGTCCTGTTTTGGCGCCATTCACAGATTAAACTATTAAAGTATCTGAAAAATCAAGTTCAGGCATCGCCAGCTCCGATTTCGTCCAGACACAATGAAGACGCCACTCTGCGTCATTGAGGCAACGCGTAGCCATTGCGCGTCCGTCAGGTGACCTAACGGCCAACTTACGTCACGTCTAGTTCTACCGAGGGGCGTGGTCCTTCTTTGTCCTTAGAAGGACGTTTGAAGGTCATTCACCCACACCAAAAATATGTTTTGTATTGTTCATTTTACCTGACTGCATACGCTGAAAGTAGTTGGATTTTAGGAACAGTTTTGTAAATGCTTTAATTAAAAACATATGCTAAATAAAAAAATATAATTTTTTAAATCGTAGAAACATTAATTCTGACGCAAAACAGCTTTTAATTGTTTGTATGGAAATGTGTAATGCGTCCAATAATAATTACTAATGTGGCTCTAATAACTATACATTGCTTGGTACTAGTTTTACAGCTAACTGGGGCCTAAAGAGTGACAATGCTATCCCTCCAACCTTTAAAAATATGCATTGTTTAGGAGTGATGTGATGTGGACCTTTGTTGTCTGATATGAAACAAACTATATTCAGAAACCACTTCTGAAACCATTTTCCAAAAATGTGTTGAGATCCTATCACTCCCCCAGCCAATGACACATTTCCAACTTCAAAATTTCCATTCAAAACCCCTTCATCCTTCCTAGTCTGCCTTCTACATTACTATAGCCTACACATGCAGAACATCCCTGTTTTTGCTCAATTCAAAAGAGTTTATGTGCACAGTAAATGGTCAAGGTCACTTATGTTATTGACCTACGAACACCGGCGGAAAGTATCGAAGTACAATTTTTTCGTTAATATTCTTAAGTACATTTATCCACATATCTGTACTTGAGTGGATACAGCTGCGGACACTTTTGACTTTCACTCTACTACATCTTACAGCAAATATGAATACTTTCTACTCCCGTAGAATTATTCTTAGTGTTCCGTTACATTTTACAGTGACATTCCTGTTTTTTTTACCAGATGACGACACGGTTAGGTATAGTGCATGGGACAGAGGGAATACCAGGATTTCGGAGCTTTTCGCATCAAAGAAAAGCCCAGCCACTGCATGGAAGCAGCGAGTAGATTTTATAGGATTCGAATCCTGTCAGCTCATAGAAACTTTTGTAAAAGCAAGATGAAACCTTTGGGTGTCGTGATTTTTTTCCGGTTGGAGAAATCGATTGCTATACAGTTTGTACTACATTTAACACCTTTTGATTCCTTACGGAAAATGGCTCTGGAAATTAGGTGATCCTCGGATGTTTGTGAGCAGGCGAATTTTATTTTAGAAATCTGAAATAACACATATTTTGAATGTGAATTTCTACTAGTAAAAATGTAATTACAGATATCTGCAATGACATTTCTACTGTTAAAAACTGAGTTAAGGGTATGTGGACCTGGATATTTGACTAGTCAAAATTAATATGTAGATATCTGCAATATGATGTTTTAGTAGTCAAAATTGAGTTATATCTACAATATGATTTCTCACTAGTAAAATTTAATTTTGGATATGAAAGGGGGGAAATGGTAGTCAATGGTAATATATGAGTTGTAAAACTGAGCTATACGTATCCACGAAGCTGAAGCTGGCGTCTTAATTATTAGCAAAATCTGTTCCATCTAAAACGGACATAACGCATGCTCTGCCATACTCACAGCATTTTATCTTGTCAATGTAAAAACGTGTGTTCGAAAGCTTAATACCATCAGATACAACAACTATTACAGATACTATATTCAGATATTAATGTACTTTACTGTAGAATTTTTAAACTAATGCCCTCTGAAATTAATATTTTTCCCATTAAGACCCATTGAAAAACTATGCGTGATCTGCCATATTCACAACAGCTTATCTGGTCAGAACAAAAACGTCTGTTTGAACGCTAAATACCATCTGATACACCAACTAATGGTCCAGATTAGGGATGGGAATCGAAGAACCGGAATCGTACACATCCGATTCCTCTAACGATTCATCCGGACTTTTCGTGTCGCGCGAAATGACGTCACATGCCGCGACTTGGAGTCCACATGATGGAGCGCATGAAGCGGTCCAGGGCATGGCTGCATTTCACAAAGAAGGACGACCATTGTGTAGTGTGCAACCAATGCAGAGCCATCGTCACCTCTAAGGGTGATAACACTAGTAATATGCTTAAGCATTTAAGCTGTCAACACGGCATTACATTTAAAGATTGCCATGTGTTCGCCACTCCGCCGAGTGCAAGCTCCGTGGTCGCGGAGGCACGTTTTCTGAAACATAAACGAATTATGTATACATTTGTCTCATCCATTTTAGAAGATGACATGCAGGATGGCAGCGATAACTCCTCTGAGGCAGCAATCGCATCATGGCCGGAGAAACAAAACCTGTTCACGCTAGCTTTCCAGGCAGCGAAATGTAATGAGGGTGAACGAGTGCCACCGGGCTGTGACAAAGTTCGTGGTGAAAAGTTTGCATCCTTTCACCCCAGTAGAGCAAAAACTTTTCGGTAGGTACTGGTAGTGAAATGCTTTCATTAGTAAGTTTAACATGTTCAAGTGTTAAGAAGATGACCTGGTTTTGTGGTAATGTGCCTGTGTGCTTCTTACTACAGTGTTATAAGAAATATTGTAAAGTACCACTTTACAACTAGGCTCCCCTTTGCCACTTATAAATGGTAGTAACTCATTAATAAAAAGAAAGCTGTGATATAACATGTTTATAATTGTCTATTAATGATTTACGAAGAGTTACAACCTAATTTATAACCTGCTTATAAACCATTCATAACCCCTTTATAAGGGTAGCCTTATTGTAAAGTGGTAC
>JAODKC010000009.1:1766719-1794874 GCA_026777985.1 Mormyrops attenuatus
CGACTTACCTACAAATTCAGCTTAAAGACAGACTTAGGGAATGGATCTCATTTGTAACCAGGGTGCTGCCTGTGTTTTAGTAAATACTTTAGGAAATCCTAGGTCTACATGCTGCATGACAATTGAAAGTGTACAATTTTTTTTTTTTTTTTTTTTTTACAAAGTTACTTTAAAATTCGTATAAACAATGGCAACTGTAATAAATAACTTACCTTTGGCCCAATAAGAAGCATTATCAGTAGACTATGGGAAGTAGAATACGGTAAATCCTCAGAATTTGTCTTATGGGCATTGTAACTACAGGTTTGTATTATTAAATGATGTTCTGTCTGTCAACATACTCAACAACAATGATGTATATGTTCTATTTAGACAAACAGAAACACCTCTGAAGGTTTCAGGTTCTAGTGCTCCATTCCTCAGGATCCTCAGTGCTACTGGAAGGTTGGTCAACATCATGGCAAATATGGAGACACTGCCAAATACCAGCCATGTACACAGACCAGGTAACAAGTCCTGAAAAGGCTCATTTTATTACTTAGGCTAAATAAACAAGCAATATTTGGAATAAGATTCATACCACGTTAAACATAAAAGGACAGAATTTCAGTGGATTTTTCCATGAAAACGACCGTGCTTATGGTTACTTCAGGTTATCTCCTAGAACAGCAACCTTTCAATTCCCAGTTCACGTCCCGAAACACAGTGCTACCTAGAGTTCTACCTGAAGAGCAAAATATGTCAAGAAATACTGCATACAAAGGGGAACTGATCCACTGCAGGTCTTTGGATAAACAAGCCTGAGATGACGCAGATTACATCCACAAGACATGACCCCAGAACAGACAGACTGGGGTCTGGATGCCTGGGGCTGGGCGACGGGTCACTGGAAGCTGCCTGTGCCCTGATCCACCATAGCAGATGCAATGCAGTGTTACCTGGCAATAGCCGGCTCCTCTCTTCACACATACATGCGCACTCCCTCTCTCTCTCTCTCCCCCTCTCCCTCTCTCTCTCTCTCTCTCTCCCCCTCTCCCTCTCTCTCTCTCCACCCACACATGGACACTTCTAGACTCTGCTCTACGGACTGTGAAACAGAGAAACGACTCTACATTCCAGACAAGGCTATAGGAGCTGTAACTGCTGGGCCTTGCGCAGATGAGTGCGATCCTGCAATTACACTCGGCAATTCAGATGTCACTCTGCTGAATTGGACTGTTTGATGCCACAGACCACTAGTGAAAATATGAAAGTTCAACGAGGCTAGAGCACAAACGGCAGTGATATGCATGACACTGATAGAATCTTTCATGACTAACTTCAATCCACTGCTTGGGTATCATGTCAAACCTAAGTATGAAGGTGCAACCCAAAAACACAGAACATCCCTGAGATTTCTAAATGCCGCTGCACATCCTCTTCACATTTTGGATCATCCACCCATGGTTACTATTATTTGTGTTTTAGCAAGTGATGTATGATTGGTATATATGCCCTTTTGCAAGTACGCAAGAGGTCAGGAAGGGGAATAATAATAATAATAATAATACATTACTTTCTATATCGAAACAAAAAGTAAAGTCGTTGTCATGGCCAGAAACTCCATCTTAGTAAATACATGTGTGTCTAAATTTGGTTCCAGTTTGTTTTTTTTAATCTGTATATTTCATTCCCGGGCAACATATCCAGCTTTCTAACAAGCGGTAATAAGAGTGCTGTTATATATTTATAAATGTGTAAATAATGAATAGGGCACAATGTATCCACCGCTGCCTATTAGCTATATCGACAAATCTCAAAGCAACAGGTCAATTAGGAGGTCTATACAAACATCCACTGAAGACAACAGGAGTAATGACAGCACGATCAGATCAGACCGCCTGCCTTCCTCGCAGCTGCAGAGGGGAAGTTGGGCAAAAAGATACACATCGACCACTCTAATCTACTTCCACCATTCCGGAATGACTTCCAGTCAGACCTCGCTTTGTTACTTACAGGTCTGACAAATTACTCATAAGTGCTCAAATTTATAAAGGATGAACGTGCAGAGGAACTGCAAACCAGCAGGCAACTTGCGAAATTCAGTTAAACCACAAAACATCTGACGTACATATTTGCATCAATGAGGTAAACCAATGCAGATTCGGTTAAACATCCGCCACAAACTCACGGTATACTAGATACACGCTATAGTATTTTATCATTAAAAAATGACCAGCATCGTACTCACCCAATACTCAACACCTGGAACTTCGAGTTAACGCGCAGGGCGGCGAGCAGATCCGGGATCTAAGCGTACACCGCGCCGAGAAGCGTGCAAGTCGGCCGCCGTTTAAGCGATAGCGAACGGCCGAGCGGCGGCGGCTCCCCGTACATCCGCGCGTCAGTCAATTCAAACACGACACACGGGCGCCGCGTCCATCCGACCGCTTAAGCGCACTCGGCGGGGGAACGAATAAAGAGAAAGAAGCGATATGCAGGCAGCAGAGAGAGGGACGGGTCGGCGGGGGAGGCTGAGCGGACCGGCGGCTCCGTCACACAGCAGCACGGCGCTCCTGCCGTTACCGTTACCGCCGCTTGACAGCACGTCAACACAGCCTGGCGCCGGAGCGCTAGCCGCCGCCACCGACCCGCCGGCGCACGGCGACGGTACTGTCGCTCACCGACACGCTCCCTTCACGCTGCCCTCCCTTCGGCACAGCGACGTGCCCAGAAAAGAGGCGTCGAGCCCGCGGCGAGCTAGCCAGCTAGCCAAGTGAGCGGAGGGCTCGCAACATCAACAATAACATGTCCACACCGCACGGCAATCGCACCCAAGTGCGGACGGTCGAAGCCTCGACTTTTCCCCGTTACGTGCGGACAGATAAGCGAGTAATAAAGTTCGCTTGCGTTTAAAAAATTGCCGCGCGAACGCGACTGGGTGCAATAGCGATTATTAACCTATTAAATAAATAGAGGTTTGGAGCTGCGCTTTACCTTCAGTTCCGCACTCTCCGCCATCTTGTTACTCTTGGCGCAGGCGTGATCAACCCCCGGCACGTGGGACGGACGTGTGACACGCTGACGTACACGCGCACACTTTCAAATATACTGCGCGTGGAGCGGGGTTTGTTTCGCGCCGGTCGTTTTTTAATGAAGTTATGCATGCTTGTGGCCTTAAAGGTATCCTGTGGTGGGTTCTCATTGGACGGGATACCATGTCATGAACCTTTAATATAAATTACATCATCCCAGGCAGTAAAATTACGGGTTTGACCCCAGCGTCTGCAAAATCTACCGAGGTGGACCTATACCGGACACCCCATGAAATGTATTTCTCGCTACAGGGTTGCATCATCCTGACGTCCTAAAGATGTATTGCATACACAAAACGGTTTTATGACTATTTGTATTCTTTGTTTTGTCTGGACATAAATCAGTTATGTTCTGCGTAAGGCACTTCTAAGTTATTTAATGTAGGCCTACGCTTCAATTTGTTCCACCATAAAATGAATTATGTGTGGACTAAAACATGTCACAGTATTATCTGTAACTGCTCCCTACAATAGAGAAAAAAACTGAATTATTAATTAAGTACTTCTAGATGAAGTATAAATGCCTCAGTTAGGAAATATCTGAAGTTAATGTCAAAAGTTAACATCAAAGTAATCTTGTAATCATGTAATTCAGCTTGCAATTTTACCCCGTCTTTTCATTGTTATCCATCCCACTGTTATAAGGAACAATAATGGGTAAACATTTTAGAAAAAAATGTTTTTGAAATCTCAGTTTCATAAGTAATTAATATAATTTATTTACAGGCCCAGTCTGGCCAGATGGTATATGAGGCATTTTCCCACTGGGCCTATGGGTTTGTCAAGGGAACACCCTCCTCCCCACTCTAAAAACTGTACTGGGCAACCCCCCCGCTCACCAAACCCAACAAAATTCATCATAGGAGCCCCCAAAGTCCAGGGCCAATTTTTAATCCCAGCCCAATCCTGTTTCTTCACCAGGTATTCTGCATGTTCCCTGATCTCAATGAAAAGTCACTGACACCTGTCTATTAAAGTGTTAATTAGTGCCATGGTCACCGACAAACTACATTTACACACTGAGTTTATATCTTAATGGCACGCATCAGGGTGCTGATGGGGCTGCTTTGGAGGGAGCCTTTAGTTAGTTTAAATGCTGTGTTCTCATTCGTTTTTATTAAAATCAGACACCCCAGTGTAGGCTTACCCCTCACCCCTTGCATAAATATCTAGTGACGCTCCTGGCATCCATATAATACCAGAATTAACCTTCTAGTATAAATATCAAAGATTGCATTTTGTCATCCTTTTATCAACTGCTATTATACGTTTTAACCAAAAGATGTCGCTGTTGTATTTTATTTGAAGATCTATTTGGTACTCTGCTAACATACCAGTTGAACGGAAACACCTGTACCTTGAAAAGCGGTTTGTCAAACGGAACATTTGAGTGCTTCCAACAAGAATATATATCTGAAAGTCTGAGACAAGAAGAGAACATCGGAACTCTAGAATTAATGTAAACAACGACGGAAAATAACGTTGACCTCTGCGTAACGAAGTAAAGAAAGGAATATTTAAAAATATTTAGATTGCTGTTCTAAGTACCAAGTAGCACCTTTTGATTAAGGATGTTTATATTTTCTATATACTTCGTCGGTGGAAATGGACAGTACACAGTTTAGGTCCGTGTGCTGTGTACACGTGTACACACGCACACAGGTTTGTAATTATATCTTTGTGGGGACTCTCCATTCATTTCTATGGACATAACTGTAATCCCATCATGCTGAGCTTAACCCCTACCCAGCCCTAACCTTAACCATAAGTAACCAAACAAAATTCGAGACTTTTGGCATTTTTAGTTTTTTGATTGCAGTCACAGATCTTTGTGGGGACCTGAAAAATGCCCCCCACAACATTAAAATAACAGGGTTTTATTACATTGTGAGGGACATTTGGTCCCCACAACGTAATATAAAAATAATCCACACACATATGTTACCACACCTATATAAATGGGGACTTTCCATTAATTTCTATCGGAAAAACCCTAATCCCAATCACGACACCCTTAACCCCCACCCAGCCCTAACCTTAACCATAAGTAACCAACCCAAATACGAGACTTTTGGTATCTTTACGTTTCTAATTGCCTTCACAGATTTATATAAAATTGAGGTTATACAAAAGGGAACCTGAAAAATGTCCCCAAAAGTACGGGAGTTTCGGGTATTACCACACTTTGGGGTATTTTGATCCCCAAATGTGATACATGCAGGCCCACACACACACACACACACGGGCATTTTCAATACAGGAAATCTGAGATATAGAACAAAAGTAAAAAGGTCTACACTTGTAGATTGAGTTTTCTATACTGGAGTGTTAATGTATATAAGTTGTTACCAGGAAATGATGCATGTAACTTGCATAACCCTTATCTCAGTCGAACTCAATGTCCTGGCCTCTGTTGTATCTCCTGTGTGTGTGTGGTGATTAACAGTATGATGGGATAAAGCTGAACCTAAACCAATAACCCTGCCTGTTCAAAAGTGAGAAAACAGCAGAATGTGTCACCTTGAGCAAGGTATCAAACCTCTTTAATAAGAATAGAAACTATTTGGAAACATTTTAGGGCACAGAATTAATTCAGAGGAAAAATATCCATAAAAGTATGTTGTATTGCTTATTTGGACCGATGGATGGATTTATTTGTCCAAATGTCTATAATTTGTAGATATCTGGTGCTGGTTTACTGTTTAGAGTTATACATTTCAAAATGCTGTAATTTATATCCTTCTTGTGAAACATTCATGCACTTGGGTAACTGGTATAAAAACACTAAAGAATTAAGATGTGCATCCCAGTAGGACTGTTGGCGATACACCCTGAAATATTTCAGTAAAGATTTTGGCTGTTTAAATATGTGACACCATAAGGTAGGGAATGGTGCTACTTACTCCGAATGAAAGTGTCTGCCAACGTCATACCGTTTGTGTGTGAGATCACACTGACAGACAACTAATTGTTAATTAAAAATCACTTGCAAAACAGCATTCTGCGCTGCATAGGATGCAATCCCACGCAGCCGCGCATCTATCCACTCATCTATGCATCTTCCATAACCACTTATTTAGCATGTAGTCTCAGTGACATTGCATTCCACACATTTATAGAATTAAGAAGAAATGTGTTCTTGACCACAAGAATAATAATGATCCATGCAGATAAACTTGGTGGATACATTTAATTTTCAAACAAGATTTTTATTACACATCTAAGTCAATAGGTTATCCAGGTTAAAGTGCTTTACATCAATAATATACAAACAGTTTATATGAGAGGAAACAACATATATCGACAACAACAAAAAAAAATGTAAAAATCCATACATAGATTAATTAAAACTAAATAATCAAAATGAAGGATACTATTTTACTAAGAAAAGAATCACAGTATACATATATGTTAATTGCACATAGCCACGTAATATATGCCAATGACATCTAAAGAGGCGATGGGTGGACGTTTTCAGAGGATTACACAAAATCCTCCACCAGAGGTCTTTAAAACTTTATATTAACAATCTACAGTACATACAGTGAGCCGGAAAATTAAATCTGGATTTGTTGAACGGATTACTACCTACCGGCTCTTCTTTTTAAATTAGCAGTGGGGATATTCACTCTTTGCTCACCAATTGATCAGCTCCAGCGTCATATTAACACCAGTTATATATGTACAGCTTGAACAGTAACAGTCCTTCAGTGGTAGTTTGTACTTTATTGGAGATTCCGGTGCTTAAATAGTCTCAAAGTATTTCCTAGAACTGTTCCAGGTGGCGGTTGGATAGACTCGCTGCCTTTTTGGCCTGAATGACCTGTGATCGGTGAGAGTGAGGAGACGCCGATTTTACGGAGGCAGGAGCGGCGGCTTGAAGGAGCAGGTTCCGGTGCAGTGGCGCGGAGTTAGCATCTTACACGAGAAATGGTGTAGTGCGTCGTGAGCTTCTAGGGAGAAAGTAAATAGATCGGTTAAAACAGCTCACAAGGTCACGCAGTTATAATGGATCTTCTTAAACAAAATAGTATATATAATAATGTCAAATATAATCAACAAACAGCGGGTAATTACGCCTTACTCCTCTTCCATGTAGCTGCGCGTCATACATTAGCAGACGTTAATAAACACAGTCGCAACGAAATCCGGTTACATAGTTCGAAAAGATAAATTACCTTTTAGTTTCTGTTGAATTGCATAGCGAGCTTTTCTCTCTTGGTCCAACTCGCTGCATAAGGTGTCTGAGCATAAATAAAAATAAAAAACACGATTCGGTGAGCAGCGATCATCGGAGGCAGGCCTACAACATGCAATAATAATACGTCACAATATATGAAGCCTAATGGGTCGCTAAACCATAGATATAATTTCTTAAACGATAGATATAATTTCTTATATTTAACAAATAGCCAATAGAAACACAGAAATCATATGCAGTGTATCACATCCTGAACGATCTTTGTAACGCTCTTTTGAGTTACCCTGCATTACCCTGCAGTTACCTCCTTTGAGTTACCCTGCTTTTGTGGTCAAATAAACATGAAAATTATGTAGGCCTATGCAAGTGAAAAGTAAGTCGGTGGTTGTAGCGTAACTAGGCTACTTCGTGTAACTGGTCGATTTGTGATGATACGCGACAGTAAGAATCTCACTAAAATTAGATTGTAATTATAGTTTATAGAGCAAAATACGTCTGTTGTGGATCAACAACTGAATGTGAGTTATTCGCATTTTAAAATGTTAATTATGAATTAGCATGCTGGCGAGCTTTCTAAACCACGTGACAAGCGAAACTCACCTCGGACTATCTGTAATTGTTGTACCATCTCTTCTCTATAGGACAATTCTCTTTTCATTTGATCTTGAAAATTGTCTGTAGTGTAATCACAACAGCAACAAAATTACAAAACCTACACAAGTTCGTCGCTTAAACCTTGGTTTACAGATTTTAGGCCTACAATAGAAATAAATATAAAACCAAGAATTGTTTCATGTTTTTGTATTAAATCATCAATAAAGTCCTCGGCTTTGAGGTTTGTCCCTATGTTAGGCTGCTTTATAGTGTTTTCCTTAAAATTTGGATAATATGAACGAAAACGCGGTGTTATTGGTCAGTTACACGGCATATATCTTAGCTACAAAATGAAAGTCTTAGAATTTCAATGATGTTAAATGCATTTCAGAAGAGGACCCAGGCCTGTATGTTGTATGCACAGAAAACGGGTCAATACAATATTTTCCATACATAAACTGTTCAAAGATGTATACACACTGCATATATCTACGAAACCTGTAAAATCCTTATTTCCTACATTTTATTTAACAAAGCCTACCCTTCAAACTTCGAAATTCACGCTCCAGCTTTTTTCTGAGTTCCACTTGTTCCACGAGCTGTCTCTGCAATTCATCTGCAAAACAATATTAATATTAGTTTTAGTAAGTTAAGGTATTTGCATTGTATTAAAAATCAGAGGCGACAGCAATATTTTCTCATTGAAGCGGTGTTTCTGATGTAGACAAGAGCAATAATAAGAACCACAGTAATAATGACGGCAAAGAAAAACGCGAACTCTTTAAATACAGATAATGTAATAAATATGACTAATACTTATACAACGAGTATCGCCATCACTAAATATAATCATCCATTTACTTATTTATGGTGTATGATCTCTTTGAATAAAAGAGAAACGGTTAGTATGGCGACACAACGCCACGATAATTACTGCTTCAGGGCGAAAGGGGGACAATTAGTTTAAGGTAATAGAAAATACTGTTAAATTATTATTAATTCAAAATGAAATTTAATATAGAATATTAACTGAACTATGTTGTCCCGGCATTACAGAACGTACTTCTGTAACAAGAAATCTGCATAATAACGCAATAAGGTGACGGTGTATTAATTTTTTATCTCTCAAGGCGCCAGACTTCACGCGCGAATTCTCCGTTACGTTCTGAAGGGCTTCGCCAGGATTACGTGCAGCTAATAAGAAGTGTGTTTAGAAATGTAACCTGAATTATACATAAAATGCATCCCATAAGATTTTAAATGGATGCTAAAAACGAAATATTCATCTTGATTCATCCCAGATTACCGAAATCTAGTAACAGTGTTTTAAAGGAAGGACTGACACAATCGACTAAAGCATGGCTTGGGGTTGCGATTTTCATCGCAATTACCATTCGCACAACTAGCCTACAGCGCCCTCATTGGTTATGTTAGCAGCTTGCCTTCTAATACGGTATTTCGCCATATTAGTATATCAAGACCCTGCGCCTGGGCGGCGTGTCAACCAATGGTGTGTTTTAGCCATTTAAGTTAATCGCACGTGCTTCCTCCCCAAGGATCTATTTAAAATGATCCAATAAATCACACATTTTCAACATTACATGAGTCATTAAATAAAATATTGTGGTTCTAACACTTATAACCAGTTGGTTAGGATCTTTTAGCATTAAACGTGAAATAGTCTGTTTGGGTGGTTAACCACTGACCGTAAGATAAACCAAAGTCGCCCCATAGCTGTTCGGTTCACGTGACAGTCAAGTGTCTATTGTCCATATTTGGTAGATTTCGAAGAATTACGATTTTTTTGTTTTCTTTACAAATTAACAGCAATAATAGAAATAGTAAATGAAATAAGTATATAAGCAGTAAACGCTGCAAAATAGTCAACACATCACCGTGAACAATGAGACATTGTAATAAGCCAGGCGTTTGTTAATCGATTGGAAACCATTTCAGATAAAATTGTATTACAGGCCTATTCAGTGGTCCATCAATCTTTATCAATCAAAAGACTCAAATAACAATATCAATAATAATTAGGAACCACATTGCCTGACAAGACAGCCAGATATTAGAATAAATATTTGCGATAATGTAATACGCGTTATTGTGCGTTCTTTAACCTTTATATCATAATATTCTGTAAATATATAAATAACTTCAGAGCCGTACTAATATGACGACAGAGGACTATAACCAACTTCATACAAGGCATTTAACCCCAATGAGGAGCGCGTGGTAGGCCTGCTGTATCCAAATAAAGACTGACAATGGGATGTATTTCCATAGTCACAGTGCGATATTCAGACAGCTGCTATTACTCATGAAGTGTTTTTTTCGAGAGGATTTCCCGTCGCTTAGCCTTGGCGATAAGGGCACCGCTGCAGGGACTTACGGGCGACGTGACGTCACAGCCATTCGCTCACAGCCAGTCGTCACTTCACGATTTCGTTATCAGTTTTACCAACAGTAAACGCGAAACCTGTATCCTCATATTAATACGGCGTGACGACTGATGAAGTAAAGAACAAACTGATTTACACGATACGCCCTATTGACAATGACTTGGTAATAACATACTCAAAATCGCATACTGTCACCTTTCATCATCACCCCCCTCCCCCCAACTTGCATGAACTGTGCAGTAATAATACATCTTGGCGAAACGTAGTTTTCTGAGCATCGTTAGGCTGGGATGTCGGGGCGCAGTCATGAGTTTTCTCCTCAAGCTATCCGCTTTCTGTCAAAACATGCTCATATATACTGTAATGTGTGCTATGGCTAAATGAGACCGTTTATTCGTTAGGGGGGGCAATACCCGTGACAAAGAAACGCGGGCTCGGTATGAAATAATACAGATTTTTTCGGCAAATGTCTGTAATGTTTGAATGCTTGTATTATGAGATTAATAGGCCTATCATTTTAATAATAATGATTTCAAATAAAAAATAAAACGGTTAAATTCACGGTGGGACATTTACCTTTCGCCATGTTCTCGAAGTCTTTTTCCATGAATGGTACCCTGTTAACATCACTGCGTACCACCTCTTCACCTGCGTAAACAGAACATACACAACCTTCACGGTCCGCTGAGCAATCCTTTTCAAATTGGACTGATTTCTGCCACAATGACATATTTACGCGTATTCATGTATATATTGCAGTATACGCCTATTCAGGGGTACACTAAACACTCATACACACTATGCGCTACCAGGGAACGCAGTAAGATATAGAATTAAAATAAGTAAACAGAAATTGCACTGCTACCAATAAAGGCAAACCCACCGGCGTGCGGCTCTCTCGGACTTTCTTTGGAGACAGCGCCTTGATCCTGATAAGTTTTCTTTAAGTCCATCTCTTTCGTTGTCGAAGAAATGTCTTCTTTATGTGAATCTTAAACGGCAAGAAACACACTTATTGAATTCTACTGGGAAAAGCAGCATTCAGCTATTTTCCGTACGTTTGAGCATATCACAATCCCATCTCGATAATCACTATTATTGTTTTATTATTATTATTATTATTATTATTAGTCTTATATTTATCCAATACATCTCAGGATGATATTTTTAATTTTAAATACATATCTTATTCAAACTGTAAAAGGCATTTATTGTTTTTACATTTACAAGCGTAGAAGGAAAACGAGCAATCGTATACCGTTTGAGTCCAGCAGCCCGCACTGATAATTTTTGGTTGGTCCAAAATTAGCTGGAACATTCAAGGGCATGTGATCATCCCTTTCACGTGCGTACACCTGTAAAATGAACCGCGCAATTAAATGTAATTACCCTCAATTCTCTAATGCCACACAATTCCCGATCTTTTCTGTAGAGATCTGATATGGCCGCGCACGCAAGGCCAAATTGTGCACGGGTAACAGGCAATTAATGTTTATACCCCCTAATTTGCACCCCCTTTCAGAGTCCTAATATCGTAGCTATCTAGGCCAAATTATAGGGATATTTGAGGAGCAGCATTTACAAATAAATAACGCTGAACACTCTAAACAAATTACTGAAATTTGTTTGGAAGCTCTTCAAAGCGCAAAGCCCGAATATCTGTATGACCTCATCAGTTACGATGAGAATATAAAGTACTTTAGGCATAGTAGCTAGAAATATTTTTTTCCCCATTTTGTGCGTTATTCAGCGTATTTGTTATAATTAATTTGCAAATGTAGACTATGTCTCTTCTTTCTACTTTCTTGAAGTGCCATAAATTCGCGTCGTATGTTTTCTATTTGTATTTGCAGTGTAAATTTAAATTGTATACGATCGATTATGCCCGTTTGCGTGTTCACGCAAACGAATATTGTGTTTATTCATATATATATATCTGAACACGTAAGAAAATTATATGGGGAAATTATATGGGAGGCATACTGACTTCGTACAAAGATGCGTGGTTATTGCCATCTGTTATGGGTTCGCTCTGCCTCTCCTCGCCCGGGGATCCTGCCTCACTGAAGTTTGCTCTCTGCGAGTCCTCCGGGGCGGGCAACGGTTCGGGCTCAGGTTCCTGGTTCTTTTCTGGAGTGACTTGAGAGATGACCAGTGCTGGTGGGCTCTGGTGGTCCTCCACCGAAAGCTGAAGAGACTCTTCATCTTCAGGCATCCTGTTCGATTCCACATCCACATCCGGTTCTTCCGCGCTGTCCGCGTCGGGGGACACGGATCTATAACTCGAGCTCTCGCTCATGAAATCTGGTGACATGTAGCCGGAGCGGCCCCCATTGTACGCCTCTCGGTTTCCATACAGCTTAGCTATGCTCTCAGCGTCTTTGACGACTGGTCTGAAAGCAGAGATGTAACTTATTTTTCTTGGGGCAATGGGCACTCCCTCCATTGATCTAGTCTCATCTCCGGATTTGTCCTCTTCGTTTCTGGTAGACTGAGTGCTGGAGCACCGTTCGCTGTCTAAAAGGCTGTCCTTCGGAGTGTTGGTGCTGCGGTCGCTCTGCTCTGAAGTGTCCTGCTCATTCTGCCTGATGCTCAGAAGCTCTGTGGGCGGTTTAGGCTGCGATTGCGGGTAAGGTGGGATGGGGAGACTGCCAGTTGCGGGCCAAAACATTGGGAAAGAAGGGTATACACTGTCCTTTGCACCGGGCCAAAACACACCAGACAGATTGGTCTTATTTTGTTCTCCAATTCCAACGCCATCGTCTTTCTTTTGACACAGTCCAAAAGCTGGAAATCCATACGGGTGTGGAAAGAGTGGCGGTGGTATTTTTTGCAACATCCCGAAACTCTTACTTGGCACAGGAATGACGGGGTAGCTGCGCACGCTGTTAGCCAGGCTAAGGTTATCTCGGTCTTCCTCGCAGCGCATAGTTTTGTGAGGAATCTCGGGTGAACTGCTTTGAGGAAGGCTGCCGGAGCTCTGCTGTTTTAGAGGAGAAGAACGCTCAGACGCCCCAATGGGCAGCGTCCTTTTGCGGCTCCCGCCATTGAACATGGCTTTCACGTCCTCCCACGCGTGGGCCACGTCGTCCGATATGCTTTTGTCTGTCAATTTGAGGTGGCGCCGCCAAGAATTGAAATTAGCTGCATCTGGCTGCGTGTATTTTGACTCGGGAGTACGATGTGAATGAAAGATGAATTTGTTGGGAGAAAAGTACATATTGCAATACGTGCACTTAATGCACTTCGCTCTAGAGCTATTATACCGAGCTGGTATGAAGCTACCTCGGCTTCCCCAAGCGCATTCGTGGGACACATCAAATGCGAAGTTTTCGGGTAGTTTGGGGGGACTGTGAGCGCCAAGAAAAGATTTGCAGAGCCTTTCGGCCTCGCGCTTGGTGATCATCCCACAGCGCCTTGAAGATATGGGCATTGCCCCCGCGCGCCGCAAAATCTCGAGCTGAACCGGTGTGCACTGCACACAGGTGATCCCAAGAGCAACGCGTCGGTTGTGGATTTCGTTGTAACTGTAGTTCTTTAATAAAGTATTTGAAATTTGTGCCAGGCAGAGTCTTTCTTGGCCGTCTATTACCAAAGAAACGATGGGAACTCCATATAACGCAGTTTCACTGACTTGGTTGGGTTTAAGAGAGCTGGTACTGGAGTATGGCTGAAGTTCTTGTTTGGAGTTGGGGGAAGAGTTGGAATCTCGTCCCGTTGGAAGCTGACTGGGGATCGACTCCATTCCTGGAAGTCTGAAATAATAATAGAAACATTTCAGTTAGTATTTAAAAAGAGTCTCGACCGTGCTTATGTTTACAGGGAATTTTTTTTGCAAACATCATCACCTTTCCGCAATAGTATTTGGATCTGATATATAAGCATTCGTTGTTTGTTGGAAAGAATATACCGCGACATTTTTTTGCTATTCAAAAAGGACAATTTTTCCCTAACATACCATATGGTAAACATATATCTCTATGTATGTAATTTATTATAGAAACATTTAATGAACATGAAATGAACAGTAATAAAATCGGCTCAAATACATTAGCTCTGTAATAATCATAAATGCATTGAAAATATAGTAAGCTAAACATAACTGCATTAGTGCAAAATAAAGAAAAAAGTAACAAAAGACGCCTCATGTATAATGCATCTGTAGTTTATGAAACGCAATTGTTAATTATGAGAGCGAAGTGACCTTCATTGCGGCTACGTTTCATTTTATTCACCACTGACCGTCTGTTTTAAATAAAACTTGTTTTTTTTTGTTTTTTTTTTCGTTAATACAACCGGCAATATTTCCCTTGATTTTCCGCCAAAATTCTTTATTCTAAATATAAGTTATCTGGATTATGTTTATCATAATAACAAATTCTTTTATCGGAATTGTTATTTTTAAAGGAAAGGGGGATTTGTTAGATTTGCATAATTCCTGTTATTATTTGCGACGTATTTTGCTTGTATATCTTATAGCTGGTCTGAATTACATATCCCGAAGAGTTAAGTTTGCAGTCTATTACAGGTATGATCCCGAAATCTCTCCTTAACGTCTTTAGGTCGGCTCAGCACTGGCGAAGATTACTTAACTCTGCCGATAAAGATGCTAACACGTAAAAGAGCAGAAGGAAAATATACTCTGAGCCGCGCCAATGAGCTTATCTTCGAAGTAAAGAACGACTAAGCTGCTTTGGTTGTAATTACACAGATTCAGTTGTGCGTCTTTGATCTGTTAATAATAGCCCTGTCTTGTATAATTAAAACATTGAAATTGCTACCGCTCAAAGCAACGTTTCGTTTCTAAATGATCGTTTTCAGTCAGTAACACGATATACTGGCTTTGCGTACAAATATACAATATTTACATGTGATATATGATTTGTAGGCCGGGAATTTAATTAACGCGGAAAAGAAAATCCGTTAATTAGGCCAAAAAGCATATAAATATTTAAGCAATTTATAAACACAAACACGAGAACAAGAACACGTCATTCTGAGCCACAATTTATTGTTACATTTTAACGCAGAAGTAAAATACATGATCTTTATCGAAATTACGATATTTAGACTAATGACGATGACAGCGCATCAGCAGGAACACTAAAGATAATGATAGTCAGTGAGCGATCTTACCTTATTTCGAGGGAGGAAATCACTGTTCCCTGGAAACAGCAAACTCTAATTATACACAACGGCTCTCCAAATTTTTTATCAGTAACTATCAGAAATCGTCCAGACTTCGAGGCGAAATTGGTGTAGGATTTCGGTGTTTAGATTTGGTGAGATATGAAGTCTATCAGCCTGCTGATCTCTCTCACTCACTCTCTCCCTCTCTCTCTGTTTATCTCAGTGCAACGAGTGGACCTCCATCCTGCTCGACTCTCGTGCAGTGTGTGGGGAGCGGGGGGTGAGTGACCACATGGCAGTCCTGGTCTCTTCGCTAGTCCTCACTGAAGACACTCAGCGCTGATCAAGTGACAGCTAAACTAATGGCAAGGCACACCCACTTAGCACCAACATATTTACATTAACTGTTTGCCTTCGGGACCGGCGGAAAACGACAATCATGGCTGTCAACCAGACAATTTAAATCGAACCTGTGATCTTTTTTTCATGCTGAAAACAATAGGAACGAAACAGCCCATGCATCTGCAGTCCAAATATATTGTCTTTGTAATTTGTTTATGTACAATAATTATTTTAGTGTGTCATGATGAGTTGGCTACAGCGTTTTTATTGATATATAACGTAGCCTTCATTTCATCAGTGCAGCTGCACAGGTAAGGTGCGCTTTGATGATTCTATTAACGGACAAGATACTTTTAAATAAAAAAAAACACCCATTACTGGATGTTTTTACTGCTCGATTGTTATGTTTAGACTGCAGATGTCCTTACGAGTGTGGCGGAAGTGCATCGGAAGACTGAAGAATAAAGGATTTTGGCACGGGACAAAATTTGGGTCTAGATATTAGTTAAATTGTTTCACAGTAGTTATTAACGTTAATTCGTATCTGAGTACGACAGTGACAAGCAAATTAAGAAATCCCTGACACTCAAATGATTAACTAAAAATCGACATCCTGAAAATAACACATTTTATTATTTCTCGTGGTTACGCGGCCATCTGTATAATGTCTCATAGGCGCGTGGCATCAATTACTATATTCTGCTAAATAAGAAATGAAATTTGACTGAATGTTATTTTGGGGGGTATTATGGATGCCATATAATTTATCTTTCAAAAATGGGTACCCGACACCGTATTTTCCAACATTATATTATTACAAGAGAAGGTAGTTCACTGAGCAATATTGTAACTGGGCTGACTTCGGTTTATTTATGTTACATCGTGGATACACCCACTTTCGAGGGACCTTTAGATGGGGAGAACTGCAGCGCACACTTAGCTAAAAGTATGGCTTCTGGCCTCAGTCTTAGGTAAGTATTCGGACACGGATAACAGCGCGGTCTGATCAATGCCCACGGTTAACCTTGTTGAGTCCTTCAATGAAATATCAATTATCGGTCTATTGTAAAACATGAGCCTATACGGACGCATCCATCTAAGAGCAAACAGGAAAGATTCAGTGCAGTGTAGGCTATAATTTAGCTGTATCTACCAGGATTACTTGTATTTGAGAGCAATTGTCCTAATATTCGTACCCAATTAAAACTACACATAAATACACCTGCACATGTATGCAGTTAAATCAGTAAAATACGAAGGTTTTACAAACACATTCAAACGGCAGCTTTTCTCAGGGCCGACAAAATCGTATCTACGCATTAATTTCTAGAATGGGGTATTTTGAGAAATAACAACAACAATAATACTAATAATATTAACAACATCTGCAACTTTGTACAATAAGTGTAACAGCGAAGACATCAATAATAACAACAATAATGTCGAACAGGTCCACAGTAACCGCAGCCTGTCTAGTTTATTAATCTTTCACCGCAGTTTTATAGGACGACCGAGGAAAAATGTGTAGATTGAAGAACATAGTTTAGAGGGGGATACCATTTAAATACAAATTACGATGCATAGAGAGTCCAAATTTCCCGGGGTTCTTTAAACAATGCCATATTATTAACTGTCCTTAATGGCCGCGTTGATTAAACTGTAATTAATCATACTGTCTAGGCCAAAATGTGAACAATTACCCTAATCAAACGTCCACAAACGGCCTCAAGCTACACTTTTGCTAAGCAGACCCTATTGAACTAGAACAGCTTTTGCTGTTAACCAAGGCAGGGGTTACATAATGTTTTATGCATTATTTATTACTTATCTTGGTCATTTTTATAGCCAAATATATATTCGGTCTGTATGCATTCGACAAGTGCTGGATAGGCAACGTACAATGCATGCCTTCTATTTTCAATGGAGATAATAGATAGAGGAACTGCGTAATGTTCTTTCAGAATCGATACTTTTACGTTAGTTCAGAAATCGGAATAGGATTTCATCGGTTTTCTGAAACAGCCGTATAAGGCGAAACAGCAGGGACCTTTTAGTCAGACATGTTTAGTATATTTGCATAATGCTAATGTGTTGAACAACTGCAGGTAACGTGGGTGATGATCTGTCAGGTTCCCAAGACCACCGCGTCTGTTCCGCGGCGTTTCATGTCTGATTTGGACTCAGTGTGACCGTCCAGTGTATCGAAGTTGTAAATTTTTAGCTGCTTCGATACTGAGATCTGACAGCGACACTATCAGCCCAGAACACTGCAATATTAATGGAGAGAGGAACTTAAACCCGATCTGGCTGGTCCGTGTCATCTTTCACAATCAAGAGGTTTCCCTCCTCCCCAACAATAATTACAATTTTATACTGTAATTATTTCTCTCTTCTTAATAATTCAGAGCACAAGTTAAATGCCCCATTGTTACTGATTATTCCTGAGAAAACTTACGGGCTCATATATCCTAAAACACTCATCAGCGTTTGGGTTCAGCACCGGCGCAGCGACAGATCAGCCCGTGCGCTTTTAATTAGACCTTTCAGCGGTAACTCTAGACGAGCCCTTCCATTACCTCTGGACAGACTTGAATAAGATTTTTTCTTAGAGTAAATGATCTGAGCCGCATTTGCGTGCTTTCAATTGTTTAAACAAATTAGCATTTAAATATTAATGCAGCGTAGATTAAAGTCGCTAAACTGTACTCACTAAAAGATTTTAATTTGCAAAGTCTACTGTTAGATTTACGGACGTGCGACAAAATATCATGCAGAAATAAAGCGAGAAACATTTTGAAGACACCATACCAGCGTTCGATAAACCACCTATAGAGAAAAAAAGAGGCGAACATGTTTTAAAACTAAACTCGTAGCACATTTAGATGCGCATTGACTGTTATATACACCCCCCCCCCCCCAGCTCTGTCAGTATTTGCCTTGTCTCGTGCCATAGCATTAATCATACACAAAAGCTACACAAACTTTTCAAAAGGCATAATAAATCCCTAACCATTAAATACTATAGTATGCTTGTCGGACTTAGAGACTCATGTCTGGTCTCTAAGGTGTAGTGCTGTACAAATGTGTTTTTTTCGACCAAAGGCAGAAAGCACAAGATTAAATAACAACTAAAAAGCTGTCTATATGCATCCTTTGATACACACAAAATTTTACTCTGGCATACAATGTACTATGAAGGCCAAATTTCAAATACGAATTGCGGAAGCAACGTCGGGCCAATAAAAAGGAGCGAAAGGAAACATCTGTCATAGTGAAATTTAACTGGATGGAACTATCTGATATTGCGGACACTTTTTCGTACAAAACGGACTTAGTTCAATCATAGACTGCACATTGTCACTGAGTAAACCGTACGTTGTTCTTCTTGGCGATTTTTAAACGATATCTGTCACAATAAACAAATATTCGTTTCGCCACCGCACCAAAATGCCACATGGCACGCATCTCGTAGATGTTTTTTTGCTTTAAGTAAACTCACAGCTTCCGAATGACGTCACTCTGGACGGCGATGTTAAGTAACAGCCGCGTTGACTATTGTTTGCGTTACCATTAGCTATTTACTTCTGTTATCTACGTTTATTGCGTAGATGCTTTAACTTCTCCACTTCTCTGTTTATTGCCTTTTAAACTGTTTATTCTCCTACTTCTGTATCTTCGGAATGGCTATTCCATAAAACTGATTTTTTTTTTTGTCAAACTATGTTAACGCTCAGGATAATCTGTATGCATCTCATTATTCAAAACTGCCGTGAAATCAGTCAATAAAACGACTCTCTCGCGATGGTATTGGGGCTGTTAAACGTAAACTCTTGTTTTATATTATGATTTAATAAGCCAGAATCACATAGGTACACATAGGTACCTATGGTAGTAAAGCTGTTGGTTGTGCGCTGGTCTTCATTGTATTTGTTGTTTTCATGTACTTGTTACATGCAGTAAACTCTAAGTCGCTTTGGAGAAAAGCTTCTGTCACATGAATGAATGCATGGAGAGGTAAATACATACATGAAAGGACATTTTGGATGATTACAATGGGCCTATGATGTTTTAAAATCAGTGCACAGTAAAGTCTTACTTCGCAACTTCTGGAAACAATGAAAACCATAGTTTTTTTTTTAAAATTAAACTGAAGTCACTATGTCTCAGGAGAATCGGGGCAGGATGACCAGGATCTTAAAAACACAGAGGTTCTCAACGCTAAACACGCCCAGTTCACTCTGCTTTTTTCAGCCGGATACCGTCAAGTTTGCCCGCGCTGTCTCAGCGCCCCGATTTCCCACTTGGTGCTTAACGCCAGACACCAAGTAGAAGCGTAAGTTAATAGTGTTAAGAAATGCAAGGACTGGACACTCCTTTAAAATTTTGTGACTCCGTTTAAAAAAAAAAAAATAGCAACTATCAGAAAGCGGAATAAGAACCGGTCGCCTTTAAATTTCCGTATTATCATTTCTGAACGCAAATAATTACATTCACAGAGGTAATTATTTTGTTTATAATCAGCTAGAGGGATTAAATGTTTTGTTTTTAAAATAAGTCAGCAAAGACATGCTTTCACTTCTTCAGTTTTGTTATCATTATTCCAATGAAAGTTTTAATTAAGAAAAAGCCCTGCGCGGTAGTGGGGTATTACGGCTCTGCGCTAATTTGCTTCTCAGCTTTGGATATTAATTGTATCTGTTTGTGAGGCCCCGGCAGGCCTCCCGACTCTGATTAAAATACGCACTAATGTGCGATGTTTCTTTACGAAACCGGCAGAGGACTCGTCCACAAGGCCATCTATTAATTTTCCCTTTCCCTTCAAAACAATAAGAAATACGAGGTGTTCAGTACGTCTGAAAGAAGCCCCATTTGAGTAAGACATGATGAAATGTTTCAGTGAAATTTTATACTGTAAGTGTTCGACTAACGATAGCCATTATGTCAATCTACTTATTGGAGACAGCAATCGATACAAGAGTATGCACACATTTCAGTCGTTGAAAAACAATGCTCCGACCACGTGACAAATATGAGGATAAAACTGACTATCGAACATAACACAAAGGACCAGACGCCGGTCAGCCTCCGGAAACCTCATCTGTAGAAGATTTAACCCAGTGGAGAAGGAGCTGTGATCTTCTAGACTTCAGTATCGGTCAGAATTTGTTTCACATGAAACCCCAAGACAGCGAATCGCCACCGGCGTAGTATCGCCATACAGTGTCCATTGGCGGCTCCCCCGTCACACGAACGGACACAGTGGAGAGCAGGACAGTCTTTAAACCAACACCATAACACGCTCAACCCCTTCTCATATGTACAGTACGTCCCCATTACATGCCTGCTGAGCTTTGAATGAGTCAGTGTTCTCCAGTGTAAAGAGGACTAATGACTACAGCTGATGACTGGCGGTTTTTCCCCAAGAAAGAGAAAACAATTTGTTTAATTGACAATCGCGTCGCACTAAAAGTAAATGTATATAATTGTGATTATTATTCCTGAGCACCTTGAGTGAAATTGATTCATCCAGTTTATTCACGACTCACGGCAATTAAGAGAATAATATAAAAGAAACAAACACTCTCTTTGGTATATATGCGCAGGGGAAATGGAGATAACTGTATAAGCCTTCCATGGATTTAAAAAGCTTTTTTGAGCTGGGGGGGGGTATTCACAATTAAAATAGGAACAATTAAACCGATGCTTAAAACTACCGACATAGCACCTTTAATTTTTATGCGGCACCGTCTTTAACACTAACCTTTCTTTTCACACGATTGCTTTGTACAAACAAACGAACCAAAAAGACTGTCGTACAGAATTAATGTCTATTGGATTCTATAAATGCACAGCGGGTTATTAAACGTTTTCCAGAGCACAGGCAGATGGCTGGAAGAGCGTGTTATTGCGAGGGGGAATCGGCGTGGAGCGGAGGCAGGCGGCGCCGAGAGCAGCTCACAAACCGGCGGGGAGGCGCCCGTGACCTCGCCACGAGCCTTAATTATTTATTTATTATTTAGCAACATCATGCGGCCACGTAACAGTGGAAGAGGTTAAACTGGAAATCACTCACATATTTGTTAACCTCTTTTTTTGTTTTGCTCTCGACTACGCTAATTCATTAACGGTATCAAACAAGTACACGCTGCCTTCATTCGCTCTTCAGAATTCATACAACTAGCGCTTACGCCGTAGTAATTAACACATAAATAATGACGACATCAATATTTAATTAAGAACATTACAATTTAACATTACAATATCCTCGATACTTTTTTGCCTTACGAAAATGGTCACCGGCTATCGATGGTAAAAAAAAAAAAGAAATAATGCAACAGCGGGAATTTAAAAATAAAACAGCCAGGTCTGTTTACTTTTGAAGCAGCCCGGGAAATGTTTAGGTTAAAAGTTACGGAACCGTATCATATAAAAATAAAGGTTTTTCCTGGAGGCCAACAGAAAGATTGCCACATAAATCACAGCAGTCTAATTCAGTGGAAGTTTAATAAACGCACCTATTGAAAACGAATGTTCTCAATTTAACAGTTGTATCAGCACCATATAAAACCATGACCCCAATAAATTTAATTTTAGAGGCAGATCAATCCGCTTATTTCATATTGATCCCCGACTTGATACACTAAAATCGCCTCTTGCAGCCTTTTTTGTTTCGAATGAAAATAGCATTTCGATTACACCCTTTATTAGGAAAAGATTGCTCCGAGAGGATCAGTGTGGCCTGAAAATTAAATGGTGACATTTTAATTACTGGACATTGATAAAAGAATCCTGGGAATGGCTGTTTAGAGGGCTGGCACACTTTGTCTGACCTGATGTGCTAATCAAGTTGGACTGCTCTACGAAAGGTCACTGGCGCAGTCAGTACAACGCAGGAGCGAACATCCACCGCAAATGGCAGCGCGAAGGGGGCCGCATGTCGCTGAATAGAGATGCAATCTCCGAACCAAACCGGGTCAATATTTCGGCAGACGTGTTTGTGTTCAAAACAAATTGAACATCCCAGTTTCCATCTGGTACAGGATCACATTGTGTTTTGCATATCAATAGATAAAATGTATATTTAGATTTTATTGATGAATTCACTCAAGTCTGTATCGCTGAGATGAAATCCAATTCAATTCCATATTCATGTATTACCTTTCAAAAGAGATTATAAAAGACATATTTTTCTGTCAACATCTGACGAAAATGTACCTTGTGATAACGGATCCCGTATAAACCTCCCGCTCTTCACCATGGTAAATTCTGAGGCACATTCTGAACAAAATGTAGTTTTTATTACGGACACGGCATTTAATGACGTGGCCTACAGCTTTTTTACCAATCAAAATATTTTACCACGGACACGTTTGTCCGTGTAAGGACAGGTTGATGATCCCGCACCATTTCCATAATTGCAATTTAACTGTTTCCCTAGCGCTTTACGTCCCGATTCGGGTCAGACATAATAATTCATGACCTGCAGTCTTTTCAAAGCAACGATTAGGCCTAAAACAGTCGCTGCGAATGAAATAGTCAACTAAACAATTGGCACTCGTGTAGAATACTTAATAGTTGAAAACAAGAGTCATTATTCTGGTAGAGGGGGTTAGTTAGATTGGTTATTTAGCACGCAGTCCCACAGCAAGAAGACGCAGAGAGAGCGGAGCCCCGGACGCGCAGGACAACAGAAAAGCCGCAACAGACGGCGAGACACTGCGCATGATCGGCTGTTTTCTGTAACGCAATACGGGAATCGAAGCCCGTCTCCCAAAAGGATTCCTTGTTTAACAGAAAATATTTGTAAGGACAGCAGAGGGCTGTAGCCAGCGAACTATTCTTAGCTTGTATCCTCGCCATACAGAACCGAAGCCGTACATGCTTCCCCTCCCACCCCCGTATTTTTCTCTACCGCTTCAGCACTATTCAAGAGAAGAGTCCCGTTTTAAGTTCTGCTTAATTCATCTTGATGGGGCTGCCGTGTGTTGGTAAGAGCGAAATGAAAACCAAGCAGTCAATAGACAAGGTTATCGATTAGGAAGAGCACACTGCCGACACTAAACAGCTCAAACGGAGACAGAAACAAGATGAGACAAATTAAAACATCACCCAACATCTTTAACAAGCGTCTTGTAGTCAGGAGACAAATGACTACATTAAAATGTAAAACAGTTTAAATGTACATACAATTTCAATAAACCTGCGAGGGACACAATGACTTATATGGCTTTGGGCTTTTTCTAGGCGTGAAAAAAAGGTCCGACCTAGAATGTCTACTTACCCACGGGTGCGTTAAATGTGTCATGCAAGGAAATCTGACAAAATCAAAACTTGAACCATTTTTCTACAACTACGCCTCCTTGCATAAAGGGTTAACAGCTCGGCGATAGTCGTTTCGAGGCGCCGCAGTGATCCGCCGGGCTTTTATATGCGTTTAATAGGGTTGTGCGTTTAAAAAGCAACAGGTTCATTTTGCATTAATTTATTTTCACTCTGTTGTTAAGCATGCTGCTCACCAGGATACCGATAAAGTTAAAGATACGCCGGGAAGTCTAAGCACAAAGTTGTTAAAATAACAAAACCACCAGTTTGAGGGGAACAAAAAAACATCCGGACTTTATTTTCCATTTTTATGTCTGTATTATTGCACACATTAGGCTTCCCTGCCCCCGCCTTGCGAATTCCCCTCGCGCCATGAAAACTACATAACAGGCACGTACAACGACACAGGCCTATATAAATCTGATTTCAAATAAAAGTTACTTAAATCACAGTAAAGCGATGTTTCAGAGCCACACAAAATTTCTATTTTCATATTACCATGAAGAAAAGTGACACACATTGGTTACAGGTATATATCTAAAAAGCCCAAACAGGCAGCAGAGAATGGGACATAAAGGTAGGTTTTAAGGAGGCCGTGCTGTCCTTTGCATGAAGCCCGGGGCAAGGGAGCAGTGAAGAGGACCCCCCCCACCCCAAGCTCAATACGATATGATCGGTTACAATGATTTACAAAGTGTCGGCGCAGTTCCGTGCACAGACAGCGGTCCGGCTTCAGTACATTGATTACATTTCCCGTATTGTCAGGCAGTGCCATCCAACACAGGCCCAATTACGACTGGATGATATTTACATCATTGGCAGTTTCGGCCTTTCATGCTGCGGCATTTAAAGTTTACGCAGCTTTCGAGTTTTTGCCAAAAACAACAAACGTCTCGAAGGCCGGAACGTCCGCGATTTCGTCAGAGAAATCGAGGCATATTTCTGCTGATCAGCAACTTGTAACAAAGAATTGAGACATACTGCAAAACGGCATAAAAATGAAAAGAAAAAAAACCTGACAAATATTTCCTGATTACAAACAGCAGTAACAAAGTCCAACTCCGGTGTTCAACAGAGATCTGTGAAGAAAATGATTTGAACAGCACAGCTCCGCTTGTCCATCATCCTAAGTCGTTCCACATTAACGCTTCATTATAGAGTTTTAGTTCGTTGAACAACTGGAACATCAGCAACAGAATGTGTTCTAATTACTCTTTTCAATGTATATAAAAATAAGATGACGGCTGAATCTAATACTGGAAAACATGCTACTTTCTATTTGTGTAAGTACTACAGGGATGTCCGCAAACCGCCGTGTAAGTTTACGGATATCCCCGATATTATTTACATTGCAGGTTTATTTCATTGTGCATTCAGTGCTACCAAACAGTGCAAAATACTTTAAAAGTGACTTAAGATTCAATTTAATCTTTGCTTTGTTTCATTGCTTTCGTGCCGCTGCCAGTTTCAGCTTAAGCAGACATTTTTTCGCGTCTATGACATTAGTCTTGTAAGAAAAAAGAAGACTGATGGGTGAGCTGGGTGGTCTTACCGACATACGTCATTATTGAGTTACCTACAAAAGAACTTTCAGCTGTGGACCAGTTTTTTTTTTGCCAATCACTCACTTATAAAGAACATATTTCGTTGGATTTGAAACACATTATTACGTTTAACTACAAAAGAAAAAAAAACATTAGAAAAGGAAGTTAGCGGGCAAAGATATATACAGGAAAATTGTTCTTGAAAAAACGGCAGAAAATGACGGCGCCCAGCTTCCGCTCAGGGCGAACTGAATGGACGGGGGGGGGGCGTTATGTAACATGGAGATATTCTAATATTACAGAAATCGGGAGACCCGATGAAATACCGAATAAGCTGAAAACAAACATAGCAACACTACACACATGGCACTGAGGTTCCTCAGGTTACCTAATGGACTGCACTGGACAAAAACATTAAATGATGATGGCAATAACTCCCTAGGTCTGAATTCTCCACAGCAAAACCTCTTTGATCAGTTAGCATTACGTAGATTGTGAGTTGTCATACCCTGAAGACCCAGTTTGCTTACTAGGATAAAGCTTTTAACGTTTTAATCCGGCTGATCGGTAAGCTGATCATGGTTTACTGGACAAACATTCATTTGTATTTCAGCCAACTACAGCACTTCTCTTAAAACCTTACATGTGATATTCAGACCTTGTTTATCACGCTACATCAGGCAGTAGCCGAAATGTACAATTTAACCACATAACAGCAATATGTTTGAAATGTCAATAACCACCAGGAAAAATGTAAAAAAGAAGGTAAGAGTTGTGTTTTTTTCTTAAAGCCTGTTTAGGTCATTCATTTGTGCTCTGAGGTGCTAAAGGATGCAGGAACTGCGACTGAGCTCAGAGCCAAGCTCGGGTCTGACAGAGCCCGTCCAGGTATCTACAGCACTGAACCACCTGAAAGGGACCGGTGGTCGCGGAGACGACCCACAGCGGGACCTGACGACAGCAACAGCCTGATCGGCGAGCGAGAAGGTGAACCATGCAGGACCGCGCTTGGAAAAAGTCGCATGGACGAAGCGTGACCAGCGCAGGACAGGAGCTGTCCCAAAAACTGTCTTTTAGTCTCCTGGGCTGTGCAGCTCTGTGGGCTGTCCCGGGTGGCCTGTGCCGTGCGTAGCCCGTCTGGTGTCCGGGGGCGTAGCAAATAGGCCACACTTGCGTCCATTCCTGTTTCTCCTCTTGATCACCTCCAGTTAGTGCAGAGGCATCTTATAGCACTAAACCTCAGGCACTGTGGACAACAGACATGCTTCAGAAGGTCTAGGGAGGTTCTCTCATCCATTTTGGGATTTGCAAAAGGTTTTAAATTTCAAAAAAAAGAAAGAAAGAAAAAAAAAAACGTAAGTGGCACTGCGGTCTCCCAAACTGCCCCCGTTGTGTCACGGCAGGTCACATGACACTCTGCGGCTGCTGGGTCCTCCTCTCCTCGAGGCAGCGGCACACCCACATGGAGACCACCTCCGTGTTGCCGTCGTTGTACAGCATGATAAAGTCATGGTCCTGTGGAGAGAGAGAGACCTTTAACAGCGCGTTCTGCATGGAGGACAGGCGACTTGCTGAGAATTTGCGAATAAATCTGCCAGCGTGCATCCACTGTCCTGAGAAAGGAGCTGAAAATAAAGGGTCCTGATTCATCAGGGACTGGAAAATCCACAAAGGGGACTAGGGGGGGAGGGACAGACGTGACGAGCTACACGACACCGGATGCTGCTCATGCTGTGGTCTGGAAAAGAGACACTGAGAGGTGTAGTAACTACATGTGTAGGGTTCTGACCTCAAGCGTGCTACTTCATGTAATGTGCAACCCACAGTGACTGTGGCCGCAGTAACTGTGCTCACGGTGACTGTGGCCATGGTGACTGTGACCACAGTAACTGTGCTCAAGATGACTGTGGCTGTGACGACTGTGGCCGCAGTAACTGTGCCCACGGTGACTGTGGCGACTGTGGCCATGGTGACTGTGGCTGCAGTAACTGTGCCCATGGTGGCTATGGTGACTGTGCCCGCGGTGACTGTGACTGCAGTAACTGTGCCCGCGGTGACTGTGACTGCAGTAACTGTGCCCATGGTGGCTGTGGCGACTGTGCCCGCGGTGACTGTGGCCATGGTGACGGTGCCCATGGTGACGGCGGCTCCGGCGGGCCGTGCGACACACTGTTGTGCCTGGGTGTTGCTTTACTGATATGCTCTGCTCGCCAGGGTAATGGAGAAGGAAATGGAAAGCAAATAGATTTGTGGGGGGGCCAGCCGGGGCTGCTTTGCGTGACTGGGGGGTTCATCTGGGATATCAGCCCCCCCGTCCTGCCTGCCAGGGAGTCCAGTGGCATTTCTGTTGGGAGAAAATGCTCTGTACAGCGTGGTACACCAGAGATCAGCTCCATACAGCTCAGTGCGGTCGGGTACAGTGCAATACGGCCCCGTACATACAGCTCAGTGCGGTCGGGTGCAGTCCAATACGGCCCCGTACATACAGCTCAGTGCGGTCGGGTGCAGTCCAATACGGCCCCGTACATACAGCTCAGTGCGGT
>JAODKC010000009.1:1800766-1816110 GCA_026777985.1 Mormyrops attenuatus
GGGGGAAAATCGCCCAATTGTGGGCAACAAGCCCCCCCCCCCCCCCCCCCCGCCTCCCCAGGAGGCAGGATCAGCTCGCACTTAGACTACAGGGTGGGGTAATATCAGACACACCCCCCACTGCCTCTGATATATGTAAGGCCTGATTTAAATCAGAGTGTATGTGGTGAAGCTCCAGGGACTGGAAATTTTATCTTATTTGAAGAGTTGTTGTGACAGTATTTAACCCCTGTATTATATTAGCATATTACGCTTTATTAACATAACCTGTCCAACCTGCGCCGAGATGATCAGGCCAGCGAGGGGAGCCCACGTTCTCGTCATTGTGTCGACCTTGGCCTCGTGTAGGACTCTCCCTGAGAGCCGGGGTTGCAGGTGGAGGAAGGGAACGCCCAGTGGGACTGCGGACCAACCCATTCTGCCACCTACTTATTTATTTCATGCTTTAACAGAACCGGACCCTGCTCGGGTCAGACAGTGGAGACCCATGCAGGTCTCCTGTTTGGCGTTGGGGAGGCCCCATTGCACCGTCCGCTCATAAATTTGATCTCATTCGGGAATATGGTGTTTATTTATGGTTTTGAAGGATCTGAGTTATGTGGGAACAGGAGAGTGATGAAAGGAAAGACTCTTGCAGGGGGTGCAGTGGTGTGGAACAGCCGTGTTGGGCCCCCCCATGGCTTACACACACGGACACATCAGGCCCCCACCCTCAGTGAGGCGCTCCGCACAGGCACTCCTTCTCAGCTGGCGGGGAGGATCAGCCTTTACCCCCAGCATCCGCCCTAACTGCCCAGAATGCAGTCCATCAACTCCCGCCCCCTCCATTGTGTCCTACCCTGATTTTACCGCCGGCTTTACGCCGCTCATGACAGTCAATTACTGAGGAGGCCCCTTCCAGGACAGCGGCACGCTTTGTAATTATTACTTACAAATTTTTCTGGAAGCCCCCCTTGTTCTTTATCTCCAGCAGCTTGTTGATTGTGAAATCGACAGATCCCTGCTAAATAAAGTAACCTGCTGGGAAGTTCTCTCCCTCCTGCGGAATGGCTCAAAACGCTGTGCTATGTGCGGGCCTGGCTCCCGGGAAGGGAATACTTCAGGCTCAGTGGTGCCCCCAGGAGGCCACAGTGGGGCAGGGCTCCCGGGCCAGATGCACACATAGGCTGCCTTTGAACAGGGAGTGAGGGGGCATGCAGAGGCCCGGGGGCGGTAGCAATGCAGAGACCCAGGGACGGTGCCTGTGCAGAGGACCGGGGGCGGCGGCTGTGCAGAGGCCCGGGGGCGGCGCCTGTGCAGAGGACCGGGGGAGGCGGCTGTGCAGAGGACCGGGGGCGGCGGCTGTGCAGAGGACCGGGGGCGGCGGCTGTGCAGAGGACTGGGGGCGACGGCTGTGCAGAGGACCGGGCGCGGTGGCTATGCAGAGGCATTGCTGACTCACCATGAGGTTGTTGGGTGCTGGCCGCTCTTTGGGCTGCTTTCTCATGCTGCAAGGACAGGAAGAAGCGTTCAGCCCAACATCAGCTGCAGTGGGTTTACATTCTGCTAATATGCATGTTATGTCCATTGTAATCTGTTTCTGAGGTACCAAAATAATAAAGGGAGTATTAACTTAACTCGGTACACAGAACGTGTTTAGTTACCTGAACATTACCTGCATAAGGACTCTGACATTTTCCTGAAGCCCTATGCTCACTCTATTAGGATCACTACAGCAAACACTGCTGAACATTCAGATTCAAAAACATCTTCATTTGTCCATCATGTTTATCCACAGAGTGCAGACTGCGAGTGACGTGACTGTCTGGCCGCACTGTAAGGCTGCTGTGTCTTGATGTATGATTTCTGCATCTCACTAGCTTTTGCCTTTGTTTACGTTTGGCTTCCTGTAAAGCCTGTTATCTGTTATATACCTTGCTTTGTTGTATGGCTTGTACCTTCTGTTGGTTTTGTAGTCTCTTGTATAGTTTGTTTCGTTGTGGTCTTGTTGAGTTTGTACTATGCACGGTTTTCCTTTCATTTGTTTTATAGCCTGTCGTGCAGTTTGCTGTATTGTGGCACTATTATGGCAACAGAGTACGCGGCATATTTTATAAAACGGATAATTTTAATATCACCACATGATGGTCTTTTTAATCAGCGTGGCGTTTAGGTGGTGACTAATTGGCTGTTATTGGGCTCCGCTTGGCCCAGATCACCTAAGCATGTGCAGATTTGTCATTTTGACCTAGATAAGGGAGGTGAAGGATTAGAGGGAGAAGGAAACATTTGGAGGTAACCGGTTTGTGGCGTGATGAATTATGCGTGCTCGCCATTTGGCTAAAAATAGCCGGGCGGTGGGCGGGACGGCGGTGGGGCTCTCTCCTGCGCCAGGTGACCTGTTTGTGTAAATAAGGCTGAGGGAGAGTAAACAGCAGCTGGCCCCCCCACCACACAAACACATCTGGAGGCTCCCGGGGTCCCCTGGAGGTTCTGGAAGGGAGACCCCGGGAGGGAAAGGACCCAAATTTGGCAGCTGGTGGATGGTGAGGGCTGTGCCATGTAGCATGTGTGCCCAAGCAGAGGCCAACAGACCGGGCAGAAAACGAGAGTAAATATTTTTACTTCTTTGTAACTCTCCGCTGCACAGACACAAATCAGAGTCAAATTATTGTGGAGAAGGTCCCGGCAGGCTAATGTCCTGTGTCCTCGTTAGCAAGGTGCTTCTGATTATACCTCAGAGTGGACAACAATTTAAGAGAAATCTCCGAAAATATGGCTGAATGACACATCAACCTTTTTATTTGTACTGTCAGTTTCCCTGTTACACAAGCGACCTTAGGGACACAAAATACACACACAGTCATTACTAGGCCTTGGAAAATCTGATAGGTGAATTTAACTCTAAGAGTTAAATCTAACACACGACCACAGGAGCTGGACCAGAAAGCAGAAGACGACGATACTGGGCACTGAGGCTGTCGACAGCATGAGACGGCGGCCGCAGAAGCCATCTTACCACTGTGTGATGAAGTCAACGAACGTCTCACTGAACTGGCCCACAGGAAGGACAGGGGGGTCCTGGGGGAGGAAGAAAGCGAGGGAGGGGGAGACAGAACAAAGAAGGACGAGTTCGAGAAAGACATGGAGTTTGCCATTATGCTGGAAAGACAGTTCCAGTATGAGGGTAACAGTGTGGAAACCGTCAGCATTATCCAGGTGTTAAAACTGAAAATCAACGACCAGAATCCATACTTTGATTATTCATTATTCTTTTCAGTTTAGTGTGAACTTACATAAACAGCACATCCTATAGTCGGGCATCTGACAAACATGATACTGATGAAATTATTGCTAAAACTGGGCAGGTTTATATTACATATATAAAAACAACCAATGGTGCCTTGTGAATCTTAAAGTGGTGATAGGAAGTATCTGGCCTTGGACAGGGCTTTCCATAACGACACGGCATTGTATCATCTCTCTTACCAACAATGTTCCCAGCTTTTCTCATTTTTGGCAACACCTGAACCCCCTATTCTTAGTTCAGAGCAATTAGAGAGGCGTTTATGTAAATTATCCTAAAAATCGAGGGGAGACATCGGGAACAGCATGGTACCTTTTACGAAAATGACTAAGGAGACTGATCATAAAGGCAGGAGCGAGATGGAGAGAGAGAAGGGGACAGGGTGGGAGAAGGAAGGAGAGAGATGGAGAGAAAGGGACAGGGTGGGAGAAGGCAGGAGAGAGATGGAGAGAGAGAAGGGGACAGGGAGGGATAAGGAAGGAGAGAGATGGAGAGAGAGAAGGGACAGGGTGGGAGAAGGAAGGAGAGAGATGGAGAGAGAAGGGGACAGAGGGTGGGAGAAGGAAGGAGAAAGGTGGAGAGAGAAGGGGACAGGGCAGATGAGGGCAGGAGAGAGATGGAGAGAGAGAAGGGGACAGGGCGGGAGAGGGCAGGAGAGAGATGGAGAGAGAGAAGGGGACAGGGTGGAAGAAGGAAGGAGAAAGGAGAGAGATGGGGACAGGGCAGGAGAAGGAAGGAGAGAGATGGAGAGAGAGAAGGGGACAGGGTGGGAGAAGGAAGGAGAGAGATGGAGAGAGAGAAGAAAGCACATGGAAGACGGGTATTAAGGGACTGAGTGCAGGACAGAGAGAGAGTGGAAGAAGCATCCAAAGACGGGGATATTCAGACATCCAGGGATGGAAAGAGAGCAGAAGAAATATCCAGGGAGAGACAGAGAAGCAGCAGTCTGTGAAGGAGGTTACTGACCCAGGGGGACAGAGAGCAGGTGAAGGAGAGCGCCGTCTCTGAGGATCCTGTTAATACGCACTCCCTGCAAGCCCTGAGAGCACAGGGACCGACGCTAAGCTCCCCGCGCTGTCCAGGTTAACGGCGACCACCACCGGTATCCCTACAGCAAAACGCCCCCCACCCACACATAACTTATAAACCTTTCACTTGTGATCCCCTTTCAGTTTAAGCCTCCTCTTCTCTAAGATGTTTAATAAAACAGACTGTAACAGCAGCAATAAACATCCTAAACCGTCATGGTGTATGAACACCTCCTAGTCTCATAACCGCACAGGTCAGTGCCAAAGATGTCAGTCTTTGTTTTTTATAGGTAACGTCAGGTGTCAGCAGGGGTCCTGAGAGTCGCTGATTCACACGAGCTGTTTCCAAGTGGCCGGCCTGACGCCTCAGTGAGAGCCGGGGGGGCGGCCAGGCCCAGCCAGTGTTTGCCATTCAGGATCCATGAGCCATGTCGTGTACAACAGCTGTGGCAGGGAGAGTCCCTTGAAACCTCCCCTCCCAGAGCAACACTGGGAGGAGGAACCAAAACTAATCGCAGCTGAATCGGAGATGTGCGTTCGACACGGACATGGGGGCGGGGCTCCAATTAAAAAGCACGTCAAGCGAAGGGGATAGGGGCAACCCCCAAACCCTCGCTCCTCTGTGAGGGCCAGCGAAGGACCTGCACGCACCGCGGTCCCGCATTCTGACAGGCAAAGTGAGGGCGGTCCTGATGGCACCGCGCAGAGAAACAGGAAGGCCGCTGCTATCATTCTGGCATTCCGTATCTTAACGGGCTGTGATGTAATGACATTAAAGTCTAATATGGTTTTAACGGCCTGCTCATTAAAGTTACGGCAGGCACCGGAAGCTGGAGGATGAGGAAGGAGGAAAAAAAACGGCAAAACAGAAGACTGAATCAGAGCCGGCGCTCAATCTCGTTTGCTATTAAAAACACCTTTAGGCGGCTTTTCCTCTGACATTCAGCTCAGGCTACCTCTCAAAGTGTGATACATGCACCTATTTAAATTAACAAAGGAATGACTTATTTTAATCCCGCCGTGCTCCAGAGTGCTGCAGCCGCTTGGATGAGCAATACATCATCCCGCACAGCGCCCCCCCACTGCCGCGGGCCCTGGGACTCAGCGTGCCGTGACGTTTAGAGGGAGCCAAACAATTACCCCGCCGCGCAGCTCTGTCACAGGCACGCGCGCATTCATTACGGCGGGAGCGGGCGTCGCTTTCATCTGTCAGAAGTGAGGGGACAGCAGCAGAGGCAGAGGCGCAGGCTGCCGCCAAACAGGAACGGCCCGCGCCTCCCAGCCTTAGCCGGCCGAGCGAGGAGTGACTGTACACATAATAGTGTGGTACCAATTATCAGAGAAGGGAAAAAAAAGATCAGTAATTACACACCAATTTTTTTAACCCAACTCTTATTAGTAAATCATTTGTTTTTCACTAACAAGGGTGGGGCGGAGGAGCACAGCTGTCCAGACACCGCAAATCGACAACCATGTATCTCCCCGTTTATTCTCCCGCTCGCCCACCAACACCCCACACGTACATCTCCCCGTTTATTCTCCTGCTCGCCCACCAACGTCCCACACGTACATCTCTCTGTTTATTCTCCTGCTCGCCCACCAACACCCCACACGTACATCTCCCCGTTAATTCTCCTGCTCGCCTGCCAGCTCCCTCGCCCGCTCACTCTCCTGTGCCCGCCGATACCCCAAAGGTGTGCGCCCTTATTTATACATGCGCTCCCACAGCAGCGCCGCATCCTGCTGCTATATCTTTCAGCACACAGCACACCTCCAGCTATACCAGTATTAATGATCCTCTTAAAAAGACCCAATTTCATTTTATGCACAAAATAAATTCACTCCCATAAAAAGAGTCAACAGAGAATATAATTAAGCACTTTGGATTTAATTTGCTTTAATTTGATATTCCAAGTCCCTAATCACAACAAGCACAACAGCGTAGACAGGCATCCTGCGACTGCTCCGGGTACGTTTACTAGACTTAACATGGCGGTGACTGCAGTAATTGTAAGTGTGATCATTCTCTGTGCTGGTTTCGATAAAAAGGCTACAGATCAAACAGCACTCTGGGCTCCTGCACCATCTTAAAAGATAAGTGTCAGTTTTGGGGTTTACTCTGCTACTTTGGGGCCCCTGACTACACAGAACTGTGGCCCCCCTCCCCTCCCCTCCCCTCGTACCCTGCCCTGTATCTCTCCCTCCCTCTAAGTCTTGGCTGTAATGTATCTGGCTGAACTGGATTACTGCTGGAAGTGGGTCCATGGGAGTTAATGGCTTTCATTCTCTCCCAGCTGCCTGAAAGTTTTAATTTAGCGCGAGCTCTTATTAAGCCCTTGGTCAGCTGGAATGTAGGTGGCAATCAAGCTGCTCCCTCGCTGTGGGGGGAAGCGGCGAAGGGCGAGAGAAAAAATAGTTTGAGTGAAGCCACTGGCTGGTGAGTAATGAACAGTTCAGCGAGGTCAACCCATTACAACTGCAACCGTTTAATTATTAATTACGCACAATCTATAAGCGAGAGGACAAGTTCAGTATGTTTAATGTGTGGCTGCGCTGCCTGCCCTCCCCCTCCCGGCATTTTGTTATTAGCATGTGTCAGCAAGGAGCTCAGGCAGAAAGGGGAAACGGGAAGGACCCAGCCTGGGCGCTAAAGCCTCCCCTCTCCAAGACACACATGCACACTCACACACACGCACACGTGAGCATGCATACACACGCACTCACACACACAGGCACACGTGAGCATGCATACACACACGCACACTCACACACAGGCACACGTGAGCATGCCCACACACATGCACTCACACACACAGGCACACGTGAGCATGCATACACACACACACACACACACGCAGATGCCCAAAAAAAAAAAACACACGATCGTGCACAAAAGAAGTAATATTTTGATGTCAGTTGCTGTAAACAGCCTGTGGACTAATTTAGGTTAAAAACATCACTTTACAAAACTTTATGTACCCTAGAACATAAAGCCAGAGTAGAGCTATAGTCCACCTCCATCAAGCCAGAGTACAGCTATAGTCCACCTCCTTCAAGCCAGAGTAGAGCTATAGTCCACCTCCATCAAGCCAGAGTAGAGCTATAGTCCACCTCCGTCAAGCCAGAGTAGAGCAATAGTCCACCTCCGTCAAGCCAGAGTAGAGCAATAGTCCACCTCCGTCAAGCCAGAGTAGAGCTATAGTCCACCTCCGTCAAGCCAGAGTAGAGCTATAGTCCACCTCCGTCAAGCCACAGTAGAGCTATAGTCCACCTCCGTCAAGCCACAGTAGAGCTATAGTCCACCTCCGTCAAGCCACAGTAGAGCTATAGTCCACCTCCACCTCCACACTTGTACCTTTTTCTTGAGCACTTGCGGTAAATATCGATATATATACCCACTTCCTGCTGGTTCATTATTACTAAATTCCCACATTTTCTTTTTCAACTGGATGACAACAGAAAAAAGTTCTTCATAACTTCTGGGCATTATTCCCACAGTGAAAGATATCCTGAAAATCATCTCCACCTTTGCCTGGGTTAGATCTTTCAGGAGCAGTTCACGCGTCAAACCTCACGATCAGGTGGGCAAGCGGCCTTTACAGAAAGACGGCAATTAACCCTTAGCACACATCGATATAACCGGAGCGTGCAGCATGGGCGATATGCCCTCCCATAGTGCAAGGCATGTAAAATACAGCAAAAACAGATTCCGCAGCAGGTCAGATTGGCTGACTTAGTAATTACATATAGCTACAGTTACAGTGGATTGCAGTTACATATGCAATTATATTATTATTCATTACCTCTTAAATAAAAAACTGTTCCTAAAATTCCATTAAATTGCAGATAATTGAGTGCATTTAATTATAAGCAGCAAGCGGAAGTTTGGGACAAAGTACTGATATGTGAGGTGACCTAGATAGTGGTGGAGACACTTTGTTTTAACAATGACCTTGTTCCGAGCCTAGAATAACTTGAAATAAGTCAGACGTCTCCTTACAGTAAAGCGGCCGCTGATTCTACGGGCCGCAGCAGCCATACAGAGCATCACGGGGACAAGGAGTTAAAGCTATTTTTGTGCCAGATTTTAGGGGGGGGGGGGTGCACTAACAGCTGAAGTTATTAAAAGCTGATATCGGATTCCAAGTGTGTCAGCGTCTAATTTGTAATTAATATGAAACTGGAAACCGCCATTCTGCCCGGGCAAACGCACAGCAAACAGAGGGTGCGACGCGGCTCTCGGGGAGCGTGTGACACAGCCGGGACTATGCGGGGCTGACACGTGACTATCCGTGACCCCAGCCCATGTCGGGGGTGGGGGGGGGGCACAGGGTCAGGAAAGTATGAAGGAGGGGAGTAAATTGCTGTGAATCCCCAAGATCAAGGTTAATTCAACAGACACCGCGTACCCAGCACCCCCAACCCCCCCGCAACCAAGTCCTCTGCAGCTTCGTCACACTACATTACCCCTGACCTGATGGGGGGGTCGAGGGGGCTTGATGCTTGACTTGAAAGACGCGAGACAAGGGGGGCAGGTATGTCACTTAATGAGAGTAGAGACAGGTCCACCACAGTCGCTTGTTACCATCCTCTATGTGACCCCCTCCCAGAATTAAATAACAATATTGGCTTTTTCATAATTGGACAATAGGAAGGAATCTGTGGCTCCGATGAGTTGATGTTTATGATAAGATGGTCCCTCAAAGAGCTTTAATGAGCCCCAGCATGTCACCGGGCAACGACCCCCCCTACTGACGCCCCCACCCACCGGTACCCCTTCTCTTACATGCACATGCATCAGCACACGGACACACATACATGCAAGTGCACATGGACACACACAGACACATACGCACACATGTATGGAGACACACACGCACGCACGGAGACGTAGACACACACACACACACACGTGCACGGAGACACACACACACACACACACGTGCACGGAGACACACACACACACACACACACATGCACGGAGACACACACACACACTTTCCTCGCTCGGCGAGGCCTGGCTCTCGGCGAGTGCATGGCCCAGGGCAATTGTGGCGTGAGGCGGATTGTGAGCCCTAGGAGCGCTGCCTGCGAGCGCATGGCCCAGGGCAGTTGTGGCGTGAGGCGGATTGTGAGCCCGAGGAGCGCTGCCTGCGAGCGCCGTGCTTCATTAGGAAAGAAAATATAAGCTTTCCACTCCATTAAGAATGACTTTAGGAGCGAAAGCACATAAGAAGCCGACTCACCTCATCAACAATGCACTGCAATAACTGTAGAGGCTTGAACGGGGGAGAGAGGAAGGGGAAGCGCATCAGCCTACATGCAATATCTTTACAGTAGATTGGCAAGGAAAATCATTAATGTAATAAAATGTAGTCCGATTAATCAAAAGTATCAAACTCTTAGGGAAACATTTTCAGCTAGAATGTTCTATTATTTCTAATGGAGCCGGATCTGAAACCGGCAGTTAAGGGCTTGTGTATTTTTATTTTTATTTTTATTTTTTCAACGTGAAATGCAATTTACGAAGTTTAAAGGGAAGCATCGAAGCGTGGGTAAGATGCAGCCTTCAGGAACACTGTGGATGATACCCCCCCCCCCCCCTTACCATTAAAGATCCCTGGTTTTTCTGAATCTGAAAAACAGGAGGGAAAAAAAAGGGAAGCAAAAATGTAATTAGCACGTCATAATCAAAACGGCGCACTTGGACACATTATGATCACTGAGAGAAAATGACTGCATCGCTGTTGGCTGTTTGTGGGCATGTGTTAACACCATTTACATAATGAAAATACACAAATGTTAATAGCCTGCTTCTCATTTTTAAAGGGGTGAAGCTCACAGAATGCTAATTTCTTTTTATTTTTTACTATCCTCCACATTGAATGAAAATACCCTATAAAACTCATTTGGTGTGGGGTTCACAGTCTGAGACTCAAAAAAAAATTTCCAAATATTTTCATACCATTTCAGCCCAGACCTAGATGTTAATGGACTTAATTGGATTTTAGAAATGGAATCTTAATTTATCTGGAGGCCTCTGTATTATAAAACTGTAAACTGGGATCATCTGTATGGTTACACAGTATTTATCATTATATTATTACATTATCATTTATTAATGGATTCTGAACACTGAATAATTAACAGTAAATTAATTCACAGAAAGGATACAGTACAGAGCTAAGAATCACAGAGTCGAAGGAAATTCAAGGTTTATCACGATGAGCACCGCTTGTGTCCGTTTAGGTCTGTGCTCTGGGGTCCCGTTCGGGCCCTGAATGGAACTGTTCCGGCCGGCGTGGTGTGGCATGTGCACAAGCGTGTGAGCGTGAGCCGCGTGGGACGGCTGCGTGAGGCGCTCTGGCACCAGGTGCTCGGACCCAATGATGAGATGCTAATTTACTCAACAGCAGCACATCAATCAGTGACGGCGGGGAAATCGGCAAGCCGCGGGGCGGGACGGAGGTATAACCACGGGCAGGCTGTGTGCACCGCATGTCCGAGGGCCCGGTCTGCAGACGGGGGGGGGGGGCACGGAGACGAGCAGCAGACCACGGCCCCAGGAGCCGCTTAGCACCGTGATGAAGAGCGACCGCAAGCTGCGTGGGGTTTAAAGATGGCCGACCGAAACACCTCTGTCTGGTCATGAGAGGCCCGGTGAATCTTAATTCAAGCGGCTGCTCTGGGTCCCGGTCGCATCAGCTCAATTTGCAGCTACTTTTGACAATGCGACTGAAGAGGTATTGATTTATTCCCTCAATTAAATAAAGCTTTGTTCTCCTCCCTTCCCCCCCCAACTCAGGAAATACCCAGAGACTCACCCCCACACAATACCCATTCTGCCTGAATCAGACATGTTATCAGCTGCAGCAGAAAATTAAGTCATTCAGCAATGATAAAATAACTCCTTACTGGTGACGCAGAGCAACAGAGTGCCGCGCGAATTCAGAGCAGCGCAGCGCAGCGCTGTAGCGTTCCCTATGTTACCGCATTTATTTCAGTGTCATTCATTCATTCATTCAACAAGCACCTCCAATGCATCTAAAAGCCCGCATTTCCCCAACATGACAACGGCTCACACAGCCAAATTCTGCGAACCATCACTGAGTCACAGCCGATCAGGGCTGAACGTGACAACGAACCTCACTTTTGGATGATGGAATACAACGGCTTGTTTAATATTACATGTTACAGAAACAACCTGGAGTAATTTTCTCTGTTTTGAAGGGAAAAGCCCGTGGCGTGTGGATAAGCACTGCGGCGCAGCGTCTGGCATGGGTGACCATGCCAAGGTAAGCTGCAGTAACCAGATAGAAGCGGCCTGTCAATAACTGCACTCCTGCAACAGGTACGGGAACAGGTGCATGAGCCAGAGAGGGGCAGACAAACAGCTAACGTGAACTAACCTGGAGAACAGGTGCATGAGCCAGAGAGGGGCAGACAAACAGCTAACGTGAACTAACCTGGAGAACAGGTGCATGAGCCAGAGAGGGGCAGACAAACAGCTAACCACATGATAATTTCATTATTATTATTATCATCAATTTTTTATCCCTTTACTGGGTCTTTACAATGACACATTCATACAGTAGAAAGAGAAGTACAATATTAGTCCCAGCTGTTAGCTGCTAACCAAGCCCAAATCCTTAACTCTGTCCTTCCCCCCGCCCACCCTGACCATTATCACACCCTCGTACATTAACTGGGAAGGTGAGGGGGGAGGAGCCAAGAAAAGAAAAGAAAAATATATATAGAAAAAATATTAACAAATAAACAAATCAGCAATTACCTAAAAACAAAGAAATACAGGAATGAAAGAATGAATGAAGTTACTTAGCAGTAACTTTAGTTTCAATAACAGTTGTTGAATTTAGGTCTAGCTTATAGATCGAAGAACAGTCATGGACTACAAAGTACTGTTACAAGTCGCTCTGGAAAAAAGCGTCTGCTAAATGCTGTAAATGTAAATGAAGGAATGAATGAGTGGGGTCAGGGTCACGATAAATTTCCCCGGCCCAAACAATTCAACACAGGTCACCATTCCTACAGTAGAGTCTGCCTTAAGTAACTCTGACAGCTCTTTAGTTAAGGCTTAGTGACATACAGCTTCAGACCAGCACCAGCATGGTGATTGGGGAGCATCTGAAGTTTGGGAGGGGCCCCACACGGGCAGGAGGCCCCCACCAGGACAAATCCTGCGGAGCCTGACGGGCGGCAGGGGGGGGATATTCACGCCTTTTGATCAAGACAATGAATTAAAGGCAGAGTATTAAAAAAGTTTCATTAGTGGTATGGGGCCCCCATTATGGTCTCCATGGAGATATGAGTACAGTATGTAGCGAGAAGAATGTTCCATTGCTGTCCCGTCTTCCTCATTGTTACCAAAATGACAATCCTTGCAGTAAAATGAAATCGGTCTGCGTTGCCTTCCACTGTGCTGACTTTAGCTCTCCGCTCGTCTGTGCTGGAATTATGGTCTCGCACGCCGCCTGGGGCTCACAGATTTAGCAGTGACCCAGGGCATGGCCTCCCCCGGCTGACAAATTTTATCACCACATTTTCCCAAGTCCCCCCAGAGCCCCCACACCCTATCTCATCTCCTCCTTAACTAGAAAATGAGACGTCTGTGTCGTACCATCTTTTAAGATTCATGGAAAATGAGAGGAAGAATGTTACATTCTATGCACCGCCCCCCCTCCCCATCTGCACCCCCGCTCTGTGCTCCCCTTCCCAGTCTCATGATTATTCCGACAAAGCTGAAAGTGGAGGATTATGGGAGGGGTGCCCATAATTCCCACCACGATCTTGACAATATGGCTGAAGTTGGAGAACACACTCGGTTGACAGCAGAAGGAAGAAACAGAAGCCGTGAGATTTAATGAGAAGGGGATCTGCTATTATGATACGCCAAACTCACACACGTGGGATCACCAGGAAATCCCTCAGCAGATTTTACTCTTAAAGAGGATGCTGGGAATACGTAACAAATGATTTCATTTGTTCAGTTACTAAAGGATTGTGTTGCTGAAAACAGTCACAAATGTCTGCTGTTACTGCTGCAATCTCTGCCCGTCCAAATAAAAATTCTTGGCTCAACTGTGAACAATCTGTGATGTGCATCACAATCAAATTATAATATGTGACAGTTCTGCATGCTGCATAACTAAATTAGGGTGCAGAACAATAGTCATTAACATTTCTGGACAGCTGTCAAAACCACAGCAGTGGCCATGAAAACACAAAATCGACGCACTGAGGAATGCAATTTGGCGTCAGCATCCACAAGAATATAAAGTACAGGGTTTTATTATTATTATTATTATTATAACCATTCATAATAATACTACATTATTATTATTATTATTGTTATTATTATTATAAATCATACTACCAGAATACAAAAATAACTACTGGCCTCAATTATTCAGCAAAAAACTACAGCAATCTATAACTAAATATTTTTTACCAACCTTCACAATATATATGCATATATATTAATTATCTAGAAAATAAAACAGTTGCTGAAAATGCAGTGGATATGTCTAGAGTGCCTAAAAATGACTTTATCCTTTTATACACGTGTAATTTTTCCATGTATTTATGATGCTATTTGGCTCAGCAGACATCTCCACCCAGGATGGAGCAGGACCTGGAGATCACTGTCCTGACCACATACATGCAGCCCATTTCTCCACCCAGGATGGAGCAGGACCTGGAGATCACTGTCCTGACCACATACATGCAGCCCATTTCTCCACCCAGGATGGAGCAGGACCTGGAGATCACGGTCCTGACCGCATACATGCAGCCCATTTCTCCACCCAGGATGGAGCAGGACCTGGAGATCACGGTCCTGACCGCATACATGCAGCCCATTTCTCTCTTCAAAAAAGCCCCCTGCATTTCTGCACGTTACCTATTACCACCACAGCCCACTGTCATCAGTCACATCATAGGTTAGGTGCAGGATTTGCTCTTAACACTATTCTCAGCCCAGCCCTGCTTCCAAGCTGCTGTCCGTTTGAACTTAAAGAGCCCTTTTCAAGGGTACAACAGAAGTGTCTGTTCAGTGATTAATGGACATCTGTTGGTCACAAAGCAGTACTCGCCAGTGAATGAGTCTCATTCGGGAGCCTTTAAAAGTCCAGAACATTAGCAGATAAGAAATTATTATGTGCATAAAAAATGGGGCCGCTGGAGATTTTAAATTTGTTTTTTAGTGCTTTTGCCTGAGCTGAGAACAACAAGCTCAGCGCTGTTTCGTCACAACTCAAATGTAAAGTGACATGGCGCCTCCACAGCTGAATGTCCCCCTGATGAGGACAGTGACCCTCCGCTGCCCCCTGCCCGCTGGGGCACCACACGCCAGGCCCTGCACACAGGGCTAATAAAATCGAGGACTAATCATGGGGGATTATAATACACCACAGCAGTGCAATAGGAGTAAAACTGTCACACCACAAACAGATATTAATATAATATAATTCATTTTTATAATTGGTTTTAATAAATTAAAAAGTAATTTTTTAAAGAATATACAAAAGACAGTAAAGATAAAACCCATGTGAAACAAATTTCTGTCGAAATGAAAACAAAAACCATAAAATAAAATCACTCATTTTATGTAAAACATGGAATATTTTTGTGAGTGTGTATTTCCACACGCCTGCACTTCCAACGCACAGATGGGTAATGATGTAACTTAATTTTGATCAAATATGTTCCAGAGGCCTCAGAAAACCCTAATGCGAAAAAGAGAGCGAGATCTAATCGAGAGAAATAAAAACAGGCAGGGAAGCGAAAGGCAGCGTGCAATCAGAGGGCGCCGTGCTGGAGGCAGCGCACATCATGGCCGAGCCTGGTGTCTTCAAAGATTTTCAGAGCGAACCGTAAAAAACTCCATTAACTCCTGACAAAGAATGCAAATTAATCACAACATGGGGTGAAATGGAATTAAAGACCCTTTTCTAATCAATGACAAGACAGGATGAAACTCCCCCTCAGCCACCCCTCTGTCACTGTGCCCC
>JAODKC010000009.1:1818157-1866317 GCA_026777985.1 Mormyrops attenuatus
ACTAGGGGTCTGTTATCAGCGTGTGGTCAGTTCAACCCCCACCCTTGGTACAAAATTTACGGTGTGGGCCCTTGCCCACGGCCCCTAACCCCCCCCCCCCCCCCCAGCTCCCTGGAAGCCGCAAAGTGACTGCCCCTTAGCTGTGAGACCCATGCTTGTTGGCCCTGTATGGAGAGCAAGACGTGGCAGAGCGAAAAAAGAATTTCCCCACAGTGATTAATAAAAGTATCACTATTCTACATTCCCTATTCTATATATTTCTCAAGCTCACCCTTTGCCCCCTCCCCCACACACAGAGACACACTTTGTTCTTAAAGTTTGTTGTGAAGCGCTCATCCTCCGTAAGGTCGATCGCCACTTTGGCCCCAATCCAAGCACTTACTACCGACGTGGGTTGTCGTTGAATTTCACGGTGAGAAGAACATCAAAGGGACACTGATGATGCAGTAAAGTGCACTGTGAGCTTTAAGCCGGACTGCTGCTCTAATGTCCCTATCCAGCACACTGAAAACAGGGGCAGGTGAGCTGTGTACTGATTCAGAACCAAACACGGTCCTCTGGGAAGCCTGTCTGTCTCCGAGCAGGACCGTGGTGTGATCATTCCTTTCTCACACCTCTTAGCTATTAATGTACTAAGAATGAAAGAGTGTGGTGCTGCGTCATAGCCCTGTTACAAAGAAAAAGTAAAACAATCTTTTTCCACCTGACACGAACCGCCTCATACCACAAATTTTGCAATAATAGAAACAAGCTTCACAGGGCCGTGTGTTACCGTAGCTGCCCATACGGGGGCGCTATGTAGCAAAGGAATGTGCTACAGGGATTTCACCCGACTGGGGAGGCTGTGGTCCTACAATCCTTGGTCTGGGACCGCTTAGTGTTCACTGCATAAATGATCACCCCAACACGCCCAGCTTTTTTTTGTTTGTTTGTTTGCAACAGGCTGCGGGGGTCCTGTGTGACCGGCCCCCTCTGGCCCCGACCTCCGCTCTCAGCCCCAGTCCCAGCTGGCTCCCCCTTGCCCCACTTTGGCAGCTCTCCGCTAGATAAACAGACAAATCTAATGGCTGCCTGAATGTGTCTTCATTGGCTGGCTTTCAGAAAGTTGCTCGTTTGTGGAGTATGGGAGAAAAGCCAGCCAAGATAAATGAAATCATTCCCCCTTAAAGGGAAAGAAGGTACAAAGGGGGAAGTTGGGCGGCAGTGCAGCTCTTTGTCTTACACATCCTAAAACACCGAGGATAAACAAGCCCCCACAGGTCCCCACTCTGTACGCGCTTCTGGAATACACCACATCTGAGGGTGCTTCTAGAGAAGCAGACCCAGCAGGCCGCCTCAGTGCACGCAGCCACTGGTTCTGAGTGCTGGAGTATGCTAAGCCCACTGGGTGAGGTGGACACGTCACGCAAAACTGTGTGTCCAGCTCTGACATGGCTTAGGCACGCAGATGAGACACATATGTCTTCACAACCCTGTGCTTGGACCTCCATCTAACATGGACAGGTCAAGCCCGCCCCACGTAAGGGTCAGGAGAAAACAATCCCCAGTCCAGGTCACACCTTTCTCTATGTGGCTGTCTTCCCGAGAAGATGATAGACGTTGACGGCATTGTTCACTGTGCTAAAACATGTATTTTTAAAGTTTTGTTTTGCACTCTTTGATTTGTTTAGGTGTTTTTTTGGTGTAATGCTGCTCATTAAATCATGCGTCCTGCCCATAACGGAGATCGTACTAATCTGCAGCTCCCACGTTCTCTGTGTGTCACACACTCTCGTGAGACACAGCCAGACTGTGTTTGTTAGGCTTTACTACTCCGTTTCAACGGTTTATTTCAAAAAGTTGTCAGTTCATTGGTTCTTGGAGAACCTCACACTCGGTCTGTACATCAGACCACAACACACTCACTCTGCTATACTGTATACTCCTGAGGACCCTGTCTCAGATGCTACCTTACCTATGGTCCATGCTGCTGTGGGCTACAGCTTATAGATCAGAATCTTTGGGCTACAGCTTATTATTTTTTTTACCCCCTATGCATCAAGCATCTCTGCAGTAACAGCTTGTATCTGATGACGTATGATTAGTAATAATTCATTTTTAGCTAACATATGTTGGGGATGTGTCTTTCCAAAGCATCCTTAAATGGTAAGGTGTAGATTATTCCGATTATGTCGTCGCACCCCGCTTGCACCTAGCAGCCATATTGTCCCATTTCACATAGGCTCTCTTGGAGCCCATCGATGCCCCAGTATTGTTTATTAAAGCAATACTGGGCTCTGATCAGTATCTTCGGTAAATTCATTAACTAACTCTTCCACAAGCAGTTCTTTCTGAAGTCTCTCGTTACTCCTTCTGCCTCGACTCCTCTTACTTGTTTTCGATACTTATGCGTATGAATGTGTACGAATATTTATATATGTTATATAGCTTACTTTTGGCTTTGTCACTTAATTATGAAGCTAATTTGTAGTTGTGCTTTAATCAATGTGGCCATGTTCAGGTAAAAGGGAATTCAATTGCTGCGAAATAGCAGCGTTCTTTCTGCATGTCGTGTTATTGCTTTCTCAATATACAAATCCACAAACCGTCTTTCATGTTACGGACGCCTTGATGTATGAGCAATCTGGTGAACTGGACCGGAATTTGTGGAAATGATCTGTCTAGTCAGATATAAAGTGGGGGTATTTCTGATACCTGATTGCTGTCCCCCCCATGTCCACAGTGCTGGTGAGATCCTGACTAGTGCTGCCAGATTGCTCTGGGAACAGGGCACTAAGGAGCCTTTGCTGACTCGTTATGGTAACCCCCCCCACGCACACAGACAAACACTCTCTAGCCCTTCTACACCAGTTATACAGAGGTGGAATCTTTGTGCTAAATGTCAGCCCCGCCCTATGCGGTGACTTCACTGTCTCCTAATTTCGGTGACACAGAGAGCCCCTGTGGAGCTGGCCTTGTTGTCAGGGGAACCATGTGGCAAAGCCCCCCCCGTTCTGATTCCGATGTTGAATGGTTTAAAGGCGGCATAATCCTGCACATTTCATTGCTGGCAATACACACTAGTGCACAAAAGCAGTTGCGTCGTGGAACGCAGGCAGCGGGAGAAGACGTATAGTCCCATGCCCTCATCCTTTCACATCATGAGGTGAAGTGGTGTTACAAATGATGGCACGGTTCGGCATGCACATACTGCAGGTGGTGTGTGTCGCTGCACTCACAGACCTGCGAGGCTGAGTGGAGTGCGGAACGTCCATGGCTGTCCTTCACCTGCAGCTGTTTCACCTTGTGTTGTTTCCACAGCTATGCCTGTTGACCTTGCTTTGTGTAGTGTTCAGCTCTGTGATTATTGGTTAGTTTTACTGCTCTTTCTGGATGTCCACAGGAAGAGTCTACCAGCAGTTATTAATGCTGAGCCTTCATAAGAGTATAAGAAATTTACAAACGAGAGGAAACTCTATGGTCCGAATAAGTGATGTAAGAAAGCTCTGATTTGAAGGAGCCCAGGGTTTTCGCTTGCGCTACACTAACAGGAAGACACTTCCATACTCTAACTACACGCTGTGTAAAGAAGTGTTTTCTTAAAATGTTCTCCCGCTAATTTCCACTTATGGCCACGAGTTCTAGAATTTAAATTAATATTGAAGTAGCCATTTGGCTGTACAGCATCCAGACCTGTTAGAATCTTATATACCTGGATCATGTCCCCCTTTAGTCTCCTTTGCTCGAGGCTAAACAGATTCAGCTCATCTAACCTCTCCTCATAAGACATTCCTCTAAGACCAGGAATCATTCTCGTAGCCCTACGTCGCACCCTTTCCAAGGCAGCAATGTCATTTTTAAGGTACGGTGACCAGACCTGCATACAATATTCTAGGTGGGGTCTTACCAAGGAATTGTATAATCGCAGCATCACCTCCCTTGACTTAAACTCCCTTGATTCATATATAAATCAGAATTAAAACAAAAAAATGGGCTTATTCTTTCTTTTCATAACTTAATTAAACTTTAATTTTAGTATTTCAAAAAGCAATTAATGGCTAAAATCCAGTAGAAATGTATTATCTTTTTATTGCATTCTTTACAGCTGTTTTTTTAACACTAAATTGAAGGCATTATTTCAACCCTTTAAAAGTCATGTTAATATTACAGACCGTTTGTTAAGAAACATGTTTGTAGATTAAAGGTTTATCATGATTTTAGTCTCTTGAGTCAACAGTGTTTGTGAAAATTGCAAAGTTGTTGGCTTAAACGGTTATTTTTCTCCCAGAGACAGAAAAAGCATTTTTCGATGCGATGCGTAGTATTCAAATGATCCATGCTCATTCCACAGTTGAGTCTGACCACATGTGGATGCTTATTTTGGCTGATGAGGTTCTTTAGTGTTCTTCCTCTGTAGGAGTCATTTCCTGCAATGGGTTCCATGCTGTGGACACCATTCAAAATGCACTCTGGTTGACGTCCCTTCTCTCTGGGTTGGGTTGATGTGTATGTGGCCTGCATCACATGCTGTCTGTACCATACCACAGTGTCATATTATCTGTTTACTTGTTTTTTTTTGTCTATTTTTGAATCTTTGTGCCGTACTAAGGAACTTAGCCAGGTTGGTACCTACCAAAAAACGTCTGGTCGCTGTCTTGTCACACCACCCCTTGCCGCATCTCAGGAACGAGGGCCCTCTCCCTGCGTCCGTCCAGGCCTGTCACACTTTCTGTTAGGTGTGCTTCTGACATTTTGTTTTTGACTATGATTGTTCGATCCTGGCAGCAGCGTGGGAGGAGAATTCGAGAAAGCGCTTTGTCCTGCTTGGTTTTCTGCCAAAAGTAGTAAAATCGCCCCTCCCTGGGGGCCTGGAAAGGAGCAAAACACTATTTGTCTTTGTAAGAATCCAAATGATTGTTGAATGGTACCCATCTCTCAGGAGAAGCTGGAAGGGTTGAGATGCTGAAGCCCTTGTTTTCCCAGGGTCAGCCAAATGCCAGCCTTAGCCTTGGATACCTCATCTCTCTCCTACAGTGCTTTCCTTCTACCAGCCAAACCACAGTACCCTCCATTTTCTTGAGCTGGCTCATCGCTGTTATGTTTAGTGCTGTTGTAGGCTGAGTTAGCTAATGTCTCACATAGAGTGCTGTAGTAGTCTGTGTTATGCAGGCCTGTGCTAGGCTAAATTAGCCTGAGTTACTTAATGTCTCACATACAGTGCTGTAGTGCCATTGTTATAGGGGCCTGAGTTAGCTAATGTCTCACAGTGCTGTAGTCCTCTTGTTATACAGGCCTGTGCTAGGCTATATTAGCCTGAGTTAGCTAATGTCCCACATACAGTGCTGTAGTCCTCTTGTCATACGGACCTAAGTTAGGCTGGATGGGCCTGACGATGCCTGAGCCTGCTCAGCTGTCCCAGCTCTAGAGCCCTGTCTCCCCCACTCCATTAGCAGGATCTGAGGGCTTCCCCGCAGTGCGCTCCTAGAACGGCTCTTCCAGTCACCACAGGGTGTCCGCTCTCAGCCCCTTCTCTCCTGACATGATTTACTTACTCACAGCAAGCCCCCTACCCACAGCATGAATGGAAATGAGTTCTTGGGATTTTTTATTTAAGTTTAGTTGAAGGATCGCAAAGTAAAGGTAACGGAGGTGTCGATTTTTTTTAATCCGATTTTGGTGTAGTGCAGGACAGGTGCTCTCTGATCCTGATACTATCTTGAAGAAAACTCAAGTAATTAAGTAGACTCATAAATATGAACATGCTGGTGCCCCTGTGTACTTTATTAATGAAATTGCAGACCGCTTGTACTTCAAGCCCCTTGTTGGTATTCAGGGCGAATGGAAGCATCACATGTTACGCATGCTGCAGACTCCATAAAAATATTTTGCAGTAGTCACAAGCCGCTGCCCTCCTGTTTAAGCAGCAGCAGGGGGCCACGCACTCTGGAAATTTCTCTGAAGCTACTCTCAGCTAAATTACTTATGTAACAATCTTCCTGTTGATTAATAGCTGAAATGGCATGGACTGGGGGAACCTAAAAGTTGCTGCTTGCTCTTGCTTTAATGAGTTCTCGGGGCAGTGTTCATCACGGGCGGCAAGAAGCGCCAAGAAGCTCACCAGTCTTTGCCCAACTGGGATTCCTTCTCTTTGTCTGCAAGTAAAAATGACTTCATCACCTGAGCATGATCACTGTTCCCTCAGTTTCAGCTAGGAGTCGTGGATGTAAAATCAGGCTTGACCTGTCCAACGCCCTGCTTTTAGTTTGTTGACTTTCTCCTCATGTTCCCAACACGCAGCAAACTGCTCCCTCTAGCCTCCAGCAGCCCCTTTGTCAAAGGACTGACCTGTAGGTGGAGGACATAATGTTTGTCTTGCCTCTGCTCTGTCGTTCCCTTGTGCAGCGATCCTGTGGCCTGTGGCCGGCCTTTTGATTGAAAGGGCTTTGACTGTAATGTGTGCTGTTTCTGTCCCTATGGTTGGAATGGGCTGTACTTCTGTCTGTCTGTCACTCAGGGCGTCCCTGTGGGGACAGGTTCCCTTTTTGCTATGGTGAACTCTATGGCCCGAATGAATGATGTAAGAAAGAACTGCTCTTCATGAGTCAGAAATGGACAAAGAAAAGCCATCAAGAGCCCTCCATGGTGGCCAGTGAATTTGCAGAGAGCCTGGCCGAGTCCCGGGGACATTATTATGCCTGCCACATGTCTGTTTTTGTTTCATCCTGCTTATTTTCTCCCACAATTCTCGGTGCCATTTAATCGAGGATCGATTAGTATTCCTTCCAAACAACAGAGGGGGCTGCGTCAGGCTGGGCCAGGCCAGGTTGAGCTTGGGTGGGGGCCTCGAGGTGGAATGCTGCAGCGGCGCTTTTGACTTGGGCAGAAGGCCGGTGGCCCGGGTATGGATTACCATAGCGATAGGCAGCGAGTCGCTTAAAGCAGGATGACTAATTGCCTGACAGAGCTGTGCTCTATTCCACTTGGTCACTGAAATTAATTTCTCTTTTCCGCATCGCGGTGTGAACGAGCCGTGAGATTTTGGTTCAATACTCAAATTAACTGGGAGTCTAAATTATTCCTCTTCATGAGTTTGAGTAGTTTTCATTAAGACTAAGTGTATATTTTATCAGTTTGCATTTGCGAGAAGTAGAAATATAGGCCCACATTCAATGGTTGGCTTACGTGCAATAATCCAGCGAACTGGGTGAATTACTGCAAGCTTCTCCAGTTTCTCGCTGGCTTTCTCAGGCTCTTCTTTCCCCTTTCTTTTCTTCTATTGCTTCTTTGATTTATTTTATTTTTTTCTTTGCCCAAAAATATACAAATGTTAAAGTTGCCATTTAATATGTTTTATCCGCCATGCAGTGGCTCTCTCAGTGTGATCCATGTTTGTTGACATTTCCTTCATCTCCTCCGATGATGTGGTGGTTAGTTTACACACCCCCGTGACCTTGGGGTTCATGCTGGTGTTAAAGATGGACACTGCCACGCAATGTTCTTGCCGCTCCTGTTGTCTGTATTCCCTTATGAAGTAGAATATGATCTGTGAGCATGTTCTGGGTAGTGTTGTGATGTGAATGTTGCTCTCTATCAGGGAGCTATGTTGTGCCTGGGTGGCTGTTGAAGTGTGTCCAGGTGCTGGTTCATAGGGGTGTGTGCCTATGGATGACGGTGCAGTCTGGGTCCATGTCAGGACATTGTGGATTTACCCTTGAACTTCAGGTTTGTCTGTTTGTATTGATTGACTGAGCCACTTACATCTGGATGACTGATTGCCAGTCATTCCTTAATAGCAGATCAGGACGCTATGCTCAGTTCCACCAGTAGAACATCCGTGTTTCCTTACAGGCCTCTTAAGTGGCCCGATATTAATGGCAGCATCCACCTAATTTCTCATCTGAGCGAGTGTTTCCTCAGATGTCTTTGCTCAACTCCCCTTGCCTTCAAACAGCTATGCGTGAATTTAGATGTCCTTCATCATGTTTCACCTCACCTCATGCCTGTGGAAACACATTCTTGCTCCACGCCTTGCCTAAAAACGGGGGACATCCTAAATGCAAGCCCCTTCAAGAAGTGTTTTCTGCGGCTTTGTTCATTGTTCATTAATAACGCGGCATATCCCTGCCCTAGGGCAGGACGCCCCCCTTTGACGGGGCATTGATTTCCTGTATGACTTCATCCGCCTAACACGGCATTGGCTCCAGTGCAGCATGGGCTTTCATCCGCTCCTGTCAGGTGCCGGAATGGCCTGGCTTCGCGGCTCAGCCGCTTTCCCTGCGAGTTCCGGTGCTGAGACGGGTGTCACGACCTACCGAAGGCTGAGGGATGCAGGGAGCTGCAGTTTTGCGTGACTTATCTCCTCCTCATCCTGTTTTTTCAGCTGCCGTTATGTTTTTGTGACCATTTTTAAAGAGTGTAATATGATTCGAGGCAGTAGGTTGCAGTCAGAGAGAACGCATATTTCCTCACCGTTTTGAGACGTCTTCATGGCAAAGGCTAATTTTATAATCGGTTTCACTTTCTCACACAGCCCTCACTATCCCACGTGGACGGACGTGTGTCTTGCGGCGATCTGGACCTCGCTCTGCTTCTGACTCGGCTTCCGTCCAAGAGCATCCATGTGCGGGAAAGGCAGCTAAGCAGCACCGCTGCGGGTCGAGAGCAGGGAGATCTGGGGCTTCAGCTTTTCGGAAACACAGCCGCTACGTTGCTGCGAGTGAGGGGGTCATCTTGTCAGGTGTCCTCCTGCCAGCAGCAGATCCTCGCATATTCACGTGGGTGTGGATTGACATTTCTCACGCCACCGGGGTTTCAGAGTGCATGTTGCCAAAAGTCATGTTGTGGCCCAAGACGCTAGGCGCGCTCGTTAATATTAGCCGACATGCTTAGTTCATCGTACAAAAAACGAGGTTTCCAAAAGGTGCTGAAAAATGTCTTTGAGGAGGAACAGAGTAGATTATTTCCGCAGTGCATTAAGTTTGAGGCCCCCAGCTTCTTGCCGGAGAATCGTATTGCTTGTGATGATGTAGATAAATCATTTAAAGTCTCAGTCATAGATATTTCCTGACAAAGAAGATTAACAGTAAGAGCGAAGCAGGAGGAAAAAAAAATGAAAGGCGAGCCTCTGCAGATAAAAATGATTTGGCGTTTTCGGCTTCCTTTTCTGAGATGGCTTAAGATAAATATTCACTTATTAAAGCGTAACTGAAATTGACTATGCCATGCATCAGACTAATGGCCAAAGGCCCGGTTCAATACGGCAGACTTGGGGAAGGTTTTCTTAATGAAAGAACTGACGTTTTCTATGTTCTGGCTACATTCATCAGACTATATACATGCCAATGTGAACGGTTAGGCCCATCTGTTAAGTGTACATGATTGGTCCTAGAGGTTTATGGAAATAACCCGTTTAGCAAAATAGGGCGGCGATAATCCATCCGTACAGAAAAGATCCATACTCGGGCTGCGTTTCCAACCGCGCTTGAAAGCATGGAGTCAGTGTGGTGTGTGGAAACAGCACTTCGCAAGGGCGGAGGTGGCAGCCCAAGGACCTAAAGGCATGCCGATAGAGACGGGCTGCTTCAATAAGGCCAAAGCTGCTCAGTTAGTGCACGGAAACTGGGTGCGTTTTCTCCGAATCTTCTGAAAAGGGGTTTCAGCGGAATGGTGCTCCAAGGCCTTAATACCACAACAGCTGCACCCGCCTGTTAAAGTGGAGGGGGGGCCCTTAAGTCACGTCAGATTTAGCTGCTTTTGTATTTTTGCTCAAGGGAAACTTGATTGGAGTTTTACTGTGTCTAGAGCAGAACATCACTGCACCGCAGATCTTTAGCTACAGTGCTACACCTGTCAGGTTTCGGAGAGATGTTCAAACTCCGGGCACAAGGATGTGCTGGAGATTGAGTTATGCCTGCCTTCTTTACCTTAGACATTGGGTTAGATCTGACTTCTCTAACTTCTGCCCGAAGGCATTCCATAGTCTTCAGCTTGGACTTTTTTCAGGTCACTCCTTGTACATAGAATGATAAACTTACCATCGATTTCTTGTCATCCTCACATCTGGGCTGAAGTCTTTTCATTGTTTTTCGGTGGCCGTCGGAGGCCGGGGTGGGGAGTCTAGCCTGATGTCAGCTGCTCAAGCTTCACAGGACCACCACCCCCAAACCTGGAATGGGCCCCCGCTGCCTGACCCTCTAATTAGGTAATTGGGAGCTCAGTGTCGCTTGGCTACTCATGCTGATAGAATGCGATCAGAATGAAAGCGACGCCCCAACAATGTGGCAGAGGCGAAGCTCACACTGAGAGCCATCAGAACTTTCGCTGCCTCTGCGGACACAAAGGCATTTATTCAGTTCTAGATCCTGCGCCGGCCCACAGGCGGCCCACAGAACAAAGACAATGTTTAATCAGCAGTACGACAGGCCCCATTAAGGCCTGCAGCTCCTGCTACAATGCTTTCAAAGCCAAGTAGCGTTATGAAGCTGCCTCTTCATTCAGCCCCCTCTCCCAAAAAAAAAGGAGAGTGGGGCTGCTTTTGAAGTGGTAAAACGTTATTAAATCAGTTAACAGGGAAGGAAAACCATAAAATGAAATAAATAGTGACCCCCACTGCTTTCCCCTCTAGGCAACGTGAACGATCGCCCTCCTGCCCTCCAAGAACAAGAAACATTTGAATAAATCATTGGCTGGAGCGTTTTAATGGTTTTAACGCTCGCAGGAAGAGCTGCAGTGTGTACCATGCACATTGGCTCCTTCGGCTTCCATGTGGCTTTCTCTTTTCTTCCATATGGTTCTCAGAAACTCCATGGTGCCCCTTTTATTGGCACTCGAAAGTGACTCATACCTTGATGATTTGGGGGCTGGTGGGTTTTGGTAGAGAAGATCTCCTCTTACCACTGGGCTCTCATGGGCGCCATCCATCTCCAGCAGTCGCTGGCAGGCCCCGCCCCTTTCTGTCTGCAACTCGCTCACTCTGTCTCGATTAGTCCCTCCACTAAGGATCTTCTGCTCTAGGACACAAGGCACTTGCTGCCCACTGTCTTCTGCTCCGCTCTGTTTTGCCATTTCAGGTTTTGACTGGCACCACCCTGGCTGATCCTTCTAAATGGCCCATTGTTGTGGATTCAAATACCCCTAATTTTGAGAAACACTAGATTTTATCCACAGTCACCAGAGTTGTTTTTATTGCCTTAGGCATGTATATGCTTTGTATTATCCTATTTCAACTATGGATGAAACCTTTGAAATCACTGTTTTGGTTATTTCCTCAGCGTTTATCCAAGCTTGGGTACTGTGTCAGACACCAGGGGGTGCTGTACGCCATGTAGAAGTTCATTTTAATCACCAGTAAATCAAGTCACCATACACGCGAGGACTCCATGTCCATTTTAATAAATGCAAAGAGTTAGTTAATACAGTCTATATGGTGACATGTTTTGTGCAGAGCAAAGCAATCCAGATCCTAATTAGCAAAACCTAAATTATGATCGACTGAAGGGTACAGAGTTTTTGTGTGGGGCTCTGTAGTTCGATAGCCTTAGCTATTGCTAAAAAGGTTGCTCCCCTCCTGACTTTCGGTCATTTCCTCTGGCACTGAGCAGCGCACACTCAAGCTGGAGTGAAGCTCGTCCCAGATACTGGCCTTCTCGTTCTCCTCTCTACCCTGATGCTTGCCACCGGCATCAGAGGTCCTTGCATTTCCGGTACCTCTGGTACACCTGGATTATATAAGGTCAGAATAGGAAGGGTGATAAGGGGCATGTATCATAATCCATAGTTTATCTGTTCTCAATCCGTCACTAAAGGTGATCGCAGTAATTTAAGGGGAGCCGCTGATGGAGTTCGATGGCACCTGTAGCGGGAGGACAGTCCCTGCCAGCCTGTTATTGGTGCAGACTCTGGGCGTCGGGTCATTTTCACAGGCCAGCCCGTTTTCTCTCTCTCCCTCTCCACTCTGGTAGTGCGACTGTGGCTGAAAGCCAACCCTAGGAATCTCTCTGCTTTTCACGGCGCCGTGCCTGGCCGAGGTGACGTCACCATGTGGGTGAGATCGACCGCCCCTCCCACAGCTCCGGAGGCGGCATCCCACCGTCTTGGCTCGGGGGCCGTTTTTGTGTCTCGCTGCGGTTAGCCGCCAGGGCCGGTCACCAGGGGCACCCCCCTCCCGCACTGGCTCACGGCTTCTCTCGCAGCCTCCTCTGATTGAGGCCAAATAGATGCCTCATTTGTTTTGACGAGGGCCGAAAGCACAGCTGCCCTGGTACCCTGTAACCTTACACTGGCTTGTATATAGGCCCGCGCGGATGTGAACCGGCCTTTGATGCGTATGCACGGGGCCTGCATTGTTTGGTGAAGGCGTGCGTGTGCAGTGCGGCGTAATTTCCCATTCTTAATGAGCGGAGCTGCACGCTACCAGCTCCATTGCACTCTGTTTACCGCAGCCAGGCTGAGAGGTCACCTTCTGCTGGCAGGACTGCCTCTGCTCCCATCTCCATGGACTCTCCCCTTCAGACCGCAGCCGCTGCGCTCACTGGGAGGTGCCCGTCTCGAGGAAACGGCGGAGGTTAGTGGGAGTCAGCTGGCACCGGTCACTCCCACCGGGCCAAATTGGCACGTACGCACTAGCGGTAGCCATAACTAGCCCCGTCTAGCCTACGGCTACGCTTTGTTCATTTAGCTCATATTTAGGATCTTATAACCACAGGAAAATTAAGACTTTTTCCTTCATAATTTGTGGTGTGGTTCCTCTGTCGCACTTAGGACCTGAATGGATGCAGGAATGGGCTGCTGTCTCAGTGGGTGAGGAAATGTTCAGGTGGGCTGGAGTACTGGGGGCCCGCTGGTACTCAGACCTTTTATGGCTCCATTGTCAGTCTAATAGAGTGTAAAAGTTTATCCTCCTCCTCAGTTTAACAGCCTTTATGTAATCTCATAAACTAACATTAAACAGACTATAGAATCACTCCAGCCTCCGTTGTCACGACTGAGGAAACCTAGGGGGCCGGGAGTGATCTGGTGCCTTGTGCGTTTCTCGCATTCTTTTCAACCCCCCCCCTCCCACATGGCATTGCATCACGCCAAGGACCTAGCATAGGCAAGTAGTTTGCCTGACCCTGCTGGCCAAGAGATTAATTAATGCTTTATGTAAATGGGCTTTTACTGCGCCTCTTTCCTTCCCCTAATTATTTCTGTTATTGCGGTATCAAGCCCTGCCCCAGTTCTGTGTTTAAACAGTGCTGCATGCTTGTCGTGTCCTCCCAGTGAGGCGCCGTCCTGGGCCTCAGCCCAATCCTCCCCGGCTTTGCTGTGGATTTTTGTAATATTCTTGTTTGTAAGAGCCCTCTAACAAAATATAAATCACTGTACTTATAGCGTGGGTGGGTAGCTCTTCTCCAGACTGCAGGGTTAGTCTGCAGACTCAAGATTAGTGTATCTGATGCCCGGTCACCCTGAAGATGAAACACACAAGGATCGTGGAGTCAGTCTGTGATGGACTTCAGTCGAATAAGAGACCAATCAGGCAATTGGCCCCTTGTAGCTAAGAGAGGGAGTGGTGCTGTGTGGCACTGTAAGGCCACCGTACAGACATGGAGGGCACTTTCAGAAGGATGGGATCCCATTTGTAACTGTCCATCTTGCTGACTTGCCTTTAAATAGAGTGCTGGGCATGTTTTAACACCCGGCTCTGAGTTCCTTCAGCAGAATTTAAAACGTAGAGAAAAAAATAAAGCACGTTAAAGCCGCGCTTCCCGCGCTGCGTGAGCTGTGGGGACAGATACTGGTGTGAGTTTAAGCGGAGGTCACCTGCTGCATGGGGCGTAGGCTCACGTGGAGTCACACACACACACGCGCAGGCACCGGGGCCATTGCCTGATTGTGTACTTTAACACCGCAGCGCATCTTCTGTCTGTAATATGAATCGTCTCCATTAGATTAAAGGGATTGCAAGGGGGCGGGCCATATGGCAGTGTAATTGGCTGTAATACCCTGTGGTGGCGGGGGTAAGTGGGTAACCAATTTCTTAACCACTTAGCAGCGCAGCTGAAATGAGCGCCGTGCAAATGACAGCGGCTTCCGCATCCTTCACGAGGAGTGGAAGCGCAGAGCGCACTGTGGATGGGGCAGGGCCAACCGATTGGAAGAGCCCATCCACAGCGGGATGGCCCTTTTGGTGATTTAGGAGTGGGTGTGTACATTAATGCGCGTGTGTACACTTGTGTGCAGTATCACTGTCACCATCAAACCTTTACATGGCTCCTCCAACCCAATATCACCTGAATCACAACATGCGAGATTTCTGAGGTACTATTTATCCCGCAGCAATGTTAATTAGGTGGTGGTTTAGTGCGTGCATGTCGGAGGGCTAAACAGCCTGGCTGTTACTGAGCCAGCCGGCGGTCTGCTCTGTGTTCCTCAGGCTGATCCTGCACACCCGTCTGTGCATCACTACCGTAGCGGCCCGTCGGCACAACCTGGAAAAATTATGCAGTGTAAAACCATCATCATGTATTTTCATAAAGATGAAATATTGGTATCTGTGCTCAGTTACAAGCTTTTATTAATGACACCCTGTCAGAAGCTAGATGCTCTGCATATTCGCATATTAAACAGGCGAGACCAGAAACGCTCTTTTTATTACTACAAGGCATAAATCAGTTTAAAACATCTCATCATTTATATCCCCCCTCAGCTAAGTCCTCTTTTATTTAAATGAATTGGCACGCCATCCTCCCGCTGCATTCAGTTCCTGGCACATTCAGAGTGATACAGGAACAGTTTGAATTGATTTACTGTTTTTCTATTAAAATAGCTGAGGCACCCCCCTTAATCCCTCCCCCCCCATGCGGCGTTTACGGAATTGGAGAAGAGAACACAAATTGTGTTAAATTGTTAGAGCCGAAATGGCTGAAATCCAGCAGGTTTACGTCTCGTTGAATTTCTGTTATGTTGCTGTCCTTAAAATTGCATTTTTCACTCTCTTCTGTAAGTGACTCCCATATTATATGGCCTTTTTGCTTTTGTTTTATTCATCTTTGCTTTTTGAATGATGTACTGAATTGTGTACAAAATAATTTAAAGCGTGGAAATATTATTTAATCAATTAGAGGCAAAATTAATGCAGAAATGATATTGACTTTGTTTTAATCACAGAGGAACTCTGTATTTGCAGTTTATTATATATAAACAGACAGACACACACACACACATATATATATATATATATATATATGTGTGTGTGTATATATAAAATGTTGCATTTTGAAATGTTGCATTTTGTCCACCACCGCCTCCTCCTCCTTTTTCTAACGAACCTTGTTATCGACAAAAAAAACGCAGACAGGCATCTAGGCGATGATAGTATTCTGAGTGGAAAGGGCCCGAGAGGGTCAAGTTTTACATTCAGTTTCTCACATGCCATGATTCAATAAGGATTCTCTGAGCAAGTTAATTTTTACAGCTGGCAAAATGAGTGCATTTTGGTGAGATTCTCTGTGAATATAACTGCATAACTATCAATTTCCAGGGGTATATAATGTGTCAAATTTGTTTTGGATTGTTATGGTGTTGAACACCTATAGTACAAAATATTTATAAAACAAATTATTAACTAATCGCTAAAATGGTGACGATGCTGAATGTGTTGGAGATGCAGTACAGCACTCAGAAAACCTCCTTCAGCGAATCCCTTCATCCTGGAGCCAACGGCAGGCTGTCAGACGTATTCACTGTGACCTCGCTTTGGTGTAATTATGAGACAGACATTTACAAGGGACAGGCTGATGAACAGGTGACCTGCACTGCATAATTCCTCGAGAGTGGAATGACACCATCTCACCTGTCCCAATGCATTGTGGACCAGCACTGGAGGATAACAGACAGAGGTTTGCTGAGGTACACATTGTGTGAATCACTAAATACCCTTCTGGCAATTGGGCATGATGTGTTTTTCCCCAACCCTGGGGGAGTGGAGCTGTCTTCATCCTGTCTTCATCCTGTCTTCATCCTAAGAACACCTTTCCTCATATCTGTGCTTTGTCACTCACTCAGCCTCTGTTGTCCCACATGGATCTTGCTATCGGGCTTTCCCAGTTTGAGGAGGAATGTGTGCTTATGGAGGTTCAATCTTTATTCTGAACTGCGGGTCACATGACCAGCCAGTCATTCCGCACCTTTAACACAGGGCTATGATGCTGGCACCTGATCTCTATTAGAACAAGCGTCTTTGAGAGTCTGTTCCCGTCCCTGGGCCTGCTGCTGCCTGCCCCCTTGCTCATACAACATGATAGGATTCTCTCCTTTACATAAATGAATAAGCCCCTCGGATTATTTCCAGCCCAGCCCTCGAAGCAGAGACCAGATCCCTTCCAGGTCCCGCAGAGGCAGAAGACAGATGAAGCAGGCGGCCTTCCCTTTAAAGAGCCACTCTCCCAACACCGGCAGAAATAATATTAATCTGGACTGGCTGCTCCTTCCATTTACCGCGGGCTCCGCTCCGGGGACAGCAGCCGGCGGCACTTCATACATTTCAAATGAAATATGAACGTTTCTTGTCAGAACGCTTCCATTTGGTAAAAGCCGCTCTTGGTAGCGTTCTGTTTATTTTTAATAAAGTGCAAGCGGTGTTTCTGAGAGGTGTGTGAGGGGGTGTTTGTACTCCCAGTGCTGGGGAGGCTGCCGTGCCGGTGCCCTTGGGAACCTATCCGCTCCCCTCCTGTTTCCCTCCTAACAGCGGGCCCTCCGCTTCCCTCCCCCTCGTGCCTTTCTCATGCTGCTCTCCCGGATTCCTCGAACCAGGCTTGACCTTCGAGGGCTGTCATGTTACTCCATTTTGCCTCCCTCCTCCCCAGGGCCTCTTCTGTGTCCCTCCCTGGTCGGCCTTTTGTTTTCTCCTCTTGGTCAGTGCTGTCCCCCCCCCCCCCGCCCCGTTGCTCCTCAGCCTGGCCCAAGAAATAGTCCATCCAGGAGAGCGAAAGCGTGACCCTTTTTTAGGACACAGCTGTTCCTCTTTCGGCCACTGTGAGGCAGTGCTTTGGATGCACTGGCTGCTCCACCCACCCTTCAGTGGAACCGTAGACCTACTCGATGGTCTCTGTAGACTCTGTGGATGAGGGCAGAGATGAAGCCAAACTCCCAGCTCTGAGTTGTTCACTATAATATCAGCTCTGGCACATTTTTTTGTCGTTCTGATAGAGGGACCTATTCGGGGTTCCTTTTGCACCCCCCCCTCCCGCTGCTCATTTTCTGTCTATTGAGTGTCTGTAGTCAGCCTGGACCTCCTGTGCAATGAACAGGAAAAGGGAGATTTTACAGCAGCAGCCTGACGGAACGGGATCGCTTCATTTCTGAGCCTGACACCTTCCATATGCCTCGGTCCAATCCGGTGCTTATCGGGGGCCGGGGGGGCCGGGGGATTGGCATCGATTTCCAGTGTTCACTCAGGCGAGAACAGCGGTGAACTATCTGAGCTGTGATCAGTTTTTAATAGGTCGATTTTCTGGGGTAATGTTTTTTTGAGGGGGAATGACCAGTGGTACCAGCTAAATGTTAGCCCTGACCTGCTTCCTGTCCTCACTGTCATCTGGGGAGGTTCTTCTTGAAGCTGCGGCTTCCTCCTGGGGACATGTGAAGGAATCTCAATACCACCCCTCCCCTCAAGCACTCTGGCACCTTATCTTTATTCCTAATGACACCCCACAGGAAACCTTGTGTACTCAGTCTGAAAAACAACACAGACCCGCGCAGGCCGGTCCCCGGGTCTAAGGCCCATGCGAAAGCCTTATCTGAGCGAGGGGCCACAACACTGAGATTTAGGGCAATTCTGGGTCACCGGGGCTGCTGCAGGGCCCGGGCCTACTGGCTTGATAAGCACGCGGCTCCCAGCAGATACGCTGCACACAACAATGGCCCATTAATCACTGACAGCTTCCCGTCCCCTGTCTAATAGGGATGTGGCGGGGCGGGTGGCAGGCGGCGCGGGGCGGCCCCGTCTCGGGACGGCTTCCCGGACCCATTATTAATTAGTCTCCCGGCCCAGAGGGCCCAGGTCATCATTTGCAGTGCCAGTGCACCCAGGCACCCTCTCCTTACCCTCCTCTCGTCATGCTCAACTGAGTGCAGGAATGAGTCGCAGCGGTCCAGAGCAGCTGAGCTCTGTTGAAGTCACACCGGCGACTGCGGTTCCTGGAATCCCACCGCATCTCCTAACCACGCCGCCGGCTTCCCTTCCACACACTTCCTTTTCAGTCTGTGTGCCCTTTCGCCATTTCACGTCACATAATTTGTCTGTGGCTGTTTGAAATATGTCCACTTCTCCTCCGAATTGCACTTTCCCTTCCCGGTTGTCTGTGTCTTCTGGGCTCCTGCTGCACCCGCGGGTCCCCTGGCACGGTGTGTGGCGGCCTTACGCCTCCATGCTTGTAGAGAAGCCTGCAATGGCAGGCCGCACGCCATCATTCATAGGGTCTCCATGCCTGTCGCCGTGAAGGGACCTGCTAGTGGCAGCCGACGAAGAGGAATGAAGATATCAGGCGGCACGGAGTGCCATGTCCGCGGGAACTCGTGTGACCGTGGGGCCTCCTACCCAGTCGTTTCCCAGAACACCCCCCCCTCCCCAACCAGGTGCAGACAGCTTTCCCAGCAGGCCAGTCTGTGACTAGTGCCCATATCACAGCATGTGTGCGACTGTCCTCAGCCGGGCCTCCTAAATGCCACCTCCGCCACCACCCCAAAGTCAGCCCCCACCCGCCGAATGACTTATGGCGGGTTACTTATGCCTTCAGGAGCAGATAATGCATATTCTGACATGTCATCATTCATTATAATATTATCATGCATATGAAAATTGAATAAGTTAGATTTTAGTGACTACAGCGCTCAGCTTTGCTGCCCATTGTAGAGCTTAGACTTGTCTTCAAGGGTCTAGGTGACGTACGCTCTCTGAAATTTGTTTTCTTTTTTGTCCTGACATATTCAACACATAAATGCAGAATGACCTGGGAAACTTTAATCAGCTGGCTTTTTGCTGGCTCCAGGGAGCGGCACCCAGCTTGCTCGATGTTTGTGTTTAACCCGGGTTTTACGAACGTTTTTATTGACTTGCTTTTGTGCTCTGACACGGCTGCGCGTGATGCTCGACCATTTCGGTGACATTGAGTGATTTTGAGTGTCGCTGTTGCCGTCTGTTGAAAGGGCATTTGTGTTTACAGGAAACTGTCATGTCGTTTTTACTCGCTACAGACCAAAAAGGAAGATTGCCTGGTGTCGACCCCTGAGCCCCCCCCCCCTCCCCACCAGAGAAGGTTGTCTGTAAAACCCCAGAAGTAATGTCCACACTTGTTTTCTATTGTTCGGGAGGCAGATCGCTCCCATGACCCCACACGTATCGCTCAAGACCTGCAGAGGGGCGTGAATCTGGGAGGTTTGGGCGGGAAGGAGCCACGCTCTGATGGGCTCTTCGCCGGAACGCCCCCCCGGGACTGTGCTGTCCATGGGATCCTTTCGACAGGAGTGTTTAAGAGCTGCACTGTGGTAATTTACTGTCCCTGTGGTGCCTCCGCTATTGCATAACATAGCTCCTTAGTAGCTGTTTTTATGTAAAGTAATGTGCAAAGCTTGCAATTTTCCTGCTTTATGGATATTTAGTGATGCAGTTCTATACCCCGCTACTGGATATAAGAAGTCCTGTGCTTTAGCTGCCGTGCTCCCCTGGGCTCTGACGTCCCAGCATGGCTTGTCGTTCTATTCCTCGCCTTCTCGGGTGTCACCTTGGTGACCCTGCAGTGACGTTTGCCTGCTCCTGGTCCTGCACCCAGGCTGTTTGTCCCCACTATTGTCAGCACCCTCTTCCCAGCATCCTGGAGAGGGAAGCTCATGCGAGCTGCCCGCTTGCGGAGCTTAATGGCCCCTGCATGTTTAACGTCGTTCGTTAGATCACACTAAGGCTACCATAAGGCTGTTCAGCGGCAACACCTGTGAAATAATTGGGCTTTCTTAGAGTCAGCTGTGTAGGAGGGGCTTCCGACCAGAAAAAGAAGTGTCAGTATCAATAAACGCTTTTTTCTTGTCTCTTTTCTTCCTCATCTCTGTCAAGTTTTATTTATCTGTGGGGTTTTGGCTGTGAGAGCAGCTGGACATGCAAGCTTGAGCGCATTCATTTGAAAAGTTGGGGGATGGAGAGTTCCCCCAGGGCATCTTTGGGTCCCCCGCATCAGGCAGCCGTGCCAGTCTCCGCTTTTACTGCCCTGGCATCGGCTGCACATTCCTGCGTCTCACGGCAGCGTTACCACATAATTTTTACAGTCTCGTCTGCTTGCTTGTGACACAGCGTTTGAAGAGATGGCTGACTTAAATTTTTTAAAGCGCTTTCTACATAAAAGCCATTCTGTTTTTATTTGTCTTTTGTTATTTAGCTTGTGTTTCTTTTCATCTGAATTGTACTGCATGTCACTCTTTCCAGGGTTCAAGTCTCTGCCCTGATTCCATGTGTGTGGAGTTTGCATGTTCTGCCCGTGTCGTCGTGAGGTTTCTTGCGGGTGCCCCGGTTTCCCCACAGTCCAAAACATGCTGTGGTTTACTGGAGTTACTAAATTGCCCACAGGTGTGCATGTGTGAGTGTGCCCGGCGATTGGTTGGCTCCCCATCCTAAGTTGTATCCCCCGCCTGTAGTCTCCGGGATAAGCTCCTGGATGGATGGATGATTGTTTGCATAAGTTAGTAATTATTAAGAGGTTTTGTGGTATTTCTGACTGCCCTCTGATTTTGCCTTAAATGCTACCATGAAAAATAAAAATAAAAAAGAAACGATATGATTCTGACACCAAGCGGTTCTTGGCTAAGTTAAAGTGTCTCAGCTTTTGTTATCCTCAGTTACTGGTAAAATCTAGTTCCGCTACCAGTATCTGTGTAAACTGAAAGCTCTTGCTTTGACCCAGTTAGCCGAAATGTGAAAACTGCACAAAAAGTGTCCAGCCAGCTCCGGATTAAAAATCCACTGCTAAAACAGGTCTGTAAAACTCACTGCAGGGCCTGAGCTTTGGTCCAGTGACCTGCCTGGATCCAGCTTTCAGTGTGTTTCTGCTTTTATTCAGGTTTATGGCCTCTGTTGCTACTTATGGTTTGTCACTGGGAACATTGCAAGCACGTGAAGGATCCCAGGGTTGGTTTGTTGGCTGGGACCCTTCACGTGTATCCTCAGCCCTATCTCTCTCTGTCCGTTCACTCTTCTCCTGGCTAACTGGATCCACTCCAGAAATCCCTTCACGTTCAATTAGCGCATAGTGCGGCTTGTGAAGGGCCAGGATTCCGTGTGGAGGTTAGGACGATGGTTTGGCCCCAAGGATGACGACACCCTGAAATTCAGAAAGGAGCCACGGGAGAAAGGAGAGGCTGGTGGCCTTCATTTGGCGCCTTGATTCTGCGAGGTTCCCTTCAACACACTCTGGGTGACGCGCTAACCTGAGGAACCGCTGAAGCTGCGGAACAGGAAATGTAATTACTCGCTAAAATTTTTCTGAATGGTTATTCGATGCCTTAATCAGAAGCGATAATGCAAGGATAGTTATGATAAATTATCTGTTTGTCTGTTTCAATATCGTGTCAATATGACTGAGTGCACACAAAGGTTAGCAGTGTAACATCAGGGAAAATCATTGCCCAAAACTAAGGCTCATTCCAAAAGTGCATCAAAGGCTGTTTGATTTACTGTCGCTTCAATGGGCGCTGCCGTGCCCTTACATCTTTCGGGTTGTGGCTTTGATTCTTGCATTGGTTCTTAATGTGTAGCTTTTCTCCCCATGTTTGTGTGGGTTTCCTCTCCCTACTCTGATTTCCTCCCACTGTCTCTAGATGTTTGGTTTAGCTGCATTAAGTGTGTGTGTGAGCGCGTATGTGTGTGTCTATCCTGTGATTAACTGGAATCCCATCCAGGGTGTCCCCCTGCCTTGTGCCTTTTGTGCCTTATGCTCACTAGGACGGGCCTGAGGCTTTCCGAAATGGCGTACAGGATAAGCAGTCACGGAGGACGGATGGAGTAGTTGACACACTTGTTGAAATCATTTGGCGAATCACGCATGTCCTTGCTAGTTTTTATATTTTAAAAAAAGGATATGTAGCCCTGCTAGGAGTTTCTCCATCTCCCTGTCTCTCTCTAACGTGGCTGATGCCATGGGGTGTCATGGAAGCATTAGCTGCCACTTTGTGGGCGGAAGTGAGGCACGTGCCCAGATTGCAGACCTCTGCACACCACCGGCCCACCTCCCCGTGGTTTGTGGGCAGACAGACAGCTGCTGACCTTGCAGACATGCCCCCTGCACCGCTGAGGTCTTGTGATTGAGTTCTTGACATACTTGTCCTTCCGTCTCTCCCTAAGCCACTCGGGTCATTTTCATGCTGAATTATTAACCATCTTGCGCCGGAGCTCTGAGCGAGGTAGCAGCCCCCCGTCTCAGCCGCCAAAAGGAGGGACGTGCACCAGGAAGCCATGAGGGCTGTGGCCCCAAGCCTGGCCCCTTGGAGATGAGCTATACTGTAGAAGCCCCTGCTATGTTCTGGAAATGCTGGGCTATTGCTTTGTAAACTTTGACACTGAAAGCAGGGTCGGCATCCCCTCGGCTGGTCCTACAGTGTGACGGTTAAATGCCTGACCGCAGATAAAGCGCTGTTGGGATCCTGTCGCCGCGGTGTGATGCGGTGAGCCGTCACACTCACTATCTCTGCTCCGGGAGCAGCTAGAAGGAAGCCTCCTGACGTATAATGCTCTTTGAAGCAGGAGTTTGACGTGACCCACATTTTCCACTTCCCCGAATGCTGGGTTTCTGGCCGGACCCCGAAATGAATCGCGCACACATTCTGGTGAAGAAAGAAAAAAATTCTTCTGAGTCATTTCCAAGACACAGGGCAGCTGGGTCATCGTACAATATCGCACGTCACCCCTGCTGGTCCCTGGGTGGCGGGGAGGATGACCGCAGCCGCTAAGCCCTGAGGTACACGGGATTGCTCATTCTTACTCAGAGTATTTGCTTCGTCGTTGTACAGTAGTAAGCTGCACCTCAGCTCATCCTGTTTTCCAGCATCACTGCTTCTCAGAATCGGCACACAGGAGCCCTCTGCCCACGGCAGCTCTACTATTGTTTTGACTTGCCGCTGAGGAAGTGACTGGGTGAAGGTTTGTTGTTGTGCTGGATGCAAACTCTGATAAACCTGAGGGTGAAGGAAGCACGGAGCTCACCGACTGCAGGCTGCGTGCAGCGCAATGATAAGGCCGGCCTGAGGGCAGCACAGGCCACCGGTGGCTTCTAGAACCTTTCGCCTTTCCTCTCCGCCTCACCGCGAAGATGCCGTTTAGATAGGAGCCAAGTTCACCTGCAGTTCCAGGTGTAAACATGCAGTTGAGGACATCTCTAAAGTCTACATACATCATCTTCAAATGGAGAGGGCCCCCCTCCCAATAAGAAAAGTGCTGGTGAAAAGCGATCTTTGTGAAATTGGGGGAGGCGGAACCAGGGCAGAGGGCCGGTGTCTTTCTGCTGCTGCTGCTGCTACGGCTGGGACACTTCAGACTGATGAGAGTGTTAATGACTTTACAGCTAAACAGCTTCTTCCGCGCGGCACCATGCTTTTATCTTCTCGTTATCTACTCGTCGTCCCCAAACACTGCGCCAGCTAAGTGCTCCCTTTTACTTGCAAATGTTATTGTTTTTAAATTGCGTTATTACGCTTAATCTCCTTTTGGCTGGGAGGCTGGGAGTCTGGCTGCAGCTCTGCCCCCACGCATAGAGCCGTCACGCGCTCGGGCCCCCGTATACGCCTGTACACGCACTCACAAAGACAAAGCTGCTCCACAGCATACATGCACACACATACAGTACTTCTCTCACACACGATTCAGTTACACTCATGCACGCTCATGCTATTGTAAATAAACACAAAGATGTCTCTCTGGTCCGCTGATACGTGAACTTGCCCATATTGTAATCACTGGGAGTCAGTAGTAGGGACCTGATTTAGGATGATCCCAGCACAACAACTACAGACCTTCACAAGAATGGTGGCGCTGAGCCTGTAAAGGCCTAGTTACTCTGAATCTGCTCCTGGACACAGGAAGTGACACGTGGGCCGTGATGTGATGGTTGGACAGGATACATTTACACCTGCTGTGACAGTAAAGGTGTAGCACAGGCATGACTTTTAGCGCTCCAACAGTTTAAGAGCCGACCGTGTGTAGAGGTGTGTCCTGCCTTCTGAATAACATGAAACAGCGGTTTTAGGATCACATAAAGCGGAGTCGAGGAGATAAAAACCAAGAGAGCGTGCGAATCAGTTGCCGTGACTACGTGTTTCGCCAACGACAGTGATATTGATTTTGCTCTGTGGCTGACATTCCGCGAGCCTGTGTGATGGGGGGGGAGGGGGGTACCTGGAGTCAGGTGCCTTTGCCTTTGTCCTGGGCGGCCCCCGTCACGCAGTGTGTGAGGAGAGTGCCCACTCTGCAGGTGTTACTGCCTCAGCTGTCACTGATAAAGCCTCAGTTGGACACAATTCAGAGCCGCAAGTTGCTGAAGAAATAATTACAAATGAAATCCAATTAACACGCTGGGTTTCACATTTCACATTTGCTACGGAGAATAAACTCTTAATCAGGATTGAAGACAATTAGCATGAATAATCCCTTTCAGTGAATTCAGGGAATTCCTTGAGATTTAAAAATTCCCTGTTTCGTAAAGGTTGTCCCGTCAGGTACAGCAGATATGGGAGCATTATAATAATGTAATCCTTACTGTTGTATTCTTTCTGTAATTCTGGTTTACATATGTTCAGTGTATCTAGATCGGTTTTAAATTTAAGGCACATTTTATTGCTTCCTGAGGGAATCGTTTTGATAAGAAAAGTTGCTTCGTTAATTATCTTTCGGTGATTTTTCCGGAGGCCGCAGCCAACGGGGCTCTCCCGGTCCTGTGCCCCACAGAAGCCCCCCAGCTTTCCCCATGTGTACACTGGGCGGCTGTGCTGACCTGAGCAGAGGTCAGAGTCTACCCGCTAGTTATTTTTTCCAGCTCCGTGTCTGCGACAGCAGGTTTTCGGTGCTGTGGGGGGAGCTGCACTGGCGTGGGCGTCTGGTGTCGGAAGCTAGAGCGACAGGAGCGCGCCTCCTTCCCGTCGGCAGATGCTTCTGAAAGTCGCACGCCACCGCCGCCGCCTTCTGGCCTTTCGCAGGCAGGGTAGGGACGAGATTGCGGTGATGAGCGGGATGTAGCAGTTCGCCCAGGGCACCAGCATCGTCTGGCTGCTGCACAAGCCCGGCTTACGGTTTGCACCACATCCAGCACGAGGCTCACCCCGCACTCTCAGCAAGACGCCCATTCTGTTATTTTCACTCCTGCTGCACACTTGAAGTCGACCACTCAACTTGTTCAGAGTTATGGACTCGGCTCCTGGATCCTGAAGAGGACAGCAGAAAAGAACAGTGGCGATACTCTACTGCGATTAAGCGGAAATCCAGATTAGCAGGCTGAGAGCCCAGCAGGTCTGTGTGCTCCTGCGGCTGCTCATCCCTCCCGCATGCGGTCACTTTGTCATCGTAAAATAAAATGATGAAAGAAAAAAAAAAGCTCCTTCCTGAATGGAGAGCGACGCCAAGGCGTGGAAAAGCAAGCCGTTCAAAACTGAAAAAAGCGCACACACACTGAAGGGAGCCTTGAAGGGGCTTGGATCAAAGATCAATAAAGACGAAACAGACGTGAGACTCTCTCTGCTGAGGCGTTCTCCTCTGGAGTAAATACATGCATTTAAATCAGCCACAAGGAGGCCTGGTAACAATGACAAACGACGCTGTATGTAATTTTTTTCTATTAACATAAAGTAATATAAACTGAAGGTTACTAGTCTATAGACAGAGTTAGTGGCTAATGTTCCATATCAGATGTGGACAATGTCAGGACTGAATACAGATTAGGGTGTGCCCTTCTCTCCCTGGGGGAATTAAGCTTTGACATGGAGTGGGCTGCCAAGTGTATTATTATATCTTGCTGGTGCCAGGTCTGTCTCACCTGAACTATTAACCCCTCTGCTCTCCCAGAAGCCCCCTCTTGCGGACCCTCCCCCATCCAGCGTAACCCCACCGGAGATTCCTCTCCCCTGCCCTCCTCCCTGGGGCGAATGTGATTTAAGCACTGTGCCATCAGGACGGCCAGGCCCGGACAGGGAGGAGGGTAAATGGAGGGCTCGTGGCACTTTATTTTTACCGCAGTGCTTGCAGTGACGTCCAGCACGTTTGCTGCTCTACTGCGGTTACCTTGGCTGTGTAGGAAAAACTTAAGGTGTGGGGACTGCGACTGAAGAGACATCTGGAAGCCGGACTTGTCACGGCCGTGGGTTTTGGCTGGCCCTTGCTGTGATTTCCTGCTTTTCAGCACTTCTTGTTAATCAATATCTGTATTGTCATGTTTTTGCGCCCTTATCTGTACAAAGGCCCCCCCCCCCCACCTCCTCAACAGAAGTCAGGAAGTCACATTCCCTGCTGTTTTCTCTTTTGGTTTGTATCTATTTACAGGCACCTCCTGTTGCCCTACAGATGAGGAGGAGTTTTTCCTGACAGAGGTCTTTTTATTTTTATTTTTTTTGCACTGATGCGTCTTGGAGTAACCCCAGGTGATAGGCCTGCTACAGCTGAGGTCCAGCCTGCTTTTGGGCCACACTGGCAGGCTGCGTCTGGGACCTGACTGGGGCCCATACCTACACGAGATGGATTTGCCCATCTGCAGTGAAGACAGTAATAAACTAGGAAAGGCGATGCAAACTAAGTGTTTCTCTTGTACATGGCAATAGCCTTCTCACAAAGACAGTGAGTGGCCTTTGACCGTCACATGGCCTTTGTCATCACATGTTTAGTGGTTCCACATAGATTTGGATTTGCCTTGTCTCTTATAATATAGGGTTAGCTTAGTCGCTCAGTGAGTGCACCTCTAGGGCTGCGGGTTTGAATCCCGCCCGTGGGGTTTCTCCCTGTTTTATGCAGGTCTCCTCCTGGAGTTCCGGATTCCTCCCACAATCAAAAGACATGAATTGTCATATGTGACAATAGAGATCATATGCGTGTTCTTCTTTGTACCCTGTGCTGCTTCGCATAGGTTACAGGCTGCCTGTGACCTTGCTCTAGATAAGTGGTTATATGTAAACTAAGGACAAATCAAAAATAAGCCTGTATTCTTGAAGATTATACATAAGTTCATTAGTGGGAGAACAAGTTAAAAGGCTGGACAGGCTGGATTGGATCTGTGGAGACGCAGAGAATGCATTTAGCAGATTTCAGACACCGTTGTACTGTAGCATCCAAAGATAGCGCACTGTAGGCAGTGCACAGGCTCATTTCCCTCTGAGCTTGTTTTATTAGCAGTGTTTTTTAACCTATGCAACTACTGCTTTGAAAGGTCTTCATTTTTCCGGTCTTGGAATGCCACAAAATATTTCTGCTCTGGGGTGACATTTATCTTTGTTAAAAACAAAAATAAGGGCTCCAAAACCATAAAGGAACTTGGGGACAAAGGAAGGAAACTCAGATACTTCCCATGAACATAAAATCCTCGCATGATTTTGCCAGTTCATCCTGAGCATTTAAAGGCAGTTGACCTATTGAAACATAGAAGAAATGATATGAATACAACTGCATTTGTGCATTCTTTGATAACATATAAAGCCGGTGTGATTGAAACAATCCAGTCAGAGTTTTCACGAGAACCTCCTTTATTACATCTATGCTCCAGGTTGAGGAACATCTGACTTGCCATCCCAGTTTTTTTGCGCAAGTTTTGTTTGACAGCATCCAAGTATTGTAAAAATATTTATTACTAAAAGGAGAGTCCTAATGAGAAGGGAAATCCAGTGGTCTCTGTAGTCCGCTACATTTAAACTGCCACCTTTACCTGCCAAAATCCACCGGTGTAGAGTTTCAGTTTTGGACTCCAGTGTATCCCGCTAATGGAGGTTTCTGTGCGTCTGCTCTTTTGTCCATACGGAACCTGCACTGGCTCCCTGTGGCTGCCCGCATCAGGTTCAAATCCCTAACACTTGCCTTTAAGACCAAGACTGGAACAGCTCCTCCTTACTTGGCAACACTGATCAAGAATTGTGTCACTTCTCGTCCTCTCTGAGCATCAAGCGCTGCTCGTCTCGAACCACCAACACTTAAAAGAGGACGCCATGCATCAAGTCTTTTTGCAATGTTGGCTCCTCAGTGCTGGAACGAACTTCCTCCTGCCATAAGAACGGCCGAGTCCCTTGCTGTCTTCAAACGTCGTCTGAAGACACATCTCTTCAAGGGGTACCTAGGAGATTAATACCCCTCTTACTGTCCACTGTCTCCATTTAAAAAAAAAAAACCCACTGACAATGTTTGTCTGTGCACAGTTTTTCCCCTAACAGGGTTTTTATACAACGTACCTAGCGGTAAATTTGTTTTAATGACAGTTGTGGATTTTAGGTCCAGCTTTATAGATCGAAGAACAGTCATGGACTACAAAACACTGCTGTAAGTCGCTCTGGAAAGGAGCGTCTGCTAACTACTGTAAATGTAAATGCATCCTTTGGTAGAGGTTTTGGTGGAAGTGGCTGGCAGCTTCGCCCATTGACACATCTGCTCCATCCTGTGGCTTCACATGGAGAACGAGTGTGAACCATTGCGGAAAGGAAACTCTGTGGGGAAACTCAACAAGTGATATTATCTGTGCAGCAAGAGAGACTGGGAATTGTCGTGGTTGAAGGTTGCAAAATTCTGCATCTCAATTGAAATGAAATTGCATGGCTTCCATGAAGCAGGGCAGCCCGGCTCAAGGCCTCGGAGGTGTGGACTACCATCAAGTCGCGAGTTGACTCTGCGTTGATTCATCTCTGTCTACAGTTCAGATACTGGTGTAGCTTATCTTGTCCCTGTTGAGCCATGTGTGACTTCTTAGATTAGATATGGAGACACGGGCATTGACGTCATCGCCTGAGCAGAGCTCTGGGGACCCCAGTTTGTTTGCCTCGCCTGTCTTGTCAGCGCCTTTGTTTGCCGCCTGGTTTCCGTTCTGACAGGATGACATGTATGGGGGTGACGCTCAGACAGTGTTCAGGGCTTTTACCTGCTGGAAAATACAAATAGATGAAAGTAAGTCCCTGTGTCTTGATAAAGTATCAGATAGTGTTGTGGGTTAAAGTATCATTTGTGAATCAGCATTGTATAACCGAAGAGAACCTGTTGGATATAAAAAGACTTGTTGGAAATGCCTGTCCAGTGGATATCAAGATCAGTCTGTGGGAATGTGGCAAGCTGGACAGAGACCTTGTGAGCAGAACTTAAAATTGGCCAAGTTCTGAGCTTCTCTTTTGGGTGCCGTGAAGGTACAAGCACCGCCAGGCTGTTAGCTGCTAAGTGGATAGTTACAGCTCACTCGTGTCCAGGGGAAGGGAGAGAAAAAGTGTTTAGTGGGCAGTGAGGAGTCACCTGCCCAGGGCCCGGCTGATCGCTCTTTCAGACTTCGCGAGATTGTCCTCTTCATTGCTCTTTGAATCGGATCCATTTTCTGGGAGTCTTTCAGGTCAATGTTGCTGCGCAAATAGAGAATGTGTTATGATGCCGAGAAGAAAATGTTTACAAAGGAATACATTTTATGATGTATTCGCGATTATTATGATAAGCTTGTTGTGAATCATCTTGCAATTTTATTTTAAGATTCTTTTATGGAACACATTTTGGACAAATTTCATTGCCCTTTCGGGACTTGCAGACCTATGCTGCACTGGAAACCTGATCCTAAACTCTTGTACCTTATTAAGTAAAGGTTGTGGTTTTGAATCTTATTTTTCAAGCATACGCAGTTTATACTGATTATTCCCTTAAAACTGGGTCTCTTGTGTTTTGACCTCTTATTTTAATCTGTCTTGTAACTGTCCATCTTTGACACTCTTTTCCACAACTGAGCTTGGCGCTTCTGAAAGGCAGCGTGACCCGCGTGTATTCCCCTTTGTCCAATGAAAAACAGCCCTGAGTAGCCAGCAGGAAGATGTCAGCATTCCTGGATGCTTCTGGCAGGAAGCGGGACTGCTAAGGGCCCAGCGGGGAGACGTTTCCCCCGTGTTTCCACCCGGCTTCAGGCATGTGTAGACAAATAGCAACGGAACGGCCATAAATACGGCAGATAATGGGTTCTTCATGCGAGCCGCGCGCTCTGTCCCTGGTGTGGTGACGCCGTGTGCCTCACCAGCCGTCTTGTTGGAGCGGCTTATTGTCGCTGTCATATTGGGAGGCAGAGAATCGCATGTCTTATTCCTTTTCTCATTCCGCTTCGGCTGTCCAAGTCCCAGCGATATCTGACATGTTAAAATCCTCGGTGCAGTTAAATGGCCTGACGGCCTGGGACGGGAGCATGTCCCCATGTAATATATGTTCTGAACAAGGACTAGATTTGGCAAATCTTCAGATATCTTGAAATCTAAACCAGACCGTAGTTCCATTCTGTCCCATTTCTCAGCTGTGGATTCAATTACTTTGACTGTACTGAGCGAGGTCTTCCTTGTTATTACGGTTCTAGTGCAACACTGAACACCCGTCTCTATAACAAAAGCCGAAAAGGCCAGAATCGCTGGATAAGCTTGTTCTGTTTTATAAGCAGGCGTTGCATCATTTCCTGTTACGTTCAGTACCTTGGTAGTCAAAATATATCATATGTGTTTGAAGAATTGCGTTCATTTTTGCTCCGCTTAAATCGATAAATAAAAGTGACCTGACGTGTAGATTATCGTGGGAACAGAAAGTACGTTTAATGGGGGCACATTTTTATGATGTTTAACAATAACCAGCATGTTTCCCACAGCCAGGGCCTGCCCCCCCGTGTCTCGGGTTACTTCTTCATGGTCGGTGTTATAGGTGGAGCACATACTGAACAACCTGTTCTCTGCCCCCCTTGCAAGCTCTCCCCAGCCCACCCCCCTGCTGGGCCGTAGTACCCAGAGCAGCCTGAGTGACACAGAGCAGATATGCAAGCTAAGCTATCATGTCAGTGAACTGTCAGGTAGGGAGAGCTGTTACCGTGGAGAGGCTGTGCCCCCTTGACGTGGCCTCATTGCACACATGGTGGACACTGTCCGGCCCGGCTCACCCCGCCTGTGAGGGTGCTATCAGCGGCGCGCCTGCCGTCATATCCACCGCTCAATTAGTGGGTGTGCTAACCTTGCAACAACCGGGTGACATCCTCATTTTTCATCTGCTTGCTCTCTCCTGGACAGCGCCCTCTGCACAGTGCAGGAGGTGAAGAGGTGACTGTGTGTCACCTAGGAAAGAGACTAATGCAGTCTGGGAGTCATAGGATTTTTAACTTGTGTCCCTCCCTTTGTGAGCACTCACAACCTTCAGCCTGCTCCTCTGATGGCCAGGTAACAGAGAGCCCTTGGCGGGTGCCGGTGTGCCTTCACCTGAAGGGTGGGGGGTACTCAGGAGTCTTAATAGGCTCAATATCCAGGACTATGGGACTGAGTGCGGATGACAGCCATGCGTGATTCAGACGTCAGAATTGCTGTGCTTCGATGACATGGGCGCAATGCAAATACCACTCCGTCGCTTTTGAGTTGCAAAATCTGATAAAGCTTTTAATCTTTTAGCTCATTCTAAAACATGCATCTCCTGGGTCTTTTTAAATAACCAGGCATTCAAAAGTTCAATAATTTGCACTTTAAAATGTTTATATACAGTATCATGACCTCAGATTAGATTATGTATGTACTCTGCTGTGCGGCAGCTGAAAATTTCAACTGTAATTTTTGGAGTGTTTTCAATAACTCAGAGAGGCCAGGGTGAATCAGACCAAAGAAAGCCGTCAGACGGGCATTTAAAAAATAAATAAATAAAGCGGAATAACAAAACAAAGAGCAGTGGGTGATGCTGTGTGCACACTCAGCATGTGTATTTATAAGTGGGGATCCTTATTGAGTCCTGGGCAAGGAGCGGCCCATCCTGGCCTGTGCATTACAATAAGAGGTGAGGAGGCCTGCTCCGCTCTCTCCAGGAGGAGACGTGCTCATTAAAGAAACATTAAAGAGGCAGCATGCTCTCCTTTATTGAGATCTCCTCCTGATTCTCTTCGGCTGCCTCTCCATGCACCGGCCTCCACCTGACGCTGTTCCCTGTTTGATCTGCTTCTGTCCTCTTCCTCCTTGGGAAAAACGTGCTTTCTCCATGAAGAGCATCCCTTTCAGTTTGTTAAGGCCAAGCTTGGAGCTTCTCGTTAGCTCTGCTCAGATTAAGGGGTCTGCTATCTCAGACCTCTCCCTCACCCCTGCCTTTGTCCCGGGTCCCTGGCATAGTCCACTGATGGTTGGATACTTTGTTTGATCTTCTCTTTCACTTGTGGCCAACAGGTGCTGTGCCATTCTCCCTCAATGCTTCCAGTCGCTCTTTAGAAGGCACACAGAGTTAAACCTGTGGACCCATGGTGTGTGAGCTATCCTGTGTCCAAGCCTGCATTCAGGGCAAAACAAAACATTGTGTATCAAAGAAGATGTGAGGACGTCCATGTTTTTGTTGATAATGTCCTTTTGGAATGAGCACTGTAAGCCTTGGGACGTCGCTTTGGTGCATAGATGAGGTCTTTAGCAATGTGGCTGGACTTGCCATGACCAGTTACTTTCGGTGTATTGATTGACAGAAAGTAGGGCCCTCACTCACAAGAGGCCTTTGCCACTGAGGCCAGTCTCATTCCAGCAAATCAATCTCCATCCCTCACGCATTTTGCTCTGCTTGGAGGACCCTCCCCTCGTCCCCGCTACACCCCACCGGCCCAGGCAGACCCGCAGATGATTAAATGGATGTAATGTATATGTTTCCTGTTTGACGGCGGCGCAATGCGGCGCCTTCCCTTTCATCCTGGATGTCTCAGTTATCCATCATGCGGCGGCGTGATAAATGGCAGCTGCCGGACGCTTTGCTCACTGCGTCCCGGTGCCAGTGAGGAGCGGCGTGGCGTGGCGGGGCAGGGCGGGGCGGAGCCGCAGCAAGGGAGGGAAGACCAGAGAGTGAGAGAGAGGAAGTTGAAGTTCCTCTATGGAGCAGAACTGGCACCCTTGACCCGGTAAGACCAGTGTTACATGACGGAAGAACCTGAGGGCAGGCTGCCATGATGGAGACCTGGGTGACCTCTTAAAGGAATGGGATGCACAGATAATGGGGTTGCTCTATTGTCTTTTTTCTTTTCGTTAACTGTCCCATCGGATGTTTTTTTGTTTTTTCTTACTTTCCCAGAATGGCAACTACGTTTATACTGTGTGTTGCAAAAGGGGGGAGGGGGTTTTAACCATTCTTCACTGTCTATTATAAATACAACTTTCACAATAGCCATGCATGAATCTTTATAACAGTGACAACCTGTGGCTCGTGGGAGAAAGATATCGAACAGAAAATAACCACTCAGAAAATAAATACATTGTAATATGATCAATAACGCATTATTTATGTTTGAAGTTCACTTTGTCTGGTTTTGTGTAGTTTGACAAAAAAATACAGAAAAAGATTTAAAAATGGATGGAAAAGTGATCTTGGATTGCATTATGGATGGTGCAGTGATGCTGGAGGTGGGTTTGTTTTCTCGTTTTTTCACCCTGTCATCCTTTAGCATGCCTTTTCAAAAAAGAAACGAATGTGCGTCCTTTGCAGGGTGTGCCGGCGACAGTGGTGCACCTGATATATCCCCGGGACCGTGATAGTGCAAGCTCAGCACCCGCGCATGCACCCGCGCACGCACCCGCATCCCCCAGGCAGCTCTGCCGAGTGTCCCGGTCGTTTTGGGCCGCTAGGTGATTCCGAACGGAAGGTGCCGTGTAAGCAAATTCACCTTAAATCAGAGAAAACTGCCAGTTATCTTTTTCGTTGTAATAAGAATATAAATTGAGGCTGAATTTTATTATGAAAAATTGACCTTATCGGGCATGCCCCTTATCTGCCGACCAGACTCACTGATAAGGTTGCATCAGGTAAGGTGACAGATCTGATCAAATCCTCATTTTGTAAGCGCTATATTTCAGCAAAACAATACCATTAATAATCCTAGCAGCCCCACTGCCACGTTTGTGCGGCACGCCCTTTCAGGGGGCACGAGAGCGTATTTAATGAGGCCCCGGACCCCGTTTGCAAAGCAGCCAGGCAAACTGCTTCTCCTCTTGCTTGTAGATATGAATGTAAGTGTTTTAATAAAAGGGCTTTAATAAAAGGCTTAGTACAGAATATGGAAGGTCTACAGATGGATAAGCTTTTGATTATCTGCTATCATGGCACCTTAATCTTGACAAACACTTCTGAGCAGCTCCAGCGCTTTTGAGAGCTTCTCTATCCCAAGGCCTGTGGCCTCCAGCAGCTGGAGATCAGTGTGGTCAGGAGTGAAGGGAAGCTCAGAGCCCGAAGTTTGTACCTCCAGCGAGGGGACGCTATGGAGCAGCCCTGCTCACACGAACCGTATCACCTCAATCGCATGGGACCACTTCCCACATTTTCGCTATCCTCAGGGGAGTCGAATGGTTAGATGCATTTTAAATGGCCACATCGTTCGCAGCACTGATTTTACAGATTTCACAGCATCTTTTTGTATCCCCCGCCACCCCCACAGCGTGGGAACATAGACAGTGTCCTCAGTGCGAGCTAGCAGCAGGGCCCTTTGCCGTCATGCAGGCGGGGGGGGGGGGGTTCTGTTCCTTTGTCGGTGCTCTTGCATGAGAGCAGGGAGGTGGCCAGGAGGGCTGCCGAGGGCCGTGCCTGGCTGGCAGGTGACATTTAACGGGACCATCTGCAAGCCTGCACCCTGTCAGGCACCAGCGTGCGCGGGAGAGCCGTGGGTGGCCCCAGCATCCGGCAGCGCGCGGCTGAGCGGGACTGTAAGGCTGGCTTCATGGTCTCACGGTTAAATGCGCGGGACCTGCAGCCCCTCCTCCTGCCTCATGGAGTCCTTTGGTTTTCAAGTTCATATAAAGAAAGGCCACACACCAAACTGTTCCTGCAAAAACTGGAAGACAGCATTTCCCAGCTGTAGGGGGTCCTGGCTCTTTGGACCTGTGCCGATACTGCAGCCGCGATGCTGTAGCTGTGTTCCTCTCATCTCCCATGTTTATTTTTCAGCTTGCTAACATTTCCACGGAGCCTGCCTTTGCAACTGCTTGTCTTTTTGCTTTCATCATTAGTTATTGGACTGTCATTGTATTTCAGATTTTTATGTTCTTGTTCTTCCCGTCTCTGACTGCTTTCATAATATGGTCACAGTGGATCCCACGTGCCTAGATAAAATAGTAGCGTATATATGTACCATTATGATTGTGCCTTGTTTCTCCTGTAGAGGTCAGGTTTATCCGCTCCAGAAATTAATCAGACGTACACCCATAACCCCAGGGGCACCCAGAAGTACACACACACACACAATTTTCTAGCTGATGGTCTGTGCGGCTGGAAGTTATACTGCTTTTCTGAATATTACCGGATAAAAATAACCAAAGAAGAGAATTTATGATCTTTATATAGAAATGTAAGGAATGAGAGAATGGAAGGATATTTTGAGTGCAGCCTAGTTTGACGGCGACATATTATAGGTGCTTGGAGATGGGTTTGGGGATTGACTCCCAGTAGCCCCCCCCCCCCCCTCGGGATGGCCTTCCTTTGTCACCCTCCTCCGCCTTTGAATAGGGGGGCTTCTGTCACTGTGTGATGGTGTGGCTCTCCCCCGGATGCTTGTCAATAGCAGGGCACACACACGCACACACTGTGTCTCAAGACTGCAAGAGAAAGCCTTTGCAACTCAGGGAGGCCATGCAAACTCCACTCACACAGTACAGCGGCAGTATCTGACCCCCCAGGCTGTCAGGCAGCAGTGCTGCCCACTGAGCCAACACAATCCTATGTGTTTAACTAAAAGAGATCTTAATTATGACACTGGGGCTTGTGGAGTTCTGTGGTGACAGGGGTTAAGATTCTGTCCTCTTTCTTCCCCCGTCGCTTTGTGAAAAATGCAGCCTGTATCAAAGTTGAATATTCATAAAACAATTGGTGCTGGAGTGATGTTAGTTGGAAATGTAAAATGTCCACGGGGGAGCTTTCCTTGCAGGGGATATTCCTTACATCTGAAACTTCAAGGGCACCCTTTAATTTAAAGATCTACTATAAATGATTAATTTAATATCTATGAATATTTTAAATCTCTTGATAAATGATTATGTATGCTATTAAGGACTACATAGATCTGCTGATCGGGAGGGCTGGTTTTGGGAGAGTGCGCACACGGTGTGTCAGATATCTTAGGCTGCTTTTTGAGAATCTGAATTTTGTTTGCGTTTGAGTGTTCCTGCACGAGGGTACAATGCCACAGTTAACAGTGTGTCGGTCTGCTAAGCCTGTCAGGGTGTGGTACTGAATGTAACTACATTCAAATGCCATCCCTCCCTAACAGAGCTGCCGGGGACTTGATTTTAACAGAGTCGAGCTGACAGTAAATGTATATAAATGTAGGCAAATGGCGTTTTGCTTTCTGGGGAATTTGCAGTGGCTCTCCCTGTGGCTTCCTTGTATTAAAGATAATATCAGATAGGTCTTCTTAAAAGTGTTCTGGAACACTTCTTTAGGTTGATATTCATGCCTTAGGCCATATGTTTACTATTAGAGTAATAGATTTGTCCTGGAGCAGTGTCTGTGCTCATCTCCTGTCTGGTAGATGCCCGCTATGCCCCAGGAACAACAAGAGGACCAGCAGTTTGGAAAGGCAGTGTTGTCAGACCAGTCGGAAGCACGTTGTATGTCAAGTATACATGAAATGGCTGAAATAGATCTGAGCAATTTATTAAAACAGGTTTGACCTACAAAGGATATACAAGCACTTCAATGATTAAAACCCAAAGTACTAAATAATAAATTAGAAGAATTTGTTAGTCGTCTTCTTGAAACTAGCTTGCCGATGTTTCTCCTTATCGTAGCGAGTGTCTAATCAGGACTGAAAACGGAGTACACAGCATGGGCAGAGATGAGAGGATCGTCCTTTTCCCTTTCATTTCAGGACAATTACATTTAATTTTAGTCATGGGTAACCTGATAGCTAACCTGTTCCCATGTTTGAAGGCTTTTGCATGGCACCATGGGTAATGGGAAGTGAGGGGTACCTCTGCCTTTCCTCCTGAGACCGCCCGCGGTAGGAATAGCAGAGCAATCTGTTCACTCAGTTTCTCAAAGTCACTCTGCAAGAAGTGAAAAGGTGAGAATCACTTGCTGACATTACACCAAAGGGTACAGCGCATCCCATATGCGTGCAATCCAGGACATTACAGCATCCCATACATATCGAATCCAGTTTTATTTGTCTTTATTTTGCAGTTTGCGTTTTGTTTTCATCACGAACCTTGAGGAGTCTGGGGTGAATGCTTGTGACATTCGAGAGCTTTTTGGGTGATACGCAATGTGATAACAACCTGTTACCTTGTGGGAACATTATTTTTCATCCCCACAAGTATAACTTAATTTTTATAAAAATCTGTGAATGCGATGGAAAAAAATAAAAATGCCAAAACTCATGTATTTTGTTTGGTTACTTATGGATAAGGTTGTTATAATTGGGATTAGGGTTATGCCCATAGAAATGAATAGAGAGTCCCCAAAGAGATATAAATACATGTACTGTGTGCGGATGTATGTGTATGTGTGTTGGTGTGTGTGCCAGGGCTTGTGGCCAGGAAATGTTAGCTCTCAGATACAGCATGGTGTAGTAATCAAGCAATTACGCCGGAACAAATGACCACATTACTGAACAATATTTACCGTTTCATCTCCTGGGTAATACACGGCAGAGCTGTCTTATTTTCCTCTGTGGTAAATATTTTTTTTACCACAACTCTATTGTAGCGGTTGGAAATATGTGTAATAGAGCATTGAGAAACTAGCTGCTGAATATACGGGTGCAAAGTGACAACAGTGGTACCCCTTGTGGAAGGAGACCAATATACAAATAGGCCAAGATAAAAATAGGGGGGGTTAGAGAAGCTGGTGTACTGGTCCTGCATGACTCTTTAGCTACGTTTGGCCCGTTGTCACTGTCCGCAGTTTTCTCAATTTTGATAAGTTGGATTATATTAATATATTTTTTTTTGTCAAGTGGGTGGCGGTGTTATTAGGGGTTGGGGGTTGGGGGTGGGTGGGTGATTTTGGGATAAATGAAATGGAGAGCTGTGGATGACTTGGATGATGTAGACGTAGCACTTAGACTGGGCCCATTGAAGTCTCTGAATGGCTGCGTGGCCTGGAAGTGGAGCTCAATACCATCTGAAACCTTTTAACTCTCTCAAATGAGATTTAGGTGTCCTTCAGGAGCTTGGGGCTATTCATCTCCCCCATTGTTGCCATTGAAAAGAGCTGTCTTTTACTTCACTACTGTAAGCAATACAGCGTCTATTAGATTACACTGTGGGCCCCCTCGCTTTCGAATAAGTTCAGTTGGTACGCCTGCCATTGTTGTTGACGACTGGTGGAAGTGGCGCACAGAGTGAGGGTCTGTTTTTAAGTAGAGCTGCTATTTGTTGTCAGTTTGTGATAAATGAACATATGACAGACTGGTCGTAGCTACAGGGGAACGTGGTGGACTGTTAGCTGTCCTGGTAAGCTGTGTGCATTATTGCTCTACATCAACACATATTTTCTATTTATTGGATGGTTGGATGGTCAGTGGGGAGGGGTAGTTCCCTGTACTGACATGTGTAATGTTGGATGTTCAGGCACTCGAATGCCTGCCTTCTTTTTACGTTCAGGCATTTTGATCCTCAGTCCTGCATCAGCCTCCCTTTGGTCTGATGTGGACACTGCATGCTGTATCATGCGAAATGCATGTATTATATGCACCCTGGAGTCATCTTGTCTGCTGCATTATGATTCTGGTTCTGTCTGGTAGAGTGTCCTTCCCTTGTGATACTCTTCATCAGCACTAGCGGTCTCTGTGAAGCTGTGGTCAATGCCTTTGCGTTGATCTACTGATCAGGTTAAGGGCTCAATGAACCTGAAGGGTTTGGTGATCCTGTACCTTCTCTAGTTAGTAGGATTAACTTTAAAAACCTGCTTCCGTCGGCAATATGGCATTTTTCTCGATTATTTTTGCAGCTTTTTTTTGCATTTAGAACAAACCCCACCATGTGTCATTCTCTATCTGTACGTACTCTTCTCCTGACATGTGTCACACGTGCAGGAAATATCCTGTTAAAGGAAGATAGGAAGGTGTTCTGTGTATAAGTGATTTCTCCTGGAGGATGTGGCTGTGCTTCTGAGCTTGTCTGCTTGATTCTGTCTGTCTCTCGGGAGCTGCCCTGTGACAATGTGCCGTAGTTGGAAGAGATCTGTGCAGCTTCCGCCTTTAACGAAAACCCCCTCCGTCTGAGAGCTGTGTTCACCGAAGGCAGCACAGGTTAAAAATCTGAGCTGTGATCATGCAGTTTTTCTTTATTAATATTTAATCTTTTTATTCATAATGTTGGAACGATGGACTATGGCTGCTCTGTATGGGTGGTTCAAACTCTGTTGTGCCTTTTTGATTTCGATGCTGTTATGTCACACAGCGTATGCGGCAAAGAGGCACTGAATGACATATTAACTGTTCAGATTTATAAAGGTTAAGGGTTTTCCTTGGGGGTTTTGTGTTGGTGTTAAGGGTTGCAGTTAGGTGCTATTGCAATATGGTTTATGGTATTGGTTAGTGGTAGATATGCGGTTCTTCAGAGACCTAGATACCTATATGCCGTCCCACATTCGTGGCATTTTAACAAGATGTAGATGCATGATTACTGTACTGTCAAGCAAACTACTTACAGTATGTGCTAAACCCCCACCTCATTCAATCATTTCATTCTACCTTATTGCTTTTCCTCAAAACTGACTCTTTATGCTGTGAATTGCTGTTATCAGTGGCCTGATCACACCCCAGCCCCCCACATGGAAAGTTTCTTGCAGGCAAGCTTCACCGGGTCTCACGTCCCCTGGACATGTCAGCCGTGGCGAGCACATGAGACGGGCGTGAGATGAAGCGTGTGCGGGCTGGTTCGCCGCGGTGCAGTGCGCGGTGCAGTGCGCAGTAGGACACCAGGGCCTCATCAACTTTGCTGCAGGTTTTTTTCAGAATATCAGTCAATAGCAATATGATTATACTCACATGGCCTTTATAAATTATTTAAAGCAGGGCCCCGGTTTAGTGACTGGTTGATTTCAAATTAAATTCTGTGTCAATAATTAATGCGACGGATTAATCTGTAAGCACCTTTCGATGTCAAGTGTTGGGCGTGCATATGGAGCCTTTCATTTCGTACTGACTTGGAGTTGCTCCTTGTGACGAACATGGAGATAACAGTCTCATGATTCCCCAGGACAGACACTGAGGGCATCTGTGGAAGTTTCACTCCAACCTGTCGTGGTGTCTTGTGCTGTTGCACCTTATTTGAGGCAAGATAAATAAAAAGCTGAACAGCCTGACTGTCCATATAGGTTCTAGGTGGCCTGACCTATGCAAAGAGATTTTTTGCTTTATCTGTTGTCTAGGCGAGTGATCTACAGTAAAGTGGGAGAAGTGATTTGGTGCTGAGATGTGATATTAGCCCACAGAGATTTGACACGCATGTTCGGTTTCAAATGTAATCCGGTCCTTATCTGCTAGCCACAGGGGTTTCTCACCTACTGCTCAACACGCCTGTTTGCTGTGTGTCAGGCTGGTAGTTAAAGATTCTGACTTGTGATGAGTCTCAGAGGTTCGAATTACCTGACAGGAGCTGTAGGTTCAGAGCTGAGAGAAGCACCTTGCTCCTACTGCAACTAATATCCAGCTGTCCATATGGGTTATAGAGCTACTTTGCTAGAATTCCAGTCAGTGCTCTGTCGAATCCAAAAAACTACTTTCCATAAGACCATGAAGGCCTGTTTAAAAGCAATAAACACCTGTATAAACTTCCTGAGTATGTCATACCTGCTCTGTCTCCATGTACCTCCTGCTTTGCTGGCCATATGGCTCTCCCTCAGAGTTCAAAGGTGTATTTGAAGAGTTCTGTGCAGTAGAGAAGAATACTGAGAAAACCTGCAAGCAATGTACCAAAAAAAAATTGAGAAATGTCGAGAAGACTATTGATTAGCATGGTTGAGAAGACCATTAAGCAAGAGGCTTGAGAGGACTGCCCATCACCATGCCCAGGAAGGGTGCCAGGAAGACTACCCAGCAACATGCCCGAAAATGGTGCTAGGAATACTGCCCAGCAGCATGCACAGTAAGGGAACCAAGAAGCATACCCAGCAGCACCTTCAAGAACAGTGTGAGGAAGGCTGCCCAGCAACATGCCGGAGACAAGGTTTGGGCAGACTGCCCAGCAGCATTCTGGAGAGGAGTACTGGAAAGCATTCCGGAGAAGAGTGCCAGGAAGACTGCCCAGCAACATATTTGAGAAGAGTGCCAGGAAGACTGCCCAGCAACATGTCTGAGAAGAGTGCCAGGAAGACTGCCCAGCAACATATTTGAGAAGAGTGCCAGGAAGACTGCCTAGGAGCATGCTGGAGAATAGCATGCCCAAGAAGAATACTGTGAAGGACTGCTCAGCAGCATGTCGGAGAAGAGGGTTGGGAAGACTGCCCCGCAGCTTGTCAGAGAAGAGGGTTAGGAAGACTGCCCGGCAGCATACCCAAGAAGACTGCCAGTAGCATGCCAGAGAGCAGCATGCCTTAGAAGAGTACTGGGAAGACTGCCCAGCAGTATTCCAGAGAGGAGTGCCAGAAAGACTGCCTAGCAACATGCCCAAGAAGTGGAATGGGAAGATCGCCTAACAGGATTCAAGAGAAGAGTGCCAGGAAGACTGCCCAACAGCATCTCTGAGAAGAGTGCCGGGCTGACTGCCCAGCAGTACGCCCAACAAGAATGCCAAGAGGATCGCCCAACAGCATGCCCAAGAAGAGTGCTGAGAAGGTTGTCAAGTACTGTGCATGAGACGAGCGCCGAGGGGATTTCCCCGCAGCGTAATGGGCAAGAGTACCGATGACCGTCCTGCAGTGTACTTGGGAAAAGGTGTCAAGTCTTAAGGTTTTTTAGCACTCCTTAAAAGCATAAATGGCTGACTGAAAGTTTTTCCGTTCGCTTTAGATCCACCTGCGTTTGGTTTTAAGTGCATATCCCTGAGCCCTCTAGGCGGGCATTGGTAGCACTTAATCATTTGCCTGATGAAGAGTATAGAAAACTAGCCCAGGGGGCCTCCATGGAAAAGTGAAAAAAGTGCAGAAGTTTAGTGTGAAACAATAGTATGTGGTGTGGAGCTCAAAATTCAGAGGATATGAGGTGCACAACACATTTTATAGTCACTGAAATTACCACAAGAATTGCAATTGTCTACCAAAACAAATAAATCAATTCAGACAAGTTTTGAAAAGTGCTCTCAGGAAGTAAGCACATTATATTTAAAATTGGTTTTGCATGCAAATGGTAAAGTATTGGAGTATTTTATTTTGCTTTTGTATATGGTTTCCCGTTTGGTTTCTCTGTTAGCGCTTAGCCTGTAATCGTGTCACGCTGAGGGTACCGGCACCAGAACAGGCCTGCTGGGAGACAGTGTCGTCTTCCTCCCCAGTAACCACGCTACAGACAGACAGGGCCTCCTAGCGCACGGGCCGTTTCTGCAGAGGATCGCGGCTTCGTTTAGAGCAGCCCTCCGGTGTCGTTCGGGCCAAGGACCCAGCTGCTCCCCCCATACCTGAGCAGTTCTTGTCCTCACTCTCCCCCCGCTGCTAACGCTCTACCTGTTTAAGAATAGATTGTAAGCGATGGGAGTGGTCTCCAGGTGACTGTGCTCCTGGTGAAGGACACAGAGCTCCATGTGGCTCCATGTAGTTATTCTCAGATCCTGAAGCACCACCCTTAGTCAGGCGCCTCTCCCACAGCTATGTCTCCATGAAGGAGAGGCCTGATCTTACCCACTATCGTTTCCTGGATGACCTCTGCTTTCATTGCCTGATGGATTATCTTCAGCTCATGGACATTAATTTTCCAGCACAAGGCAAAAAAATAGATCTTTCCTCACAAGCAGGGGGTGTTGTTGCTGGGTAATTTTCTGAAACAACAACAGTGATATCAAATATAAAGCTAGCTAGTGCTGAGAGTAAGCAGCTTAAAGGAGGTGAAGGCAAAGCTGTTGGCTGGTAACACAAAAAAAGTAGTGCTTAACTGAAAAACTGACACATTTTTAAATGACAAAATTTCCAGAAACACGTAGCAATTTCTGCAGTTGTAGGTTAGTTCAGGCCATATCAGCTGCAGTAAATGATTCATGGCAAATCAAAATATTGTCTTTCCAGTGCATCTCAGAAGCACGCACACACAAACACACACTTAGAAGCCCAGGAGTAGATGCCGTTTGTGTGAATCGAAGTGTCACATGTTTAATCAGCAGACCGAGAGTCAATGTGTTTGCCTCACTTAGGGAGCATCTTTATCTCAGCGCTCTGTGTTATCAGCAGGTGGCCCAAAGCCACCCACGCGAGCGTAGCAGGGATGAAACCTAGTCAGGGGCCTTGGGTACAATGGATGACTGAAGCTGGTGCCTGGTCATGAGTAAAGCCCGCCTCACTGCAGTTCTTGACATAGCACCAGATATGCAGGCGATATTTTGATGACCATGGAAAATGCTCTGCAGACTTCCAGGCAAGTGTGAAGCTGCCACAAGGTTTAATTCCAAAATTTGCACCTGCTTATGTTTGTTCCGCGGTCATTGGCTTGCAAGCTGACGCCGGATGTGCAGTGTCATTTTGCACATCCGCAGCATCGGTTACCGTAATTTCATAAAACCTTTTGTCTGTTATACATCTTGCCTGAGGTACGCCATGCCATCATTATGATCATAATGGTTGCTGGGAAACTACCATGCCAGGGACTCTGAAACCCTCAGTGTGTATACAAGAAACCGGCATCGCTCTTCAGGAATTGACATGGCACACTGGCAGGAAGACCTCCTTTCACACTGGAGGAGGGAAGAAAAAGTGAAACGAACAGAAAAACTTTGCACCAAATAGATGACCGATGTTATGCAGCACTTCTGCAAGCGACGGCGTATCATGGCAGCTGTGGTGGTTTAGCGGAATCACCGTGTTAACACATCCTGGCAATCTGATCCAGCCCTGTACCAGAAGCACGTCCAGGGTTAACTATCCAGACTGACACTTGTCCTGTTTCTTGAGCTTGCAGTGGCATCGATGCAACGAAACAAATTCCACATACCTGTTGTTCTATGTGGGTCCTGAAACCTTGCTAGTCGATTTTACGATTTTATAACAAATCTTCTTCCCTTATATAACATGATTTTAAAAATAAAATCAGTTACCCAGACTTTTTTTATATATATATATATATATATGGCTGCTCTACTTTATCTGGTGAATCAGGGATACGTATTTGGGGTTAGGGCTTCCAGTATTTCCATTGCAGTTTGTAGTCCCTGAACAGTGGAAGGTCCTGTAATTACCTGAAGCTTTCTGCTGTTATGAATAGCGGTGCTGATGAGGTGAGCTTTCTCTTGTTCCCCTACCACACTTTGGGGTATTATCATAAATACAGCACATTAACACTTGTTCCTCTCTGTCAGGATATAAATTAAGTCTGCTCGTGTCCAATGGAGACTTACCCTTGGTACTAATTAAACCACGATAATTAGGTTTGTTACATTCAGTCCTTTAAACTGAGCTCTCCCTTTGGAGTCCAGTAATGACACGTTGTGGGATTTCCCGATATGTCCCAAAATCTCAGGTACGTAAACACATCAGCCACTTCAAGTTTCATTCACTAAGAAACATATTTTTGCATTTAATCCTTGAGCTATGAGTGTAATGTTTGTTGGTGGCCCTTATATGTGCCCCCTGCATTAATACCGGACTCCCCATATACAGCATGCGACTGGCTGCATCTTTTCTGAGCCGGAGAATTATGTTGAAAGTACAGTAGGTATGACAGTAGGCGAGGACATGAACTTGCCAAAATTATAACCGAAAACTAAACTGTACTTTTCTGAAAGCTATTTCATTATGAAGATATCTTAATGTGTCAAGGGAAAGTTTTCCTGAGTTTATAATTAGTTCCAGTATTGCTCTGTGAGTGATGTAAATATTCCTGCTAAGCATTAGTGCCCTGTCCTTTGCTTTCCTATAGGTTAACAGGCGTGTGTGGTTTACTCAGGGTGTGGCTTGTCCCTGCCATCAGTCATGAGCCACACGGCAGCCATGACAGGCAATCCAGAGAATTAGCTTAGTGCCGAGCGTTTATTTAACTGCCGTGAGAGCAGGAGGGGCCAAGCCGGCTCACATGGTACTCATAGCGACTTTTGGAATGACCCCCCGTTATCCCTATTCTCACAAGCCACATGACAATGGGGAAGACTGACCCGAGAGGCAAGTGGCGCATGAGGGGCCCGGGTCAGACAGGCACCAAATTAAAGATGAGAATACCGAGGCTGTGTACTGAGTTGTCAGTGGGCCAGCCGGAGCCGTTTCCGCTAGAGTCACATGACCAGCCATGAGCTGTCTTGCGCCCTCTGCAGGGCGACCTTCCCATATCTCCTGTAGCCTCCTGGAATGCGTACTTCACCTTTGTTCAGATTTCTCTCTATCTAGTAGCTGGTAAGAAGTAAGAAAGTATGTTGCAAACAGATTGATTGTTATGGTTGTCGTTCAAGGACTTGTTCTCTTTTAATAGAATTGTATTTCTTTGTCATTTTATTTTTTCAGTAAATGAGATTAGTGCTTCATGTACACATGACCAAATCTCCAGACTCACGAGTGATTAATTATCTCAAGGACGTGATGACGGTCACTCTCTCTTCCTCATGAGTGCGGCACCTGCATCCGCGCATCCGGCAGAAGAGGTTGTGCGCGCTGTGGAGTGAAGGCCCTGGAAAAGCAGGCGTGGGGGGTATTGAGGGGAGGGGGGCTCCCTGAAACGCGACCCTGGCAACCCCCCGCTGTGCCCGCGTCAGTGCCGTGTTGCCGCAGTGCCGCATGCCCTAGCTGGGGAGCCTCGTGCTGGCACATATGCCGGGAAGCCTCTCTCTGGTGTTTTTATCGCACATGAAAGTGGGAGGCCAGGTTTTGTTTACGTTGTGCTTTTTCATTTCTCCTAATGACTGTTACTTGGCTGTCACCTCTTTTTGTAATTTCCCTGCTTTTGGCAAGAAGGAATGATACGTTTCGCCAGAAAAGTCTATTTGGCTAATAATCAGATTCAAATTTATGCCTATTCTTGTAAAGGCATGTCTGTAATGAGCCAGGCACTGAAGGAGTGTTCTTCCCTCTGATCCCATTGTGGTGTCAGGGGGCAGCCCAGCCCCTGGGTTTTTTTAAGGGAGGGCCTTTTAGGTACCAGACGCCGTCTTCCAGGTGGACAGTACAAAGGTCCTTCCTGCAGTCACCATTATCACTGGCACTGTCCCTGTGGAAGACATGCACAGCGACCTATGGGGTTTCTGGCCCTTATTCTTGAAGTACTTTCCAGCCTGTACTGCTGTGGCCACAAAGCTGAAGTTTAAACTCAGCCCATATGAGTTCCGTGGAAGGAAAGGAACCAGAATCCGCTGGTGCTGGCTGCTGAAGTCGCAGCTCTTCCGTCTTTATTGTTCTGTGAGCATAACAGCAGGAATGGCCAGTGGGACGGCGGACGGCTGAGGCATTGTTAGGCCTAATTATCCCCCCGGAGTATTATCACTGGGGACACAGGCCTGTCCTAGTTCCTGGTGGCCTTTTCCCATTGGCGATAACCCGGCAAGACCTTTATGAGGCTGGGGTCCTCCGGCCCATCGACCGCGGAGAGCACAAGTGAGCAAATAAAGGGGAAGCAGTCCGGAAGCCTTAATCAGTGCCTGCCCATTAGAGTAATTAGAAGGCCTTTCCCCTCTCACATGAAAGTGACGGTGCAGTCGAGGAGCGGGGCGGCCTGGTTTTGGGAAGGACTGGTGGCATTATCTGGGCGGGGGGGGGTTTCTGTCAGAACGCTGCCCAGTGCTGATGCTGTGCGATGTCCTCTGACCCAGAGGGTGGTGCTTTATGTACAGCTTGAAGTTCGGCCTGCTTCCCTTCAAAAGGCAGAATCACCAGTTTTCACAAGTCACTCTCTTCTGTTTTACCGGTGTCTAACGTACCCCCTCTCTCCCCTTGACCTCTGAAGGTTGCTTTACCAGTTAATGGAATTTGAGCTCATTCACCAAGAATCTGCTCTGGCTTTAAGACTGCGGATTTTCTAGTGATCTGCTCTTGCTCAAGAACGTTGCTCAGTGACTCTCTAGTTCGTGTGTCTATACTGGAAGGACTTATGGTCTCTTAATGTCCCAACCATACCGTGCACTGAAATTTCCTGCGTGACAGTGGAACCGTTGTACAGCTTGTGCAGTATTGTTAAGTTAACTTCCATACACAATACCCAAATTTCTGATAGATTTACACGTCAGCCCATATATACAACTACATAGTCATTTTTAATTTTCTTTTAGTTTAATTCTTCTAGCAGGTCCTGATTTCAAAGCCGTCCCCTGGGCTGTAAAATGGATATTTGGGTTAGCCACGGTTCTTTTTATTTTCTAAATATTTTCCCTTCTGTCCCCATCATTGATTTATACTTAAGTATCATCCAGGAAGAGATGGCAGGGTTTGAAGGGAAGTCATAAAGAGTGACCACAGGAAGAAGATAAAGCGGGTGATGTGACCGCGATGCCTCCAGAAGGAACGTCATGGGTCGGGCGAGTACCTGGGACTCGCATTGTGTGTGCAGGCGTGTTTGCATGCGTGTCATATGCATCGTGCATATCCGTGTGAGCGCTCCACGTGCCTTGCCTGACGTCCCCCTTCCCCTTCAGGGATCCGTGCTTTCACGGTGCTCACCTCTCACACATCCTCCGCCTGCAAACCTACATCCATTTTCGCATCATCTTTCCGATTTTTACCTGATTCGTGGGTTGGGGGCACCTCTACATTGCCCCCCCCCCCCCCCCCAGCACTGCCCTGCCCTTCCTCCGCACCTTGTAAGTACTACCTGGTGCCTGGGTGTTATGAATGTGCATGTCGCTTTGAGGCTATGTATGAGCTGGGGTGAGGCGGACGGGTTGTTGATTGTCTAGCTTTTGTTTATACGACCTCCTGTGTTTGCAGCTGCACTCTGTTCATACT
>JAODKC010000009.1:1908611-1921161 GCA_026777985.1 Mormyrops attenuatus
ATGCCATGCAGGCACTCCTCTCCCGCCACCTAAAGCCCTTGCCTGCTTGATTTCTTGTAAATGCGATGATTTCAGACATTCCTTGATATCCTGTGTGAGCCCCAGTGTGTAGGAGGTGTAAACAGCAGTAAGGTGTGTCTGTTCTGTGGGTGTGTGTGTGTGTTTGTAATTATTACCATGTGAGGACAATATTTCCTCACAATGTGATAAAAATCTTGTGGGGTCATTTTTTCGGTCCCCACAAGGATAACCTCAAGTTTAATAAAAAAGAAAGAAAGAAAAATTGTGACTGCAATCAAAAAACTGAAAATGCCAAAAGTCTTGTATTTTGTTTGGTTAGTTATGGTTATGGTTAGGGGCTGGGTGGGGGTTAAGGTATTCATAATCGCAATTAGGTTTATGCCTATAAAAATGAATAGAGAGTCCCCACAAAGATATGAATATGTGGACTGTGTGTGTGTGTGTGTGTGTGTGTGTGTGTGTGTGTGCGTGCGCGCGCGCTTTTGTCTTTGGCAGTGTACTTACTGACGGAGACTGGGTTAATCATTTACAAGGTCACTAACCTGGATGGGTGACAGAAAAAGAAAGATAGCCCTTACAGCAGGGCAGACTGGCCCGTGCAGATTTATTTGATTCATTAAAAAATAAAAATTGTGTTTTGTAATAATGGGTGTCATGAAATCATGTCTTTTATTTTGGTTTAGGGTCAAAGGTCATCTGACGGAGGACTAGCTGTTAATGTTGAATTTGCTGTTTGGAGCAGTGAGGACCTTAATCTGTGCCATTCAGAGGAGCCCATGCAGAAAGCTCAGCCAGGCCTGACTCAAACCCTCAGTGTGTGTGTGTGTGTGTGTGTGTGTGTGTATATATATTAATTTGTTTTTCTTTTAGCAACTGTGACTTTTTTCTCCCCATATTCAGCAGCAGTTAACTCCGTGTTGAGTTCTGCTGCATAGGTTAATTTAACGTTGCATCGTAAATCAAACAACTGTAAAGCAAATATAGAAGTGGCAGTACAGACAGGAGCATCTGGTCACAGAAATCCTCCTTATAAATAAAAGGTAGAAGTGCTGTATGTGAAAGATAAGAAAATGCTTTTATCTCACGTGAGTCAAGGAGTAGCTGGTCTGAAAAGCCTGGTCTGCCAGTGCTTAGGCATGGACAAAATGTGAATCTGCGCTCTCCTCCCTTAATTCCTTGTTTAAGCGGCATTATTTCCTGGGAAGCTCTCCTTTGGCCTCAGCTCGCCCTCTACTGTGGACCGGATGGCGTGCGGCAAAGTTGGTCGCGAGGCCCCGCGGGCGGAGTGACCATATTGTGTGCTGGGCAGTCAGTGTAAACGCTGTTTACTTAGCGACCGCGTACGTTTGCATTGTCTGCCTCAGGAGAGCGAGCGGCAGGAGGCCATTGATTCCAGCCATTATTCATCTGTTTTGCAGTCTTCCCCTCGCTAGCAGCTTTCTGGTTGAGCAAATTAGCCTGAAGTGGGCTGTGTTTTGTTGCTTAAATCCGTTCCCGCCCGGTTCACTGGGCACACTGAATGGCCGTGTGGTGGAACTGTCTGTCATTGGAGCTGTTTATCGGCTTCGTGCTGTCACTCTGCACCCCCACCCCACCCCACCTCAACACAGCTGCCCCCTGCTTCACAGACAGTCTGCGTGCGTGCATGCGGGGGAGGGCGGGGGGGCTAGCTGTGTCCTCTGGTATATGTCCACACCAGGTGACCAGGACCACTATGAAGTGAAGTATCAGGGGCGTGTTAACAGCTCAAAGCTCAGTGTAGCTGGGTTAGGGTTTAACGGAAATGAAATCTCTTTGCATTATCCAGGATTTCTGGCAAATTAAATGATGAACTGAGTTTTGCCTTCTGCAGAGAGAAAGTTGCCCTCAAGACCAAACTGACTGGCTAATACTCTCTATATCCCCTAATTTACACATTTGCAGAGGATATTTTAGGATTCTACCCGGTAAACACCAGAGTGCTTCCTGAATTCCTATGAAAGGGGATCCACATTTGACTCAGCCACGTCTGTACTTTTGCTGATTTTTATATTCCACTTCAGAAATAATTATTTCAAAAAGATGCACAGAAAAAAAAACACTGAGTGACACACAAAGATGTTACACATACTCTTGTTACAATGATAATTTATTAAATTTAAAATATCTTTAGCACAGATTAAAAAGTAGACACTTCCATCTATCATGATTGCCATGGTAATCTTACATGATAAAACTTCATTAAACTGAAAGATAAGCCTTTCCAAAAGACCATCCTTATCCAGCATAACCCTGCTCTCTCAGCATAAGGTCCCTTCAGTACATTTCAGTCCATAGGGCTGAGGCAAAGCTTGACCGTGACACTAGTAGCACTGTTTCCCCGCAGAGCCGTTTGAAGACCGTGCTGAGAAGGCTGTGGTCGGTACCCCTGACCTTCCTCAAAACTGGCCCTCTTTAGAAAAATGAGCAGTGCCCTGCATCCCACTAATTCACCTACCCGTCCCATTGCATAAGAAACCTCTCAGCTTGTTTTAAAAACGATCTGCCCCCCACCACCATTAAAAGCCCCCTCCCCTGCTAGTCTGCTATGTTCTTGTATAAGAAACGTAATTGCACCTGTTGAAAAAATTACAGTTTAAAGCTGGTGAAATTTAATTTTGGTTATATACATCAAATAGCAGCCAGACCTGTCCAGTTTTACAAAACAAAACCAAACCCTGTGAATGGTACTTTTTTATGGTATAATGATATTTGTGTGACAGCGCATAGTAACATGTTCTGGAGATCACAGTAGGGTTTGCATGGATGTCTCTGACACTGATGAATGTGTACGGGTCGGTGGGACGCTCAGGGCAGTGGAACCACACAGGTGGTCCGTAGCTCCGCCAGTCCTGCCAAGTGCCCTCGTTTGCGCTCATTTCCTCGTTTGCCTCAACCCTACTTAAAAAAGTGTGAACACAGGTAACAACAACAGTGAGTACACCATGAGAATGACAGGCAACGTGAAGAACCATCTAATAAGAAAACATTTATAGCTAGAGACCATCTTTCCCGTAATCATTTAACAAACTTTTTTTTTTGTTTTGTTTTTGTTCACTTTTTCCAGTTTTTTTTGTTTTGTTTTTATTGTCAACATGCCATACAATGATTGTGGGTTATAAAAGTACCTGAAAGAATTGCTAAATTGTCAGCATGCATAGCTGTTTGTTATTTACACCCTATATACAGAGATGGGCCAAGGACACGATGATTTACATGTGCTGGGTTTATTTACAGGTCTTGTCAGAAGGAAAGGTATCTTCATATTCATGACATGCATATAAAAAACAAACTGCATGGTCAAACCCAAACTTTTTTTTTTTTTCTTATTTTTCCATTTTATTAGGATGTAACCACCTACCAGTTTTTTTTCTTCTCCTATGCTAAGGTATACCAGATACTAGTGTTTTTGTCGTACTACACTCAATGAGCACTGAGGACTTGGAAAGAGATCATTTACAGGGGTGAGACAGAAACAACTCTGCTACTCAAGCAACGGTAAACACTACAGAGCACTATGAGCTACTGCTAAGATGCTGGTGAGTGACATTTATCTACGTCTTTCCCATGGGATAGACCACAAGCTGACAGACCCGTCTCTTTGCGCCAAGGCGTCGCCGTACTACGGCCATTTATTCTGGAAGCGATACAAACAAGGCTGTTTACCCAGCAGGCATCAGTCGGGGGTTCTCTAAAAACTACCACTGAGCCCTTCCCACTGGGCCAACACACAAGTACACCCAGGGCACGTAAACACCAATACCAGTGTGTGCAACTAGACCCTGCACCAGCAGCGTCCCTCCTTTGTCAGCTCTGTGCATCTCCTCTCCAGTTATCTCTATAATGGTTGCTTATTGCCAAAATATTGTTTGATTTTTTTTCATAATAGTTGCAATTGGAAGACGTGGATCAAACCCTCAGCCCTGGCTCTAGGGGTGAAGGCTATATTATTGCAGCCATTGAAGTGGGTAGTCTTCAAAGAGCAGGAACTTGTGCAAATGCCTGCCGTCCACAGCTAGATCCGCCGTTGCGGGGACCCCTTCCCTGTTTATTGTTGCCAACAAACTCTCCTGCAGTTGCTTCAGAGTTTCTTCCCCATTAAATATTGCTGCCTGACTGGATGCACCGCCTGCTGTGCCCCGTTAGAATGCAGGCCAAGGAGTTTTATTGACCAGGCATGATATTATAACCAGTAAACTGATATCAACAAATAGGAGTGATAGCGATCTGAAGAGATCAGAAGACAAGCTGCTTTGGTGGTCGGCAGACACAAGCACCACAGCACAGTGCACTTTCACATAATTACACACCACACGAGACTCAATCACTGCTGTCTGGGGAAACAAACCTATGTATGTTTTCCCCCATAAACAGCAGCAATTAGGAACAGTGGAGTTCCCTCCATATCAGGTCTATACACAGTTGATTTCACAGCCCTCCATATGATAAATGACAGTGGCGGGTGGCTCAGCATGTTAATGCGTTATCTCATAAAGCTTATTGCCAACCGGGGTCACCAAGGCCAAGTGGCAAGGCGTTGAGCTAAACAGCAAAACCACGTAATTCCTCTTGGTTCAGCTTGCAATGCCTCTCGCAGTATTTTAATAATCGCGGCACAATTCTGCAAGGTCGACATGCTGCATAGAAAGGACTTATACTATTTATAAGAATGAAAGTGTAAAATAAAGAAGAAAGCACTACATATGTAGTGCAGATGTACACGAATCTTTTAGCCTTATGCTGTGAGCACCTAACTAAGACAATGATTAAGAACAGACATACACACAAAATTGTTTGCCAGCTGACCTCAGCTTCCATTTCAGAGGTGCTGTTTAACGCAGCCAAGAGGAAAGGACACCGTGTTGCTGGGAGATGCCATGTAGATGAACTGGCCCTGCTTAGGTATCCAGGCCCGCTTTGTGGCTGTGGTGCACAGGAGGACTACAGAGGCCCTGTAGATGTGCCAGCCGCTATGGAACTCTCCATTCTCCTGAGACAAATGGCGGAAGAGGAGGGAGTGTTCTAGACTGTGCTGTTCTGCTGCTTTAAGATAGAGGGGATTATGCACTGTTCCCAGCATGAGCTCTTCAGTGGCGTCCCTGCACCACATCCCTCCCCAAATCCCCTGCTGTCTTCTGATCAGAGCGCTCACAGCAGCCCCGGTGACTCAGACACGGCCACTGCAGCTATTCTGAGATCCTGGGAAGTGTGCAGGTGACTCAGTCCACCTCCCACACTCTCACAGCGGTGACTGCCACCTGCATGGGCACAGGCTTCGACGCGCACTTTCGCACAGTCCAGCCGAGCGGAGCTCTGGATGGGGCGAAGCTTTTCTATTGTGGAGTTTACCACTGTGGCTCTTAGTGTGACAGATAAGCATTTTTAAAGTCATTTAGTTTCCCTGTTCTTGCCTTTCCCTTCCGTCACACAAGTTTGGGAGCCTAAATCAAGCTGTCAGAAAGCAGACTGCACTCGTAAATGGCACATGCTGTAGTACCACCTGCTCATTGTTTGAAGGCAATTAATTCCTTGCGCTTATTTATTTCTTTAATGAAGAGTTGAGTATTCAAGATGTGTCCTTCCCCAAAAACCGCTGATTTGGAAGCATGGTACTGCTAGTAAGTGAATTAGTCACACATTACAGTTATTTAACAGTGCGCGATCAGCCGTTCTCCTTGTGTTGAGAAGTGGGCGGATGCGTCGCGGGGCTGTTGCATTCGCACTTGATTATGGTAATGGTTAAGAGGGGTAAACCCTCACTGGGGGTCTTCGCTTGCTGCGAGTTGGACTAATCTGCTTCAGTCCCCTTGAAGGGCTTGCTAAGGGTTAAAAAGCTTTTCAATCTGAAGGCCTATTCAGACATGGCAGCTTTTACAGCATGTCGCAATTAAATCATGCACAACACAGATCTGGTGGCTGCACTTAACCAGGCACACAGCGAGTGCCCACAGATTCTGCGGCCATGGTTACACAGCAGTGCTGCAGACTGGACTTGAGAGGGCAGCTCAGGTATTGACCGATTGGCTGTAATACTGAGGTGCATTGGAGTGATGGAGCTATAATTGCAGACAACCAGGGCTCTCTGAGAGTCTGATGTAGCAGCAGGTCTCCATCCCAGAGAGTTAGGCAGGCCTTAGGCGGCCATATTGGTGTAGCCTCCTCTCTTTCTGGCTTCTCATAGTTAGGGTTGGGAGTTTTCTGTCAAGGGACTGGTATCGTCCATCTTATTGCCAGTCTGGAAGGGGAACTGGTAGGGGAGCGCAGGACAAGGGCAGAAGCCTCGTAAGCAGCTGATCAGTGTCAACAGTGCATGAGAGTCACTGAGCTCCTGTTGGCATTTCAGGCCCCCAGTGGCTGGTCTGGGCACAGCGGTCCTCTGAGCTGCTACTCACATAAAACCAGACTGTTTGCTTTGCCAAGCAGGATACATTAACCAAATAGCCAAATGACCCTCTGAACTGTCCAATCAGTGTCCATAATCAACAGTCACTCTATTACCAGCACGAGCGTTTCATTTATTGTTGTTAACCTTTATGTTACGACCCCCAAGGCAAACAGAATTGTCAAGTAATTCTGTCAAGAATCTCATACTGTATGTCTACTTCTAGGTAATTAACCTAAATGCAGGCAAAAATAGTCATAGCAATTAAAACGAGATATTGTGAGATATGCGGATACACAAAGCACTTCAGTCATAGTCTCCTGTGTGAGGAGTTGGTTTATTTGGGGTCTGCGTGTTTGGGCACAGGCTGAGCCCTGCTCCATTCACCGATGCAGCCCTGTGGATTTCACTGGACCTGGCTCTGATGGGAACCAATCCTGCTTCATGGCAGGCAATAAATGGCACCGCACTTGTCTGGTGACACCCCCTAATGAAGACGGACAGGAGCTCTCTCGATGAGAGAGCAGTAATTTATTAAGCATCCCTAACCTTTCCCCGCTGGGGTGCTGCTGTGTGGGCTGACAGATAGTTTGTGAAGCGGCATGATGGTTCCTTATTACGCAGGCCCTCTTTGCTTAATCCAAAAACAGGATCCTAAGGTAATTTCACATATGCTACAAAAAGACTGATGAAGCGATCTGCCTCAACAGCGCACAAACGTTTGGGTGGATAGAGGATGGCATCGAAACCTCATTAAATGGAAACACTACAAGTGTGTGTGGGCTGGAAGGAGAGATTTGATCAGGGCTTTGTTTAAATAATAATTCCCTGGTATACTCGTCTTTAAAAAACACACACCCAGTGCTTCGCCTGAGCAGTCGCTGTTGACCTGTGATTGCAGCAATGATACCATTTGCAAACAGTTCTATTTTGAGATTCACTTAAAATAACCTTTTTTGTTTGTTTGTTTTGAGATCACAGCGACGAACATTGGCTTGCACCACTCGGAATATGTGTTGAGCTGTCGGTGAGGTCAGATCACAACATGCTGTGTCCATTTAGTACCACTGGATGCTAAAACAGGCAGACACAAAACAGCCCTTCCCCAGTTACAAGACAACTGTAGTCCATTGTTTCTGGCCAGTTCAAAACTTAAGTGGAGGACCTGTAGCATTACGTATGAGGACATGGTGTCTGTCTGAGGGCTGAGCGGCGTGTTAGTTCGTTTCACACGGCAAACGAGCCGAAACACCATGGTGGTTCAGAAGAAGAAAGGCGAGATGGGCTCTTCAGTGGCCTTTCCCCTTTTGTGATGTGGCTAGCAGAGCATGTGCAGGCCCTGTTTGCTTTCTTCTCCCTACGGCGGCACTCTGCCGTCTCTGCCAGCTGGGACCCCAGCTGCTCGGCTCGGACGTGGCAAAGGCCTTTGTAGCGGCCTGTTGAAAGGCTTCCGCGGGGCGACCCGCCGTCCCTGACAGACCGCGGCTGGGGGACCAGCGTCTCAATCAGAGCTCTTGGCCTTTGATAATCGAGGGCTGCCTCCTTTCACACACACCGCTTCATTCCTAATGGCGCTTCGGCAGCTAAGACAACTGTTCAAGAGCAAAAGAAGAATTAAAAGAAAAAATCTCGCCCTCAATTTCTCATCTCAACCTCTATCCGATGTGGGTTTTTGTCAAATATTTTGTTTCAGGAGTTTCCTTTTTCACAGGCTGTGGTAGAAAGCATTTTGATATTTCTGCGGGTCTCTCATCAGCTTTGGCTGTGATGCAGCTATAATGTCCTTTTAACTGTGACCAGTCCATTTGCCTTGGTACTGAGAGGGGAGTCACAAGGGAGCCTTGACCTGGTCAGCAGTACGATGAGATAAAAGGAGGTCACTGAGCCAGAGACAGAGGAGGATGCCGACGTTTAACCTACAGTTACAGCACCTGGTTGAACACGCACTGCAGTCTAGTTACCACAGAGGTCACTGCCGGGGGAACACAGACACACCATGTCCGAGTGACAGCGCCGTGGCTGAGTTACGGCGCGAGCTGTGGCCAGCTTTGCTGTGTCCCCTGGCTTCACTGCAGCCACGTCACGCTGCGTGCTTCCCGGCTCGGCAGAGAGGTCCTCTGCAGAATCGGCGGCTGCCCCTGGCTCGCTGACATGTGTAAATCCCCTTGACGGGAGATGAACAGACAGTCTGGCACTTAATTGGAGTGCCTGAGTCCACTTTTTGGCAGGGTTCTGCGCAACATCAAAGATGCCAGATTATGCTGCTCATCAAATTACTTATCTGCTGTTTTATCCTGCGTTTTGCTCTTGAGCTTTGAGTTAAATCTTCTGGTGAAGTTGGTGTTTTCCTCAATGTTTCTTTATTTGTAGCAGTTCTTTTTTTTCACCCCCAAAGCCTAATTTAATCAAAGAGCCTCGGAGAATGAGAAAGTGTCTCTGCAGACCTCTGTGCCCATTCATACGAAGACTTGAGCTGCTCTGTCCACAACAATAGGAACCTCTGTCTGCAGTTTTATGATAATTTTCCGCTGGCTTATCTACAGTACATATCGGCATGCACGCTGGCTAATTCACGTCTCCTGTACATATATAGATTTATATACATATACAAAGCAATTTTCCATGACCGTTTAGTCGACTCCTGGGGATCAGGTTTGGACTTGACCTTTAGGCCGCTGTAGACCTCAGCTTTTGGGTCATGCAGGAGGTGCTGCTGGATGCGGTCTGTACTGCAGAGAGCAGGGTGGAGTGACATGAGTGTGCTTGAGATCCCTTTCCTTGACTGAACCGCTCCTCTGGTTCATTCTCTTCCCCTCCGTTTGGGTCAGTGGGGTTGTAACACGTGTTTTTTTTCTTCTTTTTCTTTTATCCTAGCAACAGGGAGCGGCAACCACTGTATACTGTGCTGTGGCACCTGAGCTGGAGGGCCTGGGTGGAATGTACTTCAACAACTGCTTCCGCTGCCTGCCCTCCCAGGAGGCTCAGAACGAAGCCACGGCAGCCAGCCTGTGGGAGCTCAGTGCCCAGCTGGTCCAGCAAAGGGTCGGTCCGCAGGCCATTTAGCTCCAGGCCACCACAGGCCAACTCCACTGGAGTCAAGAGGACGCAGAGAAGAGAGTACCTGGACTGTGCTGTATGAGGAAGCTTCCAGGCCTGGAATTCATCCAGACGCATCAAGTAAACACTTCCACACACCTTGGTTACAGACATGATGGTGTTGAGTGGCAGGGTCAGTGCTCAGCTCTGATGGGAAATGCGGAGCACCTCTGGTGAAGGGCATCCTTTTCTCCTGTCCGTCTCCATCTCTGGAGCTCGCATTGTCTGTAGGCCTACTTCTGGAACGGTGCTTTTTGCATTCAGCTTTGCCGGTCATTGTTAGGGTATAGCTTTGATGGGAAATCACATTTGTGAAACTCGTGACTCCAGTGGGTTGTTGCTGATGGGGCGGGGCTATTTGCTTTGGAATTCTTACTCCTCCAAATCAAAGTCTTATTTTACACAATTTTTATGGTGAAAATCTAAACTGCACAGTCTAGTTTAGCTGTTTACGTCAATATATTCCAATATAGATATAGAAAACACACTGAATTATATATTCTCATGGTAGTTTAAAGAAAATTGACAACGCAGACCTGTTTACAATATATACAGGTATGAAAACCTTGATCGAAAGGAATACTGGATAATCCACTATGAAATGCCGCATTCGCTTGTACATGAGTCCATTTCACTCTATTCTATGCCATTCGTTTGGAGTTTATGTGCTAATGTACCTGGGTATTAAGGAACACTGCTTATAAGTTATTTCATTATGCAAACTGTTAGCGCTAAGTAAGGAGGTCTAACATGTTTACCCTGGATAAAAAGGTAATGTGTAAAAAAATGCAATAAAATGTGATGATAAACACAAGGAGTCCTCCAGTGGAGAGTAATTCTTTCAAGGGCTGCCCAGGGATAGGGTGATGTTCTTCTGGCTTAATCAAACATGCGTAGATAATTTCACCTGAAGAGAAAATATTCTTTTCAATAGCACTGTTTTGTTGAAATTGAATGTCTATTTTTTCTTGTTATTGCTCAGAAACAGAAAAAAGTTGAATAGAAAGAGGAATGGAGAGGTCGAAGAGGCTTTGAGGAACGTTGCCGTGGTTGTGTGATTTCTTCTCATCTTCTGGTGTGGTGGTGTATATTAAATGTTGTGCTTCCAGGCTTGCTGTCTGCCATCGGCATTCCGGCATTGTGTTTTCTGTGGAGAGACAGAGAACAAGCCCATTAAAGCACTGAACCCCAAAAGTGTCTGTGGCAGTCTCTGTGGCACTGCCGGCCGGCCTGTCCCAGCACCATCGCTCATCACAGTTACAGCAGCATGATTTACTGCACAGCTACAGTCTCACAACCACTTACATACCAGTGTCAGTGACATCACTCAGGCCCCACCCCTGACTTTTATCCTTTTTAAATACGCCTTCTAGTTCGACAGAAAAATGTAATTTTGTGTGTGTGTTGTAATTCTAGCGATAAAACAATTGAATCACTCTGCAGTTTTTAAGGAATATGATTCACATAGTTACTTAATTGATAATCATTCATTACACTAAGACGCGTTGATTCAGGCGGAACATTTAGGTACATGATATACTTTTCTATTAATAACTTGGACGTCAATATCTCATCGGAAAAATGTTTAAATTATTAGTCATCTTAAGAACGTGTGATCTGCTTACGTCTGGAAAAGAGGCAGCTACACCACAATATGGCATATTTATATAGAAAAGGATGTTCAGAAACATGACACAACACATACCTTTCACGAATTGCGTGATGCAGACTTCATGACATTTTGCTTTTGTGGCAGGCAAATTAAGAGTCAGTTGCAGTAAGGGCCCTGTTCATGAAACCTCTGAGACTGCAGCCCAGTTTATAAAGCGATTTAAACATACTTTACACTGACCTGGAATTCTGCCGAAACAATGGTCTTCTTTCACAAGACATACTATATACTTGTATTTACAGACTGAGCAGGCCGGTTTTGAGATATAGCTGACCTGCATCTTCATGGCTGGATAGGCCAGCAGCCTGGTGCTCTGGATGGGTGCCTCCTGTGTGACAAGCACCTCGAATGGCAGACTGCTCGAAATGTGCCGCAGCTGCCCCAAATGGACTGTACAGTCCGATCCTGCTGTGCTTATGCAATATCAGATCAGCTCACTTTATTTCACCAATTTCTGACTTGTGGGTTAGTGCCAGGTGACATCAATCAGTCACAAAAACAGAGAATCACGGAAGCAGAAAAAGCTCATTTGCACCTTGTGGCATAATACAGGAGGTAATTTTCCTACATTTAAACAAACCTGGATTCAGCGATGGCGTGCGCCCTGCCTGCTGATGTATCACGCTTATTCCCAGGTGATAATTATCCTTGTGTGTGTGCTTGTGGCTTGGCCTCCTCTATATCCTCATCTGTAAACGTGTATAGAATGAGGCGGTTCTCTGGCTGCGCAGCACGGACACCAGGCCCTCTGAGGTACCCCCGGGCAGACCGGGGGGCGGCCTGTGTGTTAGCCTGTGGATCAGCTGATAACCCTGCATCTGTCACCCGCCACAGAAAGCCAGAAGTCCTGAATAAGACACGTATGAAATGTAGAACAACTTCCCTTCAGCGATGTGCGTATAGGCTAATACAAACTTCTCTGAACACATTATATTAATTTACCTGCATACAAATAGGCATGTATTAATGTTTGTATCATTACCTAAGTATACACACAACGCTGTCATGTTCCACTCAGCCGCATTTGACGCATTTAGTTTAGCATTTGGCCCAAATATTTAGCGTGTTTGCTCAATAAAATTAAACATCATCACGCTTCCAGCTGGCTCTGGTCAGCCTTTGCTTTTCTCCCATGGATTTGGTCAGCATGGCCTCCATATTCCCCTCCCCTTAAATTAGCTCTATTGCTCAGTGTGGGAGCATGGTGGGGGAGGGAGGCCGGTGTCGCAGTAAAAGTGTCAGTGTGTAATGGATGTTGGGGTGAAAGAGAGCTCTGCTTGTTATTTGCTGGATATTGAGGGAGGGTAGCTAATGATGTGCGGCGTGTAAACCTGTTGTGGCTCTAATCCATCTGTGTGTGT